>BSBN01001060.1:1800000-2127500 GCA_027924645.1 Cunninghamia lanceolata | reverse complement strand
CAAATACATGCCCTCAAGGTTTTCAACATCCCAAAAGAAGAAACCAGGTATGCACCCGAGGAGGATCACTCCTCGCCTACCCCAAACTTGATGAGCATTTCTCCCAAGTGGGAGAAGCTCTGTCAAACAACCCGACAACAAACCCCACAGTAAACAAATCTAAACACAAACAAATAAGCATCTTTCACACACTTTACATACACATTCAGATATACGAAAGAAAGGTAAAAATCAAACCAACCTTACAAAGCCCTCCTGGAATGAAACTGTTGCAGAGCTCCACCGAGTTCTCTTCCAACCTTAGCCACCAACTCCCTCTCCCTTTCCTCTCCTCCAAGCTAACTTTCCTATTTTTGGCAATAATAAAAAAACTCTCCCAAAATTCCACTAACTCCCTCTCATCCCAAAAGTGGAAACAAATAACCCAAATTCTTTTCAGTTTAGAGGAATGGGGAGGTGACACTTGTCACCTCCTCACCCTCCCCCCAAAACCACTATTCTGTCCTGGTGGCTTATGTCACTCACCCATCCCTAGAGTACTCCTTATCCCTCTCCTCATGTCATTTCTCTTATGCATGGGAGAAATAAAAGGAGTTAAAGGAGGAAAAGACAGGTGACCCATGCCTCTTCTTCCCTCCTTCACATGGATGGCCCCACAACACATGGGGGAATCTCACTAATGGAGAGGGTGACTTCAAGTCAATCCTTCATTAATGGATGGGTTTGTAGTCATCTCTTACCTTGGGGATTGAAGAGGGATGGGTTAGGTGTTGGTACAACCCATCATGTCCCCTCCATACCTCCAATTTTCGCCACTTAACTTCAGGGGGAAGTTAAGATGACTAGATGGAGGTTACTCAAGGGTTACCCATGCCAAATGGGCCCCTGGACCCATGGGGTATAACCCAGGGTCAACTTTAACCCATTCAGGACACCCATGGTCAAGGTAAAGCACATGAAAAGGCCTCAAAGATTTATATAAAATAAAGAAATTCAAATTCAATCTTTTTACAACACAAATCATAAAATATTGTTACAAGAGGGTAACCAAACCCACTTGACCATACGAAAGACCACATTACAACATCACATCAAACACAGGAAGATCTTGGTTCCTCGTGGAACTAGATCAGCTTAACAGGGAATAACAATAACAAGGTGCGGAATGATCTCTGAAATCTATGGTTCGATTAGTAAATCCTGCACACTAAATTACAAGATCAGTATCCACATATAATCATCATAGCTGAAGCAACTTAAAAACATGCATTATCATGACATAGTTCTAATTAACATAAATGAAATCATATTACAATTTTCCATCATCACCTAATTAACTCTTCTGAAATGTAAACTTATCCAAACATCACCCAATTAGTTTTTCTGAAATCATAATAAAGTTTAATAGTTTTGACAAATCTAGGAACTGCTATCCCACAAATATAAAAAGTATCAATAATAGTAATGTAAATAGTCATAAGAACAGAAGTAAAAAGGGTGGTCCTCACATCCTCTCCCCCTGAGACGGTACTTCTCCTGTAAGTCGTCAAAAAGGTGAGGATAAAGGGTCTTCAGTCTCTCTGCATCTTCCCATGTTGCAGTGACTTCGTCATATAGGTCCCACTAGACTCTAACCTGGTCCAGCTCTCGACCTCGAAGGGCCAGCGTCCGACGAGCCAATATGCGAATTGGCTCTAGCGCCAGCTGTCCGTCTGCCTCTACCTGAAGAGCACTCCAATCTAACACGTGAGATAAGTCAGAAATATATTGACGTAAAATTGATACATGAAATACATCGTGAATACGTGATAGGCTAGGTGGCAAGGCTAGACGATAGGCTACTGGTCCTATCCGCTCCAAGATTTTGAAAGGTCCTACAAATCAAGGTGCGAGCTTAGAGCCATTCCGGTAATGGATTGGACTCTTGTGCGGTCGCACTCTCAAAAATACCCTTTCCCCCACAGAGAAACTGCGGTCTATCCTCTTAGCATCGGCATACTTCTTCTGCTTGTCCTGTGCTTCCTGAAGTCTCTGTCTAATCTGTCTGACCTACTGTTCCATATTCTGAACTATTTCTAGACCGATGACCATTCTGTCCTCTATCCGATCCCAACTCAAAGGTGTTCTGCATGGTCTGCCATATAATGCCTGGAAAGGAGGCATACCCAACGAGCTATGATGCCCATTATTGTAGGCAAACTCAACTAGATATAGGTACTCCTCCCATCTAGAATGATGGTCCATCACATACATGCGAAGTATGTCTTCTAACACCTGGTTAACTCTCTCTATTTGTCTGTTGGTTTCTTGATGATAGGCTAAACTGAAGTTGAGCTGTGTGCCCAACGCCCGATGTAAGGCTCTCCAGAATGATGAAGTAAATACAGAGTCTCTGTCAGATATAATGTGGTGAGGTACCCCATGAAATCTAACAATTTGATCAAGAAACACCTTTGCCACTGATGGTGCATTGTATGTTGTGCATATTGGTGAAAAATGTGCCACTTTGGTCAGCTTGTCAACTGTCACCATAATAGCATCATGGTGACGTGATGACATAGGTAGACCAATGATAAAATCCATAGAAATGGTGTCCCATTTCCATTCAGGTATCTCGTGAGGGTACAACAGTCCCACTGGATGCTAATGTTCGGCCTTGACCCTCTGACATTCCAGGCAACGAGCAACAAAATCAGCAATGTCACACCTCATCCCAGCCCAATGATAAAGCTGTCGTAAGTTAGCATGCATCTTCTTCACTCCTGGGTGTGCTGCATAGGGTGCTCTATGAGCCTCTGATAGGATTACTGTACGAAGATTACCCGCATGGGGTACATAGATGCGCTGCCGATGTCGAAGCATACCATCAGACTCAAGGGTATATCCTGTAAATTTGCCCTCAAGGGCCTTCCAATTTAGTATTGCCTGCTGCACCTCAAGAAACCACTTGTCTTCTGACAGATGCTGTTAGATGCGATCTTTCAAGTCCACCTTCAAGGTCAGGGTCAGGATCTCGTGGTGCCTTCGACTTAAAGCATCAACGACCATGTTCTCCTTCCCTTTGATGTAGTGGACATCAAAGTCGTATTCGCATAGGAATTCCATCCAACGTCGTTGGCGGGCGTTCAAATTTGGCTGTGTAAAAATATACTGCAAACTATGATGATCCGAATGGAGTTCAAAGCGTCGACCTAGGAGGAAGTGTCTCCAGCGGACTAAAGCATGAACAACTGCTACGAGCTCTAAGTCGTGAGTAGGGTAGTTTAACTCATGTGTCTTTAGTTTCCGCGATTCGTATGCGATCGCTCTACCACCCTGCATAAGCACGGCTCCCAAACCCTCTAATGATGCATCTATACAAACAACAAACTCTTCTGCAGGTTCTGGAACCACTAAAATAGGAGCACTGGTAAGACGCTCCTTGAGGACTCCAAAGGCCTTTTCACACTGCTCGGTCCAAATGAAACCCTTCCCTTTTTGCTGAAGGGAAGTAATGGGATGTGCTATCCTAGAGAAGCCCTCGACAAACCGACGATAATACCCAGCTAACCCCATAAAGCTTCTGACCTCTGTCACGTTGGTGGGTGCCGGCCACTCCTGAATTGCTCTGATTTTAGATGGATCTACGGAGATGCTATCGCCTAATAAAATGTGTCCCAAATACTGCACCTCTGTCCTAAAGAAGGCACACTTTGCCAGGTTGCCATAAAGCTACTGCTCTCGTAATTGCTGCAAAACTTGACACAAGTGTTCCACATGCTCCTCCTCAGTCCATGAATAAATCAAAATGTCATCTAGAAATATGATCACGAACCAATCTAGGTAAGTACGGAACACCCCGTTCATGAGACTCATGAACACTGCAGGAGTGTTCGTCAACCCGAAGGGTACCACTATGAATTCGTAATGGCCATATCTAGATCGAAATGCAGTTTTATGAATATCTGCCTCCGTGATACGCAATTGGTGATACCCAGATTTTAGATCAATTTTTTAGAACACTCTGGCTCCCTGCATCTGATCAGAAAGGTCGTCAATCCTAGGCAGAGGATAACGGTTCTTCACCGTCACCTTGTTCAACTGCCTGTAGTCCATACATAAACGAAGAGACCCATCCTTGTTCTTCATGAAGATAACCGGTGTGCCCCATGGCGAAATGCTAGGTCAGATGTGCCCCTTCTCAAGTAATTCCTCTAACTGCAGTTTAAGTTCGGTGAGTTCATGTGTAGTCATCCTATAGGGTGCACGGGATATTGGTTCTGCACTCGGCACTAAGTCGATGTGGAAGTCCACTTCTCTGCATGGAGTCATACTTGGTAATTCTGGCAGAAATACATCGGCAAACTCTCTAAGGATAGGGTGATCATCTAAAGTAGCCTCAGGTTCATCCTCTGCTCTATCACTGACCGTGATGGCAAACATCTGACATCCCTTCCGCATACAGCGCTTAAGCTGCTGAGCGGATATCATACGAACAGCCGTGGGCTTTTGAATGCCCACTATCTCAACCAGCGAACCATGATCGTCTAAACAACTAATCATCCTCTGGCGACAGTCAAGCTTGGCTCTATGTGCCGCAAGCCAATCCATACCCAGAACTACACCATAGGATCCTAACGGCATAATCCTAAGGTCACATGTTGTAGTGAATGATCCCAATGTGATCTCACAGTCTTTAACCAAGGTATCTACTGACATCCTGGCCCCTGAGGCCAACTCAACTTCCCACCTAATGTCTTGCCTAGAAGCCACCAGCCTGCAACGCTCCACTAACGATGTAGACAAAAAGGAGTCAGTAGCTCCTGAGTCGAAAAGGATCTAGATGGGGAAGTCTCTAATCGTACCTGCTGCCTCGATGACGAAAGCCTGGAAGTCAGCCTGGTGGTTATCAACCGCTGCAAACATGTGGTGGGATCTACCCACGTCACCTACGGTCTGCTCAGATCATCCTGATTGGGGCTGTCCCCCTGCTGTAAATCCCTGCGGGCACTCTCTAGCCAGATGCCCTGCCCCACCACACACATAACATGGTCCTCTAACCTATAACTGCCCTGACTATGTTTTGCCTGATTGTTGTTGCCCAGTCCGTCCAGTGGATCCCTGTGAGCCTCTATAAGACTGCTGGGACCTCGCGGGTCCTGTCGATGAACCCTGTTGTCTCTGATCTTTGCGTGGACCCTGCTGCTGCCATCCACGGTTTTGTCCTCCCTGACCCCTCTGTTGGAATTTAGATTTTTGCTGATGTTGCTGCTGCTGTGGAGGCCTAGGAGGTAATGAGGAAGAGTTATATCCTCCTTTCTGTGTTGTGTTTTGAGGCCTTCAAAAGTTTTGCTGTTGCTGGGGATTACGTTCCTGGTACTGCGGGCATGAATTCTGCCCTTGTCCCTAAATTTCCTCTGATATAAGGGCCTTTTCAACAGCCTCGCTCATGGTCTGGGGATTTGCCATACGAACAGGTCCTGCTATCCTGCGATTCAGCCCTCTGATGAATTTGTGTATTAAGATTTTCTCGTCGTGGAGGTATTCTGTGTAACAAGAAAGCTCAATGAATTGACTCTCATATTGAGTAACAGTGAGTCCCCTCTGCTGTAAATCATGGAACTCATCGATCCTGCGCTGTCTGTAATGTTCTGACAAATATTGCGCATTAAAGCACTCTATGAAGATGTCCCATGTGAGTGTATCCACAGAAAGTCGGCGCTTGCACTCCTCTGTGCGCCACCAGGTAGCTGCTGCATCCCTAAGAAGATGGACTGCCACTCGTGCTTTCGTGTTGCTTCCATATGGTCGCAAAGTGAAACACCTGTCTAAGCTAATCAGCCAAGCCTCGGCCACAGCTCCCTCTATAGCACCTGCGAAAGTGGGTGGGTTGAGCCTAAGTAGATCTCTGATGGGGTCCCCTCTGTCTCTAAGTCCCACAACTGGCCCTTCCACACCATCCTCATACAATCCATGATGTACTTATTCTGCCCTCTGGATCTCATCTCGTCTCAAAGGTCTCGAAGGACTCCTACTCCGTGCATGGGAGGCTGACCCTACCTCCTCTACTATTGTGTCGGGAATCTCAACGAAAGGCTCCACACGTGGCACCTCTAGTGGATCAACGCGGGGATCCTCACGTGGCTCAATACGTGACTCGGCACGTGGCTCCTCTCGTGGATCAACACGAGGCTCTACACGTGGCTCAGGAATCACTGGCAGTAACCTGTCTAACATAGCCTGCAGTGCCTGTAAGATCTGTGGACCTATATCCAATACTGGTGTTGCCTGTGGTACTAGTGGTGCTTGTGGTTCAGGTGGTGCTGCTGTAACTACGGGTGCCAGTCCCTCGGCTGAGGAATCACTGTGCACCTCGACTGACACTGTGTGGCGTGATCATTCTCGTCGAACACGTCGGGGAGGCATCCTACAAAACAAGGTAGAAACTAATTAGCCAAAGTTGCGGAATAATAGCGTGCCCAAATACGCCCAGTGTTTAAACTTGGCTCTGATACCAAATGTCATGCCCACATTTTCCATGTGGTCACAACACACAACACACGTGTCATAGCCACATCTGTCATGTGGTTATGACATGAAATATCAAAAGTTTTCTCATGTTTCCCCTAGAAACCCCCTCGCATGTGTAAGCATGCTCGTTGGTGTTCACTCAAGGTGAAGACACTACAGTTGTCGGCAGGGTACAAGTACAATTGCGTGCAACCGGACGCAAGCAGACCAACAAGGGGGTCTCTACGATGCCATTAATATCATTACAAGGGTGATATTATCAAGGTTCCTAAATCTAAATCTCAGCAAATTCTGGCAGCATAACGCCTTACGACGTAAGTGGGAATTACTCAACACTATTTTACGCATGTGGTTCACTGATAGATTAACAACTTCCCACGACGCCTTGTTCCGACTAAACTGACTCGTGATCTCCCTATTGAATCATTTTTCAGCAAGGCACGGTTGTCTATCTCCTATCTTGCTTCTTGAAATATACTCCTCCTTCGACTTAGCATTCTCAACAAGGCGGTTCATTTGCTCTCTCTTCCCTTTTCTCTGGGTCTTAATTTTGATTGTATTTTTATCGCGCTCACCTTAACTATTTCTCTGATAATTTAGTTTGTTTATATTTTGGTCTCTCTCTCTCTTTCGGTTTCTATGCTTTCTTTATGTTTATCTGGACCTTTCTTCATATTTTACATCAATCAGGGTTATCACTGTATCTATTCTTGACATTAATCCTAACTCCCGAATGGTCCAGGTCATATAGACTGGTTTACTACTTCGCTGGACTCGGTCTCCTAGTTTTCTCCGATCTAGGTTTCTCCTCTCCGTATGTATTAATTAAACTTGTTCCTAAGCAAATTTTGGCAGGAGGGTCCATCAACTTAGTTCTCTTATCCCATGTGGGAATTGCCGCGCATTTTCTCCTCTGTGTTTTCCAATGTTAGTTTTTCTTCTTCTAACTCTCTTACAGGTTTACTTATATGGACGTTTACTACAGTTGAGATTAAAATGGCCTCACATGGAATGTCTGTGATGGCTCCTTAAGTTTATTTCCAGTGATCTTTTAAGCAAGGTGACGTGTAATTTTCCTCTTCATTTTCCCGGTATTTGACTCACGTTGATAGTTGAAACTTCTGAGAAACTCTTCCCGGAGTATTACAATATATTCCTTTACGCTCCCTTTTAATTATAATTTTATTTTCTCTTAGATTATAAAGGGAAAACAAATGGCCTCTCCGATAAAATTATCATTTAAATAACATATGTATATTTCGATACATATATATATATATATATATATATATATATATATATATATATATATATATATATATATATATATATATATATATATATATATATATATATATATATATATATATATATATATATATATATATATATATATATATATATATAAGATTATATATATATACCTATATACACATATACATACAACTATATTTCTCTTATCGTTATAATTACTGTTGTTATTATTACTATTAATTCGTACTAATACTATTATTACAATAGTTAGATTATTTTATTCAATTATTTAAATATTATTACTATTTTTTTTCTTATCTCAATTGTTATTCTTCTATATTTCTAATGATCTAACAATCATATGTCTTCTTTTCTTTTGAATATAATATGATTATATATATAGATATATAGATATAAATATATATATATATATATATATATATATATATATATATATATATATATATATATATATATATATATATCATTGTTAATCTAGATAAGAGGCTCCCCTCTTTATAAAACCCTTACCATGAAATTATAATATCATTTTCTTTGGTTGTTTTGTTCAACATTAAAAAAAACCTAACTATGATTTTTTTTTTTTTTTGTGTGTAGGGCAGGGGACAAGGGGAGCGGCGGCGGCGGCCATGGCAGAGGGGCGGAGATGGAGATTGGTCGCAGTGGTGGTGGAGGCACAGACGTGGGAGTGGGGAGTACCGCAGATGCGGTGCCCGCGAGCTTAATGGTGGCGGGAAGTGCTGTGTCGTGGGGGGGGTCCGTGGTTTAAAGAAGGGGGGGATGTGGGGAGGGCGAAGCCCCACCCACATCCCATACAGTGGGGTGTGGGTGGGGCTCCGCCCCCCCCACACCTTATGATAAGCAACAGCGTGGTGGGGTTTCCAACCCCACCGCCCACTGTAACACCAAACGATGGCTGTGAACTTACACAGCGAAAGCTACATATCCTTATTTCGATTTCCATGAGTTTTAATTCCCATCTCATTTATATTTATTGATAAATATATATATATATATATATATATATATATATATATATATATATATATATATGTATATATATATGTATATATATATATGTATATTTATATATATATATATATATATATGTATATCTATATATATATATATATATGTATATTTATATATATATATATAACATTTGCATGATATTACTCAATAATATTTACAGTGTCTCAAATTTTTGTTTAACAAATAAAAAGGTTAAATATATAACAATTCAAATATATATATATATATATATAAAACTCAAATTTCACAAATACAGTGTTTTATTTAGTTTCTCAAATTCTTATAAAATGAATAATTAAGAACTTAATAAAGTATATATCTATATATATATATGTAATTTTATCTATCCTTTCTTTTTGTTCTAACAGAGAACAAAACTTCTCAATAAGATAAAATGAATGAATAATTTTACCAAGTAGATGCACTTTTTTTTTTAAATTACAATATTTCATAATTACAATTTCTTCCATCCTAATCTTTAAACAGAAGTAGATACATACTATACTTCCTTTAAACTTTACAAAAATAGCTGAGACCATCATTTATGAAGAAGAATCTTAATCATTTAAAATTGTCTTTTCCATTATAACAATGAACTATAAAACTAACCTTTCAACTAGTTAAGCAGTTCTATTCTTATAATTACATAAACAAGCTCAGATTTGATTGCAAATAAGTAATGATCTCTTCCTTTCACTAACACATTTAATACAGTAAGACTTTCTATTTAATTTCAAACTTTCCATATGAAATTCAAGGTAAACAATTACATCATACACAATATAGGAAGAATTAACTCTTTCACTACCCTTAACAAGATGAAAGATAAGGATTTCCTTCTCCCAATCAACATACAAAGAAGTTATGTAACAACTAAGTAACAGTCACACCCAATAACAAGATTAGGGAGGTTATTTCCTTCACTCCCAGGGTGACAATAATTTACAAAAATATCAAGAGAGGTGCTCTGTTTTACACTCTTTACAAGAGATCATGAACTAATTCTCAAGACAAAGAAGAAGAATCTGTTTCTTCATAAATATAACTTCTCCAAATCCAACCAGAAGCTCCAAGAGGAAACCTGCGTATCAAAGACAAACAAAGAAGAAAACACCACTCATCTAGCTCTCCTCCCTTCCGTAGACCCGCAAGAGGGTCACCCCCGAGCTAGGGAGACCATACTCACACCTGGGTAACTGAAGCACTCCACTTCACAATAGGGACAACAACAAACCCAAAGCACACAAACACCCGTGGGTAAATTACACAACACGGAAACTCAACTACAGTGAGTTTCATAAGGGGCAAGAGAGTGGACACACTCGACTCCAGAGTGTCACCCTTACAGATAATTTAACCAACACAATTTCTCTTGGCCTCAAACCAAGTTTGATCATAATTTTTCAATGAAGTCTGTATTTGACTCTCAAGACAAATATACAGACACAAATACATGCCCTCAAGGCTTTCAACATCCCAAAAGAAGAAACTAGGTATGCACCCGAGGAGGATCACTCCTCCCCTACCCCAAACTTGATGAGCATTTCTCCCAAGTGGGAGAAGCTCTGTCAAACAACCCGACAACAAACCCCACAGTAAACAAATCTAAACACAAACAAATAAGCATCTTTCACACACTTTACATACACATTCAGATATACGAAAGAAAGGTAAAAATCAAACCAACCTTACAAAGCCCTCCTGGAATGAAACTGTTGCAGAGCTCCACTGAATTCTCTTCCAACCTTAGCCACCAACTCCCTCTCCCTTTCCTCTCCTCCAAGCTAACTTTCCTATTTTTGGCAATAATAAAAAAACTCTCCCAAAATTCCACTAACTCCCTCTCATCCCAAAATTGGAAACAAATAACCCAAATTCTTTTCAGTTTAGAGGAATGGGGAGGTGACACTTGTAACCTCCTCACCCTCCCCCCAAAACTACTATTCTGTCCTAGTCGCTTATGTCACTCACCCATCCCTAGAGTACTCCTTATCCCTCTCCTCATGTCATTTCTCTTACGCATGGGAGAAATAAAAGGAATTAAAGGAGGAAAAGACAGGTGACCCATGCCTCTTCTTCCCTCCTTCACATGGATGGCCCCACAACACATGGGGGAATCTCACTAATGGAGAGGGTGACTTCAAGTCAATCCTTCAATAATGGATGGGTTTGTAGTCATCTCTTACCTTGGGGATTGAAGAGGGATGGGTTGGGTGTTGGTACAACCCATCATGTCCCCTCCATACCTCCAATTTTCGCCACTTAACTTCAGGGGGAAGTTAAGATGACTAGATGGAGGTTACTCAAGGGTTACCCATGCCAAATGGGCCCCTGGACCCATGGGGTATAACCCAAGGTCAACTTTAACCCATTCAGGACACCCATGGTCAAGGTAAAGCACATGAAAAGGCCTCAAAGATTTAAATAAAATAAAGAAATTCAAATTCAATCTTTTTACAACACAAATCATAAAATATTGTTACAAGAGGGTAACCAAACCCACTCAACCATACGAAAGACCACATTACAATATCACATCAAACACAGGAAGATCTTGGTTCCTCGTGGAACCAGATCGGCTTAACAGGGAATAACAATAACAAGGTGCGGAATGATCTCCGAAATCTGTGGTTCGATTAGTAAATCCTGCACACTAAATTACAAGATCAGTATCCACATATAATCATCATAGCTGAAGCAACTTAAAAACATGCATTATCATGACATAGTTCTAATTAACATAAATGAAATCATATTACAATTTTCCATCATCACCTAATTAACTTTTCTGAAATGTAAACTTATCCAAACATCACCCCATTAGTTTTTCTGAAATCATAATAAAGTTTAATAGTTTTGACAAATCCAGGAACTGCTATCCCACAAATATAAAAAGTATCAATAATAGTAATGTAAATAGTCATAAGAACAGAAGTAAAAAGGGCAGTCCTCACAAAATCTTTGGAGAAATTAGGATTTACCAAAGTTGGTGCAGCCGATAATGCCTCCTTTATGGACTCAAAGCTGAGTTTGGCCTCTTTTGTACAGCTGATAATGCCTCCTTTATGGACTCTTCTTCAACATAGATGTCAAAGGCTTCAATAGATTTGCAATGTTGGGTATAAATCTTTGCAGAAAATTAATTCTACCAATAAAACTTTGTAGTCCCTTCTTGTGACTGGGTAAAGACAACTCCAAAAATATCCCTTACTCTTTCTACATCAATGGTAATGCCTTCCCTTAACACAACGTGCCCTAACAGCTTGCCTTCATGCACAGTGAAAATACATTTCTTAGGATTGAGAGATATCCCAAACTCTTTGCATCTCTCAAATACCTACCTCAGGTGGGATAAATGTTCAGATGTATCCTTGGAAAAAACCATTATGTCATCAAGATACACCAGCACCAGTTTATATAGCAAACCCTTAAAATCCATATCCATAGCTTTCTAAAAAGTAGAACCAGCATTTGATAGACCCAAAGGCATTCTCTTGTAGGCCATGGTGCCCCATTTGGTAGTAAAAGCAGTTTTAAATTGATCTTCCTCCTTGACTAACACTTGATTATAGCCAGAATATCTGTCAAGCAAGGAGAATCTTTCAGAACCAGCCACTACTTGCATAATTTGCTCCATTGAGGGTAGCGAGTAGTGGTCTTTTAGGGAGGCTCTATTAAGGTCTTTGAAGTCGACACATAGAGTAATCTCCCCATTCTTTTTTCTCACAGGGACAAGGTTGGAGACCCAAGAAGTATGCTTGATTGGGAAAATGATCTTTCCCTCGATTAGCTTGGTTAACTCTTTAATCATCAGGGGCTCAAGCTTTGGACTTAGAGGTCTTTGCTTCTGCCTCACAGGTTTTGTACCTGGTTCTAACTCTATAGTATACTGGGCAATATGAGGGTCAAACCCTTTTATGTCTGAATAATCCTAAGAAAACACATCTTCAAACTCTTGACAAAGAGCAACAAAAGCCCTCCTATCCTCAAGCGAACAGATTTTACCAATTTTAAGAAGCTTACCCTTAAAAATTTCTAGCTCCTCGTAATGTTCCTCTTTGACCTGCATGCTAGTTTTACTCTTCTTTAGCTGATCATCAGTCCCAAAAATGGATTCCAAGGTTATCAATCCTTTGGGCAGCATGTTTGTCTTAATTGAATAACTTGACCATCCTCATATTATTGTTTGAGTTTAACCTGATTCATCATAGAAAACTCATCCTCCTCTAACAGGAAATGCAAAATCTGCTCACCACTCTCAAAAACCTGCCAATGAATATTATTGTCAAGGATAGAGGGCCTATCATCTATTTTCATGTGAGGCTGCACCTTTTCTCTTTGAATATCATTGGGGATGTCAAACTAAGCCCCAATTGCAGCTAACCTATTAGCATGATAGTTCTAATTTCTTGGAATAGAGATTAGGTTGAAAGCATCAAACTCTTGAATCATGTCCCATACCCTATGCTTGTAGCCTTTCAAAGTATCATTCTTCATAACATGCAGTCCTCTTGCCTGATTTATAATAAGTTCACTATCCCCAAACACCTGTAAATAGCCAGTTTTTCTCCTTCTTGCCCACTGCAAACCTTGAATCAATCCCTCATACTGAGCAGTGTTATTTGTACATGAAAAGGAAAAATGGAAGGAAGAATAATACCTTTGACCTTGTGGAGACACAAGTAGTACACCACCACCAGATCCATCAAAGTACATTTTCCATACCTCATTTTGCTTTTCTATCTATTGTTCTACATTTTTTACAAGGTTTGGAATTTTTGTTTCAGGCTCATGGAGTATGTAAACCCCCATACTAGCTTCTTGAATGTGCCCCTCAGGATTATCTACAACATTTTCTGAGGCCCACTCCCTTAATAGCACTTCTGGTATACTTTCAGCTTGCAATTCTTGAGCAGCTACAAGCTTAGGATCATTAGTAATAATGCAATTTACATTAATAGCACTTGGCGTATAAGGCTCTATGTGATGATTTGAAAGCAATTCATATTTTAGGGTTACTTTTGTGCCATATCTGGTCCTAAAAAACATGTGGGACCAATTCGAGGATAAATATTGTTCTATTTTGGCTGTGAACTCTCTTGATAAACACATGGAAAAATAGGGAGGAAAATCTATGATGAACACCTCTTGGGAAATGAAAACATTTGGGCAAGTGTGCAAGGTGAGAGCTAGGTCTTTCAACACACCTACAGTACTAATAACTGTGCCGTCTAGCTAGAGTACACCCTTCTCAAGGGGCTGGTATTTCAACCCTAATTGATCTGTAATTTGTTTTGGTATGACAAAACTACTTGCACCACTATCTACCATGTAGAAATGTACCAACTTGTCTCTAATTATTAAAGACACATAAAATGGAAGTGGTTTGGCATTTTTGTTTGGTTGTTTATTGTTGTCCTAGGATGAATTGGTAAGGACAGCCCTAGTTGGGTCAACAGTTGCATCATTGGACATCTTCAAATCAGACAAGGCAGATTGCAATATGTCCTTTTGGCCTGGGATGGCTAGAGAATCCCACATAGACATTGTCACATTCATCTTCTTCATATTTTCAATAATATTGAAAGGTGGAGTGACATGTACCTTCTGATATGATTTTGCAATAGTAATATCAGCCTACAAATGAGGTTGTTCCCTTGTTATTGCTGAAGTATTCCTTTGTAAAATGTGGGGAACATGGGATGTAGAAGAATCAGCATGTCCTTTTCCTTTATTTGCTGCTTGATCTACCTCATAACCCCTCTTCTTGGTTCTTGTATTTGCTGCAATTAGAGTATTATCGTTGTTTACACCACAGAATTCACCTTCCTGCCAACTTATGAAGGCAGAATCATTCTGAGGCTGATCCTGTTGTTAGACAGCCCCATCATGAGGTTTATTCGGCTATGAGGCTACAACATTTTGCACCATTAGTGCTTGATTTATCACCCCATTTGAGCAGGTTGCCTGACTGTGTGGTTGATTGCATGGAAAACACCATTCATACTTCACAGCAAGGTTATTCTGAACAGGGACAAGGTCCCTAACTACATTAACGGGTGCTGAATTGTAAGGCTGAAAAGGACTCTAGTTGACATTATGCCTGGGACCCTGATAATTGCCTTGATATGGTGGCCTATTAGCTTGGTATGGCTTGTTTTGCCCTTGATAAGGTTGATTTTGCCCTTGGTTGAGTTGCTGATAAGGCTGTCTATTTTGGGATTGCTATTTTTTTATGTTTACCAACTCATTCCCAAAAGTTTGCAGGCAGTTCTCTATTTTTTGTTGGCTACTTTTGATCTCTTTTAACTCTTGAGATGAGCTAGAAACAATAGGTTTAGAATTGGCAGTATTTGGCAATGCTGCTACAGTAGGTAAAGGGGCAAAATATGGGATGGGCAAAGGCATTGAAGCTTGAATCTCAAGAAAAATGGGCACTAGTGGTCTAGGTGCTATTTTTCTAGCCTGAATCAGGTTATTCTCTGCTCTAATAGCTATTTCATATGCATCAGGTAAACTAGTACCTCCTAATGATTGTATCATCACTTAAATATCACTATTTAGGGCTTTCAAAAAATACAAGAATGCATATTCTGATGGAAGCCTTACCATGGTAGGATTTCTATCCCATGTCTTCTAGAATCTGAAGTTGAAATCCATCATTTGCTCCTAGGGAGCTCTCTTTATTGTAGTCATCTGTTCAACCAATGATAGGTTGTCTGACTTATCTTAAAATTGCTTGTTTAATTTATCACCTAGACCATCCCAGGTTCCTATGGTCTGTATTAGTAAACTCTTGAACCATTGTAATGCCTTCCCTTTAAAAGAGGTAGCCAGCAGCCTGATGGCAACATTTTCTTAGGTTACATGATGAACACTACATAGAGAAGCTACGTATCTAATGTGCTCAATTGGGATAGTTTGATTCTCCTCTGTGAAATAGGGTAGACTCTTCAAAGCTGCCAGGGGTATAACATCATGCACTATCAAATTCAATGGGCTGCCCTCATCAAAAGCCACAAATGGCTGATTCCTTGTCATTTGAGCGGCTAGAGGTAGGATTGCTTGAGCTGGTACAAGGACTAAGGTGTTACAGGTCTGAAACCTGGAGGAGTTGACTGTATCCTTCTAAAAACTAGAGACCTTGCTACAGCTCTCCCTTGTCTTCTAGGTGGTGACAGTTGCAAGTAATCAAATGAACTTGAACTTTGAGTTTGAATCTTTCTCATAAAATGTAACAACAGAACTGATCTAATTAGCTTTCCTCATTATGAGTTTCTAGATATGCAAGTTTTAACCTCTTACAGGTCTAAAAATCACTGGCTGCACATCAAAACCAGCAATAAAAGATAGTATTTGATTGTTTCTCTAACTCTCAAGTAGAGTCCCACTGGGTGTGCCAAAAACTATTATCACCCAGATTTGTACCCTCTGCTATAGTTGTGAAACTTTAGCAATTTGGAGTAACATGGGAATGATCTCAAAGTGTGGGACCTTGCAAAATGAGATCAGACCTCTGGAGAAGGCTGGCTTCCTTGACTGGATATCACCTAAAAGTACTAAATCTTCAGAGGAAAAGCGAGAAGGAATGCTTTTTGAATGAAAGATAAAAATAGGAAAACTGAAAGGAAGGGTGATGCACTAGACTAATTAAAAGAAACTTTAATAGAACTGAGAAAATGCACAAAATAACCAGATATAGCAAGTAGACATACACAGATTCAAATAATTTTTTAGCAGAGGTGAGAAACAAGAATGTTGAGAGGAACAAAATGTTCATAGAAAACCATATGCAAGTTCACACTAATCTAGAAAAACAATAAAAAGAGGTAAAATGACTTGCATATATTCAATATGAAGGCACAATTTACAGTAATAGAAAGCTCTGTTTAAAAACAAAAAGCTTGAAAGCCAAAAAATTTCCAACGTCATTCACATCTCATTATATGCATATATAGCATTCCAATCTAACCTAAGTCAGTTACAAAAATTTGCTCTATGAGCTATATCAGAAAAATATCTGCCTGAAGGGACGTCCACCTGCAGAAGTTATGGTGTGAAAATATCTGGAACAGGGGTAGGTGGGAGATATTCTAAGTCTTTAATGCAAGCAATTGGATCATCAACCCTCTCTGATAAATGCAACAAATATTTGCTTTTGCATCACTCAAACTAGTCGATGAAACATCCAGTTGACTGAGCATACCAAATCCAGATCCAAATTTGAAAGTGAGAAAATTCCCCTAAAATCCCTGCCAAAATAAAGAGGAGGCAAAAACAAGCACTTTTGCCTTTTGAATCATGTCAAAATTTGCCAGGACGTGGAAGATACAGGCGGTCAAAGTTTCAGTCAACTGTATGTGTATATAACTTTGCATCTGCACTTGTATCAACCTTTGAAACCCCCTCTAAAACTACCTTTGCATATGCAAAGCACTTTGTATGTATAAGGCTATGTCGGGCTATCAAGATGACCTCCAGTCGAGTCACCAATGTGCAAAGTCCTGCCGAAATGTCTTTGCATATGCATTTGCTTTCGGCATTTAAAAAGCCTTTGAAGTCGCCTTTGTATATACAGTTGTATATGCATGTGCCTATATACAACCGCGGGCCTTTACCTTTTGAATTGGTCTTTGAAATGCACTTGACACATGGCATCACCTGGTTAGTCACTGAACTGATCCCTAGGACCCATCACTGAAAAATACATCGGCCATCAGCCATCGGCCATTGAAAAAACCCTGAGTTGAGCTGCCGATGCACTTTGTCTGCCTGATGACCTTTGCATGTGACCCCTTACATATATGATTGTATATGGAAACATACAATCTGAAATACATACAATGCATGGAACTCAAAAGACTATCCACTGAATTTGATCCCCGGGTCGCGTCCTAATTGTATGTTTCCCCTTATATGTTGCCTTGTATATGGAAACATACAAGTGAACATACAAATAAAGAAACATACCATTGCTTGTGCCTTTGGTGGACCCCACCATTTGTATCTCCCCTGCATATCGGTGAATCCATGTTCCTTTGTATAGTGCATTGTATATGCGAATATACAATCCCAATATACATACAATGCTCCTTGTAAGGCCCCCCTGCATCCTTTCAATGTATCTTGCATATGAAACCCCTGCATGTTTGCTTTGCATCATTTTCCTTGTATATCGTATTGTATATACAAATATATAATAGCGATATACATACAATGCATGGGCCCCACCTTGTATGTCCTCCTTTAGTATCTACGACTTGTATATGAGATACAAGTACCTTTGTATGTTACCAATGTATCTTGCCTTTGTATATGGAAACATACAAGTGAACATACAAACAAAGAAACATACCATTGCTTGTGCCTTTGGTGGACCCCACCAATTGTATCTGCCTTTGTATGTTGGATTGTATATGCAATCATACTATCGCATATACATTCATCTTTTCTTTGTATCTACAATGGAAACTTGATGCATATTTCCCTTTGTATGTTGCTTTGTACATGCATCGGCCATTGTATTTTCCGCCTTGTATGATAAAATTACATATCAACTTTGTATATTTGAACATACAATGGCGAATGTATATCCCTTTGCACAGATCCTTTGCATGATCGGCCATCTGATAGACAAAAAACTGAGCCTGTGATATACATTCTCTTTCCAATGAACCCTTTGCATGTTCGGCTTTGTATGTGACCCCTTTGTACATCACATATATAATGTGATATACAAGCAAACCCTTGTATATGGCCTTTGCATGTTTGGCCTTTGTATCTTTTCCTTTGTATGTGTGATTGTATGTTTGAACATACAACGCGAACATACATTCAAACCTATGTTCCACCCCTTGCATATGACCCTTGTATATGGTGCCTTGTATCTCTCCGATGTACATGTCCTTTGCATATGTGAACATACAAAGGCGAATGTACATGCGAACATACATTCAAAAATGTATATACAAAAACTAAGTATAAAATTGAGATTTATCTGTGATGGAAAACACTTGAAGACAAAGGGTTTCTGGGTTTTCAACAAAGATTCTCAAGGTGTGAGTTTTGGGATTTTTGACAAAGCATAGCATGAGTATTTGAAGGATTTAAGCTTTGCGGGGTTATTTTTTAAAGGTTTTTCAAAGAAAATACAAGGTGAACTATTTAACTCTGGACAGAGGAAAATAGGTCAACAGTTACATCTTCCCTTTTTGGTTGAGAAACCTAAAAACCTTTTGATGTTTTTTTACTTTTATTTTTTGAAATCATTGTAATCCATTTCCTCACCATGGTAAAGACATCTAAGTCTTTTCAATCCTAATGATGCAAACCTCATGATGCCATAGGGGCCCGTGAGGGCTATATCCTTCTTGCCTTTTCAAAATTTCAAAGGTCAAACACAAGCAATGATGTAAAGATAAGGCTTTATGCCTTTTAGAAATTCTTGTAAAGTATGGACATGAGGTCAAACAAAAGTAATGTTTCGAAGGAGAGTTATACCTTAGTGCATGGAGCTATAAGATGGTGTTAAGGTATGATGTGATTTATGCATGAAGAGATAAGGTGTTATGCATAATAAAAGATGCATAAAATATGATGTATATGGAGTTATAAGGTTGAGATAAATGCATGTAACTAATACAAAGTCCATAATGTATTAAATTGCATAGGAGATTACTATATTGCATGGGAGACATACGGATGGTAAAGGAGGATATTTTTATCTTTTGCATGCATGGAGGCTTGAAGGCTTTATTTATTTTTGGTATCATCATTGATGCATTAGTATATTAATGTAATTCCAAAGGGAGAGATAAGGAGTTATTATTTGTTTTTTAACCTTTTAAAAGACAAATACATCTAAATTTGCATGACTTTGCAACTCAAAATAATGCAAACAAATAATAATGTAATGTGCTTATAAATTACTTTATTATTTTGTCACAAGTTGTAAATTCAAAAAGATAGAACAAGTTGTAGCTCATAGTAAAGTAATTATCCTAATTACTTTATTTTTTTCTCACCTTATTTTCTCATCCCAAAATCATTCAAATTTGGAGGATGGAGTTAACTAAGGTTCTTTGGGGTTCTTTGCATGGTTTTTGGGTCAAAATTGAGAGTTTGTTCAACCTCTTGGTCAAACTAATAGAGAGGAGCAGTTTGGAGCTATTTTAGCTCGATTTGGGATAGTTATAGTCCTTATTTTTTGGTATTTTCTTGCTTTCTCATGGATCAGATTGGAGAGATTATTCTTAGAGTTATTGACTACAGTTGACCTTTCTAGGTCTCTTGGAGAGAGCATATTATATATTGTAAGAAAAACTTAGGTTTTTCTAGTTCTTTCCTTTTTTCTCTCTTACACAATGCTAAGAGAAGAAGGTTTTGTAACTCAATTTTTGTAGATTTATAGAGATTACAACAGGTTACATGTTCTATTCTTTGTCTTTTTTATGCAATTGTTCCTTTATTTTTTAGCTAAATCAAGTGTCTACCTTTTCATTAATTTTTCTTTTTTGAATGATTTGATGAGATTTTATTTTGTTTAAACATCAGAACCTTTAAAATCATTGTCTCATTTGTACTTGCATGTATTATAAAGAAATGAAATCACAGGTCTTAGGTTGTGCAATTGGAATAATTTCTTTCATGTTGTGAGAACCCTATTTTCCTTCAAAAAGAAAGTTGTTTCCAACCTCCCTTAGAATCATTTGCCAAAAGTGGATTGTGTGGATAGATTTTTTGAGATCTATTGTGAGTTAGGTTTGTAATTTTCCATCAAAATTAGGTGTATCACCACACTTTAGATTACAATTTTATTTTTAGTAGATCCTTTCAACCCTTTTCCTATCAGAGTTACAAATCCATTGAAGATTGCAAGGGAAACAACCCATAATCTAGAGGTTCAATCTTACCATAGGTCACCCATAGCCTAAGTTTGATCACATGTTACACAATATTGTTGAGCTTCACAGCTTTGCATAATGGGTGCAATCCTGCTTGTGAACAGTTACATTTGCATCCTATTTTCTAGGAGATGAATCTTGCAAGTTTGTAATTTTTGGCAAATTCTTGGAGGTAGATTTTAAGATGCTTTTGGAGCATTTAATATTTTATTTAAAGCATTTAATAAGAATTTTCATCATGTTGGGACATTACAAATGGAAGCTACAACAAAAAAATGGAGATTTAGCATAAAAGGGAGATTTAACAATTTTTGGAGCTAGTCACTCAGTAGGAATTGTGAGACATTGATTTATGCATGGATTTGGGAAGGAGTGACTCAAAAGGAAGTAGTATGTGATGAATATGTTCATCACAAATGTTTTATTTCAGGTCTAATGATGATTGAACATTAGCAAGAGAATTGAGGCTCAGAGGTTGAAGAGTCTCTGCACATGCATTGTTGTTGCAATGATGCACAGTGGTGTTTGCAGATTTTGAGGAGTGTAGCCTTGGGTGTAGCGAGTGTCTTGTAGGTTTGAAGGTGGTTTTGTAGAAACAACCAAGTGGTCTTTTAGTTGTCTTCACTTGAAGATTTTGGAGTAAATTTTGTAGGTAGTTGGTAGATCACAGATTGAAGAACGAAGGAAGAAGTTTGCAGATTGTTGTGCTGTTTGAAATCTGATTTGTGGTGACTTTGAGAAAACTATATGGCTATAGTATGTTTGTAATTTTAGAGGTTCTCATCTTTAGAATATTTTAGTTTGATTGTACACTTGAAAGAAGATTTTTCAATGAATTTGTGAGACAGTTTATGGTTCCATTCTCTTTGTTCTTTTAAATCTTTCTTGCTGATTTGTATGTGAGTCTATAGAAATAGCTTGGTCTATTCCTTTTTGTTGCATAAGTGGTTTAAGAGTTTGTAGCAATTAGAAGGTTGTGCCCTTTCTTCCTACATCAAATTTGGAAGATAATTAGATATATCAATCATGAATCAAGACCCTAGATGTTGAAGAATGAAAAGGGTAGAGAAATAAATCATTGGAAGATAGCTATTAGTACTGAAAATAGCAAATGAAACCTTTTAAATAGGTTGATTTAGCTTATTCCAAGTGGTGGAGGATGTTATGGACCTTGCATGGAAGGAGTGTCTTGCATGTCAGACCTACACAGTAAAAATAAATAAAACAAAAATAAAACAAAACGTTAAGCAATGGCAAATCCATCAACCACCCCATTGAAGAGGGGGCTGAATGCATTGGACAAAAATGGTACAGGGGGAGACAAATTTATGGTGAGGTATGGGAAGAACATCTACCATGCCATTATTAAGGAATACAATCTAACCTTCCCTCCTCACATCATTCATTTTTCATTCTAGACATGAATGGTGTGCTCAAGGAATGACATGAATGCTAATGAGAGTTTTTAGGGAATTAAAAAATATGATATTGAATTTTCTATCATGACTTACTATTTTTTAGGGATGTCATAAAGTTGGGTAGCTACTTCCTTCTTTGTATGAAGTAAGATAGCATTAAGGGTATCTATGATACCCTTAATGATTGTGTTGTAATTAGGAAGTCAACTAGGGGGATTAAAGTTTATGTTCATAGGTACATCTATTAGAATTAGGGCTAACAAATGAGAGGGGGGGTGAATCAATTGTCTTAAAACTTTAATGGTTACCGTAGTTAATTCTTCTTTACAACTTCTTAACAAATTAATGATATACCCATGAAAAGCAAGAATCAATAACACATGAGCAAAAATATAAATAACACACTTGACACCAAGATTTTTTACTTGGAAACTTAGTTAAGGAAAAAACCATGGTGGGGGTTAACCGACAAAGATTATACTCTGTTAAAAGTATTACAAAAGGGGAAGGCACATGCCTTCGGGCTCACTGCCTAGAGCTTACTACTCAAGAGAGGCTCACTGCCTACAAGAATGATTACAAAAGGATTACAAATTATTTGAATTGATTAATAGCATCTGCTAATGCAAGAATTCAATTCTAGTTAAGCACATAATACTGATCTTACACACTTCATCTTTATTCTTCCATGTTTACTACTCTTCCATAATCCAGACCTTAGATCTCTTCTCTTTTTCACTTTAATCTGCCTTTTGTGCACTTAATCCATCATTGCACAATACACACACACCAAAACACTTGAATCCATCAGCTATATATATCCGCATCCAGAAATTCAATCAACTATAGTTAGCTTTAAGAAAACTTAGAACATTTCTAAGAACTCTATTTTGTCAACTGAATCTATGCATAAATATCAATGCGGACCAAATACTTATGTTTCTAGATCATCAATGAAGTCAGCCAATGTCACTAATTATCACTAATTGCTTATTCAACAACTTTCCTACATCCAGATCAAGATCAAATACTAGGTTGCCCTGTTCTTCTGACTGTGCTAACAAATTGGAACCCGATACTCAAATCCTAATAACTTTGAATCCTTTATCATGGGAGGTGCAATATCTGGATTTAGATAGTCCTGACAATCCTTGACACTCCCTCAGATCTTGTTGCAAGAGCATCTAGTGGTGTAAGGGCAATCTTGCATCACCCAAAAAAAAGATGTGTTTCAAAATCGTTGATGTTCTTTCCATTTCTTTTTAAAATTTGTGGTTCTGGTTCCATAATCGCTTGAATAATGATGTAGAACTTTCAGTTTTTCTAAACTGCTAAAAATAGGAACCTTCTATTTTAGGAAAGTTTGTATTTGGGCACGAATTGAAGTGAAAATTTACAGGAAGCTTTGTAATTGAAAAATAAGACCTTTGGCAAAGGAATCACACAAAGATAATTTGTGAGTTGAAAGATATTAAAGTTTCTGTTTCTAGAAAAAATGCTTGAAAATTATTCAAACTTAGGTTTGAGGCACTAAATGGCCCCGTACGGGCCCGAAAATGGCCAAAACTAACAGAGTGGGTTCTAAGTACATAGGGCACTCCACAAACTTTCTGACGCATAAAATAGTTTGTCAATCAGACACTCAGATCAAAAGTTATGGCTCTTGGAAGTTGACCTATTTTTGGAGGGAGATGCAAATTTTAAAATTAGGTTGTTGGCCACCAAAAAGGCTATTAATAACCATTTTTGGGAACCCTAGGTGGTAGTGGAGTTAAGGGGGAAAGTGTAGACTCACGAATAAGTAGGAAAACAAAAACCTTAACTGATTTGGGGTTACAAAAGGCAGAAGATTCCAGAGCCTGGTGATGGTAGCTGTAGTATGTTGCAGCCTGTGGAGGATTGATTCCTCTTATTGTATTTGAGCTTTTGTAATGATCAATAAAAGAAAGTTCTATTTTCTAGGTACAATTTCTATTGTGTGTTTTATGATTTACCCCCTTCATCAAGTGGTATCAGAGCAAGGGTTCCTGAGTGTGTAGACAAATCACTGACCGTGAGGTAGTTTGTACCAGGACCTCAGGTTATGGGTTTGCTACGGAGATCAAGATGCCTCCATGAAGAAATCGTATTGGGAGGAATGTTTTTACGGAAAAGGGTTTTAGAGCCCTGCAAAGGCAAATCAATGCATTGCAAGAGGAGCTATGAAGAGGGTTTGAGCTGAGAACAAGAGAAAAAAGCAAAGATGAAGCTGAAGAAGAGCTATCTGAGGAAGAATAAGAAGCTGTAGGAAATCTTGCAAAAGTTAGGTTGTTGAGGGCCATTTCGAAGATCAGAAAGAAGCCCAGGATCAAAATTTCTCTACATATTCTGGAGATTTGAATCTAGATCAGCTTACTAATTGGATCAATGACATGGAGGAGTATTTCGAGTATGAAGATGTGGAGGATCCAGATCGGGTCAAGTTTGCAAAAATAAAGTTGAAGGGCCACACCAGTATTTGGTGGAAGGAGGTCCGATTAGAGAGGAATAGAAGAGGAAAAGGAAAGATCACTAGATGGGATCAGATGGTGGAAAAAATTGAAGAAACAGTTCATTCATGTGGACTATGAGATGGAGTTGCTGAAGAAGCTGCAAGGACTCAAGCAAGGTAATGTTGATGATTGTTTTTGCACATTCACAACAAAAGTTAATATTCACAAAATGAACATAAATTGTCTTGAAAGATATGAAGAAATCGATTAAGAGTTCTTAATCCCAAGTTTCTATATGGTCAGGTCTTGACCTTGTGGACAATTCAATAGGTTAATGTGAAACTGTAATATTCAAGGGGCCTTACTTGATTTTAGATGATCTGTGACTCACAGGACTCAAATTATACAAATTGTTGTAAAAAACAAACAAATTATTCATTCCCTTGCATAAATTTACTATTGTATTACAAACCTTTCTATGATTTATAATGAAACAAGCTTTTCCTTTCAAATTGATATGAAAATTGTTAAATATTAACATAATTCTTCATGCTTCTTTCAAATGCAAGACAATTTCCTTAAAAATTCTGCATTTGAGCTAAGTATTTCAAATGTTTGGGGAAAAGTTAGAGAAATTCAAGTTGAATATCATTTTACTACAGGATCTAAATGCTCTATTACTCACATTGTAAGAAATATAGCAAACTTGATCAAATCAACAGACTAAATCTCCAAATGTGAAGCCCTAAGTATTTTCATGAACACACATCTAAGATTGCAAGCTTTCAAGGGATAGTACTCCAAATGTAATGCCCCATCATGCAACCCTAGAGTGAAAGATCAACAAGTGCAAACTTACAAATATATATATATATATATATATATATATATTTTAAGTATATATTTTAAGCAAGTGAATGCAATAATAGTACACAACATGAATAAAAGTGCACTTCTAACTCCTCTAGAGAAACATAGCTGCATCAGTGAATATAAAGTTAAAACAACACAAGAGATAGACATTATACTGCTACTACAGATAAGATCAACTTTTACATTAGCAAGATAGTTAATTACAAAGTTACAACAAGATTACAAGACTGATCATGTCAATACAGAAATGAATACATAAGAAAGTATACAACACTACCAAAGGTGGGGAGTAATCTGGAATTGGAACACCTCTGTACAGGACTCAAACCAAATCTCTAAAAAGGCCAATGGATAGCTCTACCTCCCAACCATGTGGAACCCTAAGGTCCACCACTTTGAGCTAGGAGATAACGATGAGGATTCCACTAAGCCAAAGAACAACATCCAAAATAATAAAATGGCAACTGACTTAACACAACTAACCAAACAACAAAATTGCACAAGACAAGACATCACTCTAGAGGCACAACCAGGTACATAACAACTGAACTGCATAAGGAGAGTGTCATCACATGGTCCTAGCATGGGTTACCCAGGATATGTATCACCAGACACTGGCCCCCATCTATGGTTACCTTGGCAGCCTCTCTCTAGGCACTGGTCCCATAGGGTGACGCACGCGGAACCGACTAGTCCTCTCATGGAGACAAGAAGGTCAGCCTTGCCAACCAGGCCTTCTCATCCCATCCTTAGCCTATGAGAGCTCTCAAGGCATGGGTGAGTTATCTTACTTATCTTGTTAAGTGTTTTACTTTCCCAACCCTCTTGATTAAGTTATAAGTTTCCACTTGGTTACAACTTCCATTGGGTTACCCAGGTGGCCTCTCACTAGGCACCTGCCCCACCATGAAAGCCACTTCCTTAGCATTCTCTGATCAATCAAACATACCACAACATACGGGTATAAAAGTCACAATTCTGTTCCGACCCATAACTTACGCCATTCACTAGGCCACAACAAAAAGTCCTTAGGATCCCTTCAAAATTTGAAGCAATACCATCTAGAAACCAAGTACTATATCCAAGAGACCATTTCCCCTTTATTACAAGACAAGAAACATCCAAATATCCCATTACATTGACATGCCACTATTTGAACCACAGATCAAGACACCTCACCTCTAGAGTTAGGTACAACCAAAGTTTCAAAAGAAAACATTATCAGACAAGGGCAATGCTTCCACATTGACAACACGTGGCCATGACATCTCACAAGATTCCTACTTGACAACAAACTAACACATAGACATAAACTCCACCCAAGGTGAACACAAAGATCCATTACAAGCAAATAACTCTGATCAGAAGGATAAACGAACCTAAGATATTCAATGCACTCCCGAATTCAATCATGAAAAACAACTTTTGAGAATAAACAACAATTTAGAAGATATCCGGGAGTTAACCCTATAGTATCCAGGATTTATTTCTAATGAAGAAACAACTATAGTAACCTAAAAATATCTCACTATCTACAAGTACAAATAGGCCTCTTTTCCAAGCATAACTCCTTCCTCTAAAATTTAACCATTACTATTTCAAATAGACTTGATAACAATTATACATATTCTTTCTATCAAACTTTTCGTCATCCTTCTTGTTACACATCAGAACAAGTTCATGACATCAACAATTTCTAATGAAACACTACAACATATACGAATATTTTCCTAGCATCTCACCATTTACTCACATCTATAAGTAATTACTTTTACCTATATCAATTCTAATAACTACCATTTGTAAAAACAACATCTATCACTATAATTTCCTTTAGTAGACCTACTAACTAACATTTTCCCACATCAAAACATTATAAAATCTAAATAGTGCATCTTACCATTTAAGATTTACCACTTACAATTTCTAATTAAACATCTATAAGCATCTTAGATTCAAACTATAACACAACAAGTTCATATAAGCATAGTCTACCGCATCTCAATATATAATTTTAATTCCAAGACAAAGCACTGCACATTTACCCTTTAAACATAAGCTACCATCTAACGCTTAACAATTACAATTTCTAACAACATCACTATAAGCATACATGTATATTCTCCTAGTCATCTTACTATTACTAATTCTAATAACCACAACTATATGTGATCAATCAAAAGACATTTTCTTATTTCAATTTTTCTTATAATATACCAATTGCTAAAATAAAAACTATAATTATGCACACATGGTTTCCATAAACATAACTTGTTTTTTAATAATTACCACTTAACATTCTAACATATAAAATTTGAAACAAAACATTATAAGCTTACATAGTTTCCTATATGAAAACCTATTAACTAACATAGTTAAAAATTAAAGGTCTAAACCTACTTTTCAACACTACACACTCTATAATCCCATGAGCTAATGGCTATCTCCATGGTAAGACATTCATTTTTTTTACTTTATAACTCTGATTTGAAACTACACGGACAACATACTTACATTAATGGAAAGAAATCACACAATTTAGTAAGAGAGAGAACCTTATTCTAAGAGTTAATTTACACAATTCCAAAGTGGAAAGCTTAAGTAAGAATATCCTAATTTATGTAAGATGATAAGATACTATTTGACAAAGAAAAATAGAATTATAAAACCATCTATAACAATTGTGCCTCACAAGGTCTGTCTTTCTAATTAATGCTCTAGTTAACCCTATTATAAATTTAAGATATCCCAAGGTTAATATCAATGTCTTTCAACTAATACTCTTGTTTAGGTAAGGATGATCATTACGATTCATAACACTAATATCTATATCATATTACCCTACCACTACAATCTTTCCTTGCAAAAGATAATTACATACTTATAATTGAAATTAAGAATAAATATCTAACCAAACTTCATTCCATTCAAACCCTACAACAAAAATGTTTCCCTAACATTATACTGCTTAAAAGATGCAACACAAAGCATAGGTGCTTTCCTATATGCATGGATCACCATATGACGTTTGCCACATAATAGTTTCTATATGGAAAGATATTTTTCCTACTCAAAAGTTCCAACTAATACAAAACAATCACAAATCAAGCACTCTTAATGTCATGCGTGATACCATCCTATGCCAACAACTACCATTTATATTACCATGCTGAGGACACTGACTTGCTCCTAGTCTTCCTGCAACTTCAATTCCCTTAAGAACAGTACAACCTCGACTCCCCGCCCCATCTCAACTTCCCAACCACTATAGGTGACCACAATTCCTAAAACAACACTGAACATAAGAAATCTACCTTGACTTAGGAAAAACAACTTCAAAAGACATGAAATACTATGAGATTAACTAACCCCTCAACGCTGCTGTGGTTTCGACCCACTCCAAAATATTGGATAGAGTTTCAACTAACGCTAACACCATCTCTATGAGTATCGGGCAACTCTAACACATTGCCACAGTATACAACAGAACAACCACACTTAGACTTCTACAACAATAGAAATATGCCCAAGCAATTATATCCTAAGTGATATGCTCGACTAAACAACTATGCTATGTTGATTCTGACCCTCAAAAGGCTACCAAAACTAACAGCGACTGCCACTTGCACCACAACCACCCTGCTACAAATAAGTGACCATAGACTTCAAGTTAAATAGTTACCTAAGTGACTGCTCTAAACACAAATGACCTCACTAAGCACATAGAAAAACTTGACTAGAATCACTCTGACTAGCTGTGTAAAGGATCTATTTAGAGACTGCAGTATTTGGAAGGAAACTACCATAAACTCCTCGTCCACACCAGATAACACAGTTAGCCAGACACAGTGAACATAGCAACTTGGAGATGGAAGATCAAATGCTAAAAAGAGATGACTCACAATCTGATTTATACCACACAGACATTTATTTGGCTTGGCACGAAACAATCTTCTAAAATGTTGCACAAATTATGCTTTCTGAGAAAATAAGAATCAAGTAAAAGTAGAGGTTCGACCATAGAATGAATAGAGGAAAAACTAGGAAGATTCGATCATCTAGAAGGGAAAATCGATAGGGTTATTGCTGAGCATAATGCCTCTAAATGGTAGAAAAAAGACACACAGATATAGATAACTATAAGACTCAATATAGCAGGAGGTTCTTCCTTGATTACACCGATTTCAAAGGCAGACATAAGATCAAAACGTGGATACAAGGATAGGTACATGAGTAAATTTTACTAAAAGCTCAAAGAACTAAGGTCTCTTAACACTCATTGGTTTGTAAGAAATGAACGACAACTAGATTTTGTTAAATTGCTTAAATATTTTCTGGAACAGATGACTGATATTTGCAAGGACAGGGTTCTCCTTGACTCTGAAGAAGGAAATTTTAGTCAGAGGTGAGGTTGGAAAACTCTTGTAGAACTAAAAGTAAAAATGGAGAACAGAGACAGAACCTGATGACTAATGATAAAATCCCTCAAGAGAAGTCTTAGCAACGAATGCAGGAGCACCAAAATGGGAATCCGACATAAGAGCATCCAAAGATTAAATTTCGTAGAGAAAATGTCGACAACATGACACACCTGAATCAGGTTTGAATCGACACAAGGTTCCAAGAATGCCACAATTTTGGTTTATGAATTTCCAAGGTCGATTGGCTACAGAAAACAAGATGGAAGAAAACAACAGGCAATCTAGAGTGAAAACACAAACTGATTGATTCAAAAGCACAAGAGAGGAGAATTAATTTTATCCAAGCCCAATAAGACTCACACAAGAATTAAGTAGAACATACCTGGAACAAAATTTGACCTGAAACTCACATTTTCTTCTGTGTTCCTGCAACCAATGCTTTGATTTTCCCCCCCAAAATTTCACATTCACCTTCCAACCCTCCTGAACAAGATTTTTCCTCCCCCTTTATGAAAATGATTCAACTCATGAAGTAGAGGCAGACATGCATCCGTTACCGAACAACCCACTCCTCGGAAATATAAAATTTTACTAATAATAGAGATTCAACAAATCAGAGAATTCATATTCAACAAATCAAGGCATTTATTATACATATCAAAATTATTCTGTATAAAATATATACTAATTACTTGAAACTCCAATTTATGACAAGAATATCCTTGGGTAGGGGATAATTAATTCTAGATAATAAAATTTAACCAAGGTGTCAATCAAGCTTCAAGCTAAACCAAATATTAAAACATAATAGAAGCATCATTAATTAATAATAAATCATTACAGTATTTTCCAACTACACAAGGGCAAAATTAACACGACGCGACGATACTCCATGACACAAGATAACCAAACATAAAAGGCAAGGACCAGATAACCAAACATAAAAGGCAAGGACCAAGCGACACAACACAACTCATGATCACCACAAGGACAAGGACCGACCTAATGGAATAGACCTCATGTTATCTCCAATCACTGATACCCATTGGTGTAAGAACCCGCTCAACCTACTATATTAGGTGAAGTCAAGGTTCGGTACCTGCAGCCTGCATTCAAACAGTTGGTTGTATATGATCAAGTTCATATATGTCTACACATAGAGAGTCAGAGAATCACAGGATAGTAGGGTACTCGAAGCGAGTAATACTACACCGTCCCTACTCTTGAACAGTATCAGAACAACTTTTATCTGAATTAAAATACCACAAATCAAATGACACATGATGATATTAATTCGCATCATAACTGGAGTAATAGTAGTTCCATCATAAATTCATAACACATGTCTAATTATATCAGTCAAGCATATTTCATCCAGATTAAAATAAACATAAATCATAACCTACTAATCAAATGTCTTAGAACTGAATCAATGCAATGAACAACTAACAACTGTCTCCGATTGACAGAGAGCAATGTAGAACTACCACTATCACAAGCCAACGATGAGGGGGCACTACACCAAATATAAGTAAGATTCAGAAAACACTCTGTAAATAGACATAGAATTCCAAGTTTACTTGTATTTAAGGTAAGCAGTCATAGAATTTACAATGTATGAATGACCTTTTTGCTTCATTAATCAAGTTACTAGAAAACTTACAAACATTTTACAAATCCAATAAGGAATCCAGACATTCCATGCATTCCTTAGTGTAGACACAGGCGACCTCTTCTAAACTAAAATACTTCTCTATTCAAATGTTCAAAAATATTACAAGTGCAAGCTATACTTCAAAATCCTTGTGTAAGTATTATACAAATAGCAGAGCTTATTATATAGAGTTTGAAGTTGTGTTCTGCTACGGTTACAAAATTCAATCTAAAGTCAGAATTCAAACTTTCTCAATCAAGGGTGTACATTCATTTCTAAATGCCTCTCAAAATATCTTTGTGGTATCTTTTCCTACCTTAAAGGATACCATTGGAATCTTTTCAAAACAAGATTCCCATTGACTGCTTCTATTTTGTTGACCTTGCTCGCTTCTGAAATTTCATCTTGCGATGAGTTTTCTGTTTAGCCTATACTACAATTCCTCTTTCTGCAATTTTAATTTTGACAATGCAAATATGAAAGAATACAACCTTTTATTTACCATAACTCATTAAATTTTACCATTTTCAGTGTTAGTTCAGCATTAATTGCAGTAATCAATGCACCTACGGCTTCAACTTTCTACTTCAATGTTTTAATTTTAAATATTGTATCCATTAGTTCACATTTTGCTTACATCACCCTTTCTTGTATGTCTCCTTGTATATTATTTCTTGTATGTTAGTTTGTATCTTTTCAATATACAGGCCCACATGCATCGGATTATAGACAGTGTTACCATTTTTCATTATATCCGCCTTTGTATGTTTTGTTTGTATGTCGCAATGTATGTAAAATAGATACAAACGCTTATACAAGTGTGACCCATATCAATTCTCTTTACCTTTTAGCTCTCCGACGATGTCCTTTATTTCTTTGTATATCAGGATTGCATACCACTAACATACAATCACCCAAAAATACAAATCCTTACCTTTATTTAACTTCCTTTTGAAATCCATGTTGTATTATATCTTTTAACTTGTTTGCATCTCTACTTGTATCTCAGCTTGTATATGCCCTTGTATATCCATCTTTCTATGCAATATATAGCTGCGAGATACAACCTATGGGACCCACCTTACTTACCCTCTTTCATCTGCACTTAGATAAAACCTCCCATACATGCAAATTCTTATACAATCGTCCCAGACTTTTCATTATTCTTAACCATATTCTATAACCTTTTCAGATCTATACATGTATATAAAGTAAATGCATATTTCTAAAAAACCATTATGGTATGATGCATCACTTTCACTCGATCTAATTATCTTTTGAAATCCGCGTTGTACGTATGCTAAAGATGTAAGTCCAAAACATACAAACAAGGAGACATACCTTTTTCACCTTAATAAAACCATATTTTATATCCTCTTTGGGTCCATGGAATGTATATCGCCTTGTATATTGCTTTGTATCTTTCCTTTTCAACAAACATACAACTCAAGATAAAATGCAATCTATTCACTCCACTTCTAAAATTTATTAGGTCTGACATGTATGCAAAGTACCATGATAAATTTAACCCAACTATACTAAATGTGACTTTATACCATGACTCCACATACAAACAACCTTGTACATGCAACATACAAACCCTTCTATAATGCATTTCACCACAAACACATATATCTTGCAGAATATTGGGAATTTTAAAATGGTTCAAAAAGAAACCCTAATTCATTTTTGACAAAGAATTCACCTCTATTCCCCTCTGGCACTTAATGCTAAATCTTTTCAATTTTCACATGGTTTGTAACCTTTACCTCTTTTCCCTTTCACCACCAAGCAAGACCACACAAGTGAAAAGCAACAACCATAGCAGGGGTCCTCATTTTGCTAAGAGGTAAAATGGGGCATGTTGTGAGCATCACAACAACTAGCAACCAAACAAATCAATTAAATTAAAACCATTAAAGAAAACTAAATGAAATAAATTCATAACTTCCAACTTTATTTTCTGCAGATCATTATTTAACTTGAGACTTAATGTATTCAATAAGGTGCATGAATCTTCCAATTGAGTTTAAGTGGGCGCACATGATTAATAATCCTCATCTTGAAAATAAGTTGAATAAACTCGTGCATTAAATTAAACTACATAGTTGATCTCATTCCCTTATAGCCAACTAGATAGAGCCGTGCTGCTAGCGGGCATCTATAGCTCCAACAAGGTTATCGTTACAATTCTCCTAAGTAGAGCCCCACTGCCAGCAAGCATCTATAGCTTTGGTAGATTTCCTTAGATGGCTTAATCTGGATTTTTAGTAAAATCCATTTTATCTATTTATTTTTTTAATTTTATGTAAGATAGATACTTTATAAGATATTAGCATTGTAACTTCATGATGCAAGGTGTGATCACTTGCTGAAATTAAGCTGAGAATTGTAATGGTAGCAAGGGTGACCTCTGATTTTTCACTTAACACCTACACTGGTATGTTCAACAAATCCAAGGATTTTAGGTGTGTCGTTGTGATAAACTTCCCTTGAATACTCAACACATAGTTATTGAATACAAAACTTCACAAACCAAACCATTCTCTACATTCATGAAAATCACAAGTTATGCATAAGTTTCAAACAATTAACCTGAATGTTCTAAATTTTTTGTTGTTTTCAATGGTTGTTAATCTGCTCCTACCTACCTTAAATCAAAACAAACATCCCTGCCAAGGAAACAAAACACATAGACCAACAAAACAATAGAAAAAAACAAAACAAAACAAACAACTATACATTGCTTACAATATGATACATAATAGGACAAACTGTCACATCAAGCCTGGAAATAATGTTTCAAATGTTGGCCATTAACAGGTAATGGTACATCTTCTCTAGTCAAAGTTTTAAGCCTGAAGATATTGTCTCCTATTATCTCTATGACCTGTAGTGGACCTAACCACAATTTGTCAAATTTCCCATGACTTCCTTTCTTTTCAAGTGCTTTATCCCAGCACAACACTAAGTCTAATATTCTAAATGTTTTGACTCTCGCTCTTTTGTCAAACCATCTTTTGACCACTGCTTGATGTTTAGCAAATTTTTCAATAGCTTGATCTCTCTTTTCGTCTAATTGTAACATTTGGACCAACCTGGCTTCTCTATGATCGTCAAATCCTAAATACTCGTTAGTAAACTTCCATATAGGTATTCTTAAATTCACTGGAAGCATGGGATCAGTGCCAAAAACTAGGTGATAAGGTGCATTACCTAAGGCCAACTTAACCTTAGTCCTATCTACCCATAACGCATACTTTAACAATGTATTCCACTCTCTGGGATTTTTTACAATTAGTTTCTTGATTATATCCAATAAAATATTATTTGTGGACTTAGCTAAACCATTCCCCTGAGGATAATAATTTGAAGAAAAATTTAAAACTATCCCATATTCAAATGCCCATTTAGAAAATTTAAGAGAAGAAAATGCAGGGCCATTATCACATACCAGTGAATATGGAGCTCCAAACCTTGTTATGATGTTTTCTTCAAGAAATTTAATAACTACCTCAATAGTAGAAAACTTGCAACATGTGGCTTCAGTCCATCTTGTATAGTAGTCTGTCACTGTCAATATAAACTTTTGTCCTCTAGATGATGGAGGATTTAAACTCTAATGAAATCGAAGCCCCACTATGCAAATGGCCTAGACTCAATGACCGATTGTAACGGATTAGCCTGGTTCCTTCCCTTGTATGTTGTAGTCTAACAGGTGTGACAACTTCGAATATGACTCTCTGTATCTTTAAACATTGTTGGCCAATAGTATCCAGCTCTTAAAATCTTATGTGTAGTAGCCAAATGAGAACCATGAGTAGTTCCATACTTATCATGCACCTCCAACAATACCTTATCTGCTTCAATTCTATTTAAACACCTTAAATATATACCTTTATGGTTTTTCTTGAATAGAAGACCTCCTTGTACCATGTAACTCTATGCTTTAATCTTTAAAGCTCTCTTTTGAGAAGACTTCATCTTACTTGGATATTTACCTGATATCAAAAATGTATTCAAATCATCATACCAGCCTGATGCATCACTAGAATTCAATACATACTGCTACTTTACCAAATTTGGATCTATGTTTTCTATGGTCTATACTAATGCTTGTCCTCAAACTAGCTTCATTGGAATGATCTGCATGTCAAACTCTTGCAATATTGTAATCCACTTGGCCCTTTTCTCACCAAGTTCATTCTACATTAACAACATTTACTGTTGCTTTTGGTACTATAGCTTTAACCTAACTTTGTATGATGTAATGTCTAAACTTTTTCACTGCCCTTACTAATGCAAATGCTTTCCTTTTGGTGTCTAAATAATTCAATTATGCATCTTTCAAAGGTGCACTCATGAATGCTATGAGCTGTTCTTCGTTATCTTCTCCCTTTTGTGTCAATGCAGTTGTAACTGAATGCGTAGATGCAAAAAAAATATGTAAAATGGTCTACTATAGTTTGGGCTTCCTAACATAGGAGCATTAGAAATGGCCTCCTTAATATCTTCAAATGCAACCTTGGCTACTAGTGTCCACTCTATCTTTGCATCTTTCTTGAACATTGCATGTAGTGGTTGCACAATCTATGCAAACCCCGTAATAAACTTCCTAACAATGTTAATCTTACCAAAGAAAGATTTTACTTCCTTATTACTATTAGGTAATTGTAATTTTCTTATTCCTTCTACTCTATCAGGATCAATGGATATTCCATTTTCAAAAATGACATGTCCTAACAATTTTCCTTCAGTTACACCAAATGAACATTTATTTGGGTTAAGAGAAATCCCATACCTTTCACATCTTTTAAGCATCTTTCTCAAATATTTTGCATGAGTTGACGAATCTTTAGAGTACACAGTTAAACCATCCATATAAATAATAATGCATTTACCTAATAATCCACAGAACGCAATGTCCATGGCTCACTGAAAAGTGGCACCTGCATTGATCAAACCAAACGGCATTCTCCTATATGCATAAGTACCCCACTCACAAGTGAATGTAGTCTTCAACCTATCCTCTTTATCAACTAAGACTTGATTATATATCCTGTAAATCCATCCAAAAAAGACATTAACTTGGCTCCATTTACTGCTTGTAGTACTTCATCTATTGGAGGCAAGGGATAATTATCCTTCTCAGATGCTTTGTTCAAATTTCTAAAGTTAACACATAATCTGATATCTCCACTTTTCTTTCTCACAAGTACTAAGTTAGGTACCCAAGTTGAATGTCTTACTGCAAAGATTATTCTAGCTGACAATAATTTTTTCACTTCCTCAAATATTAAAGGGTCTAAAATAGCATTTACATGCCTTTGTTTTTGTCTGAACGGTTTAGCTTCTTGTTTCAAGGACATTACATGAGTTATGATGGGCGTATCATAAGTTTTCAAATCTTCATATCTCCATGCTATTACATGTTTGTATTCTTTCAAAACATCTACAATTTCTTTTCTTAACTTTTCAGAGCAAGCCTTTCCAATCAGCACATTCTGTGGACTTTGCTTTGTTCCCAGGTTATATGGATCACATTTACCCCCTTCAATTTTGGGCAAATCTCTCTATCTAAATACCCCATCAAATTCAAAAATCTTTTCCAACTCGATTACTGCTTTGGGTAAGAAATTGCTTTTCAAGTTTATTATGTCTTCTTCATCCCAAGACACCTCATGTCTTTCTTTCTCATCAATGATTTGAGCTTGAAACATTTTATTACAGGCAAGAAAATCCATAATTTGTTGATCCCCTTCAAATTCCTAAAAATGAGTAACATTATTTGGTATGCTTGGGACATTTACTAATTCTATAGCAAATCTTTTTAAACCTGACAAGGTCAAAGGCTCTAAAGTACTAGTAGTGACTGCTAGCACATCTGGTCTATGATTTCTTTCTCTCAGGATATGTTCTATGTTAAAGGCATCAAATGAATCTATTAAATCCCATACTCTATGCCTATAACATACCATCTTCTTATAATTACATGCATATAATTTTCTCACATGTCTAACCACTAACTCAGAATCTGAAAATACTCTAATCATTTTTGCCATTTTTTTGATAGCCATAACAAGTCCATAAATTAAAAGTTCATATTCCGCTACATTGTTAGTACAAGGAAATTGTAGCCTATATGCTACTAAAAATGACTTACCATTAGGATCTATAACTTCAACACCAGTACCTGCACCCTATTTGGACTTAGACCCATCACATTTTAGTGTCCAGATGCCTTCCTTATTTCTTTGACCTCTTATTTTGGCATGTCTCAACTTTTCTATTACCTTTGCAATAACATCTTGGTTATTCATGGGTGATTCATTTTGACTTACCCGCATATTTATATTCTCAACTTGTAAATCAAGATGACTGATACTTTTGTCTTTTGTTTCTTTCTCTAAATTCTAAAATTATATATCTATGTTGTCATGAAAATATAACTCAGGCTTCTTAGGATTAACCTTTCCTTCTTGCAGTTCCATCCCTTTTGTGCACTTTATGTATTGATATTCTATAATGTCTCTGTACATTCCATAATTCTCTTCAGAACAAGGCTTATTATTGACTCTGCACATACTTTTGTATAACTTGCATTGAACTAAAATTTTTTGTTCAATGCACCTTTCTATTTCTTGCCTTATGATCTGACCAAAATGATTTACTACATTGTCTTCCTCATCAGAGGAATTTCCATCAAACTAAATGAATGCTACTGTTTCTTTATTGACAGGTTTTTCTTTAAAATTCAACATCAGGATCTCTTCAATTTGCACTCCTTTATTGGTGACTCTATAAACACATGGTTCAACAAAAGCATATAATATCTCATTTGTTATATTATATTTTGTAATCATGTGTTTCATTCTAGGCTCGGCTTCTATCCTGATCTGATTTGGAACACTTCTCCAAGGTAACCACATGTGTGAAAAATCAGTCGCCATATATCCATTTAATGTTTTGGACCAATCTCTACTTAATAGCATCCCATAATTCACAGGTATATCAACTACCTAAATATCAATAAACTGACTCACCCTTGGATTAGAATCCAACTGCATTTGGATGTGCATGAATTCACCTGTCACATTGACTTCAGTTTTGTCTAATTGTGTAACAACCTTGGCAGATTTGGTAGGGGTCATCCCTAAAGTTTTGCATATTCCTAAAGGCATTACATTGGCTGATGCACCAGAATCTACCATGCAATGATGTATGTTCTTTCCCAACATCCTAATGGTTAACAAGAAAGGAGGGGCTTCCCTCTTATCTGCATACATGACTATGTTAGTGTTGGAAAGCTGCTCAGTTTTCTTACTTTTGTCTTTAGACTGTGGATCTTTACTAGGGATACTAATATTAGAAGAAACCTCACCTGTCACAGACGTATCTATGGATTTTATGAAATCATTTCTGACCCCTAGACTTTTCAACAATTCACATAAAGGTATACTGACCTTGATTTTCTTTATTTCTTCATACAGATAACTCATTAACATCACTATTTCTATTGACTCTGTTTTCCCTATTTCAACTTTTGATACTACTGTCCTATCATTCCCATGATGATTAGCCTTCAATATAGTAGGGTTATTATTGGCATGCTGGTCTAGAGGAGCATTGAAATTGTTGGGAGGAATGGAGGTAGTGAAAGGACCTCTAGGCCTAGTATTACTTCTCAAATTGTAAGTATGATTTTTGTTGGACTGTTGAAAAGTCTGTACTTCCTCTATTTCATGTAACACTTCATTTTTAGTTTCAAAGGGAAACTAAAAAGCATCTAATACTAAGGCCGACTTAGGGTATAAGTTCTTAGAACAATAAGGTTCATCCTCTAATAGCTAATCTTCCTCCTCTCTAGTTGCAGAGATGAAAGATTCTAAGACTAAGGCAATCTCAAATCCTGAGGGTACTATTTCATTTCCTTTGGGATGAGAAACTCAGATGTGGGAGATTGTACATCCACATTGAAATTATTAGCTGCCAAATGAAATTGAGGGCAATCTAATTTAGCATGTGCACTGGTATTGTGAATCCTGCACTAATTTTTTAATGCTACATTGGCCATTTCAATTCTGGTTGGTTGTTTTGCTTCCTGATTATCTCGATTCTCAAATGGAGAAGCTAAAGTGCCATTATTTGGCCCTATGTTCCATGTCCTAGGTGGCTTTGGTTGATTCTAATTTCTATTGTTACTACTCTAGGCCTTGTTATCTATAACATGTCCTCTGTTTTCAATTACCTGCCCCTGATTGTGATTTTGACTCTGATTATGATTCTAGTTCAAACTTTGACACTGGTTATATTTTTGGTTATGGTTCTAACTATATCCTTGATTATTTCTCCCATAGAAGTTCTCATTTCTCAGTTGTCTCATTTTAGTGGTCAATCTTCTCAAGTGTGTAGTAATTTCTTTGATCTCTTCCCTATCCTCTTGTGCCTTTGCCACAAATGTATCTTGAGGAGCCTGGAAGAAAGATTGACCATTATTCTGATTATTATTGGTATTATTACTAGTATAGGGAACTATAGTCTATATCGGGGAAGGATTATACGCAGGTGGGTAAGTGAAAATTGGATTCAATAATGGAGTATGATGCATAGGAACTCCATTCCAAGATTGTGCTTGACTTTACCTCCCAAGGTTTCCTCCATTAAGAAAAGGACTATAGGTTGTTTGTTTCATTTCCTAGTTTACTAAGGCTGCTTCCTTGTAAGCTTTGGATATAATAGCTATATCAACTTTTCTTTTGACAAACATAGCAGTTAGTGGATCAAGAGTGACATAGTTCATGGCTAATAATGCATCTGCATTCACTGAGTAAGGAGAAACTAAGACTTTTGAAACCTATCAATAACACATCTGCTAATAAGCCTTTTGAAACCTATCATTAAAGTTATCAATCAGCTCTCCTTCACCTCTTTTGATTGCAGCCAATTTATGATACAAAGTGAAAGGATCGACCGGCCCCCTAAACTAGACAAAAATGCCTCTTCCATAAGTGTCCAAGAAGAAATATAACCATTGGGCAAGTTAACATACCAGTTAGAAGCCTATTCATTAAAAGTGTAAGGAAACAACCTATACACAACATCCTTATATTCTAGCCTAGCTCTAAAGCATGCCTCCTTGAATATCCTAATGTGATCTTCTGGATCCTGATGTAATTGATATTTAGGACATATTTTTTCAGGGTTCTTTGCAATCTCATGATAATTATTAAATGTAATAGGGGAATTGACATTAAAATATGCCTTTGTAGGACCACATGGTGGGCTAGGACCTATGGGAGTAGCTAGATTTCTAGGCAAACTAGGACCTCTAGGAGGACTTAAACCAAGATTTAAAGATCTAAATGAAGAACTCTCAGGACTCACTATGTTATGGAGGTTAAAAGGTGATCTAGGAGGCATTCCAAATGAGCCTCCTACTTGTGATATTCTAGGATTCTAGATTAAAGGATTCCTACCCTGTCTTCTGTCAAGTAATTGTATTTAAATATCTTCTGATCTTGACATATACCTAGTCACCCTACAACTATTATGAGTCATTTTTGCACAAATCCTACCTTAACTCCACTTAGGCCCTCCTTCTAGCACAAAAAATTATTGATGATTATTTTTACACATTCACAACAAAAGTTAAAATTCACAAAATGAACATAAACTTTCTTGAAAGATATAGAGAAATCGATTAAGAGTTCTTAATCCCAAGTTTCTATATGGTCAGGTCTTGACCTTGTGGACAATTCAGTAGGTTAATGTAAAACTGTAATATTCAAGGGGACTTACTTGATTTAAGATGATCTGTGACTCACTGGACTCAAATGATGCAAATTGTTGTAAAAAACAAACAAATTATTCATTCCCTTGCATAAAATTACTATTGTATTACAAAGCTTTGTAGAATTTATAATGAAACAAGCTTTTCCTTTCAAATTGATATGAAAATTGTCAAATATTAACACAATTCTTCATGCTTCTTTCAAATGTAAGACAATTTCCTTAAAATTTCTATGTTTGAGATAATTATTTCAAATGTTTGGGGAAAGTTAGAGAAATTCAAGTTGAATATCATTTTACTACAGGATCTAAATGCTATGTTACTCACGTTGTAAGAAATACAGCAAACTTGATCAAATCAACATAGTAAATCTCCAAATGTGAAGCCCTGAGTATTTTCATGAACACACATCTAAGATTGCAAGCTTTCAAGGGATAGTACTTCAAATATAAGTAAGAGTCAGAAAACACTCTGTAAATAGATGCAGAATTCCAAGTTTACTTGTATTTAAGGTATGCAGTCATATAGAATTCCAAGTTCAGCATTAATTGCAGCAATCAATGCACCTATGGCTTCAGCTTTCTACTTCAATGTTTTAATTTTAAATATTGTATCTGTTAGTTCACATTTTTCTTACATCACCCTTTCTTGTATGTCTCCTTGTATATTATTTCTTGGATGTTAGTGTGTATCTTTTCAATATACAAGCCTACATGCGTCAGACTATAGACAATGTTACCATTTTTCATTATATCCACCTTTGTATCTTTTGTTTGTATGTCACAATGTATTTAAAATAGATACAAATGCTTATACAAGTGCGACCCATATCATTTCTCTTTGCCTTTTAGCTCTCCGACGATGTCCTTTATTTCTTTATTTATCAGGATTACATGTCGCTAACATACAATCACCCAAATATACAAATCCTTACCTTTATTTAACTTCCTTTTGAAATCCGCGTTGTATTATATCTTTTAACTTCTTTGGATCTCTGATTGTATCTTAGCTTGTATATGCCCTTTTATATCCATCTTTCTATGCAATATACAGCTACGAGATACAACTTGTGGGACCCACCTTACTTACCCTCTTTTACCTCCAAAAACAACAATACTTGCATCTGCACTTAGATGAAACCTCCCATACATGCAAATTCTTATACAATCGTCCCATACTTTTCATTGTTCTTAACCATATTGTATATCCTTTTCAAATCTATACATGTATATAAAGCGAATGCATATTTCTAAAAAACATTAAGGTATGATGCATCACTTTCACTCGATTTAATTACTTTTGAAATCTGCGTTGTATGTATGCTAAAGATGTAAGTCCAAAACATACAAACAACAAGACATACCTTTTTCACCTTAATAAAACCATATTTTATATCCTCTTCAGGTCCATGGAATGTATATCACCTTCTATATTTCTTTATATCTTTCCTTTTCAACAAACATACAACTCAAGATATAATGCAAACTTAACCATTTATTCACTCCACTTCTGAAATTTATCAGGTCTAACTTGTATGCAAAGAATAAAGCAACCAAGCCCATGCATGCAAAGTACCATGATAAATTTAACCCAACTATACTAAATGTTACTTTATACAATGACTCCACATACAAATGACATCGTACATGCAACATACAAACCCTTCTGTAATGCATTTCACCACAAACACATATATCTTGCAAAATATTGGGAATTTTAAAATGGTTCAAAAAGAAACACTAATTCATTTTTGACAAACAATTCACCTCTATTCCCATCTAGCACTTAATGGTAAATCTTTGCAATTTTCACATTGTTTGTAACGTTTACCTCTTTTCCCTTTCACCAACAAGCAGGACCACACAAGTGAAAAGCAACAGCCATAGCAGGGGTCCTCATTTTGCTGAGAGGTAAAATGGGGCGTGTTGTGAGCATCACAACAACTAGCAACCAAACAAATCAATTAAATTAAAACCATTAGAGAAAACTAAATGAAATAAATTCATAACTTCTAACTTTATTTTCTATAGATCATTATTTAACTTGAGACTTAATGTATTCAATAAGGTGCATGAATCTTCCAATTGAGTTTAAGTGGGTGCACGTGATTAATAATCCTCATCTTGAAAATAAGTTGAATAAACTTGTGCCCAATATTAAACTACATAGTTGATGTCATTTCCTTATAGCCAACCAGATAGAGCCTTGCTGCTAGCAGGCGTCTATAACCCCGACAAGGTTATCGTTACAATTCTCCTAAGTAGAGCCCCACTGCCAGCAAGCCTCTATAGCCCTGGTAGAGTTAATTAAATGGCCTAATCTAGATTTTCAGTAAAATACATTTTATCTATTTATTTTTTTTATTTTATGTAAGATAGATACTAAGTTATAAGATATTATCATTGTAACTTCATGATGCAAGGTGTGATCACTTGTTGAAATTAAGCTGAAAATTGTAAAGGTCGCAAGGGTGACCTCTAATTTTTCACTTAACACCTACACTGGTATGTTCAACAAACCCAAGGATTTTAGGTGTGTCATTGTGAGAAACTTCCCTTGAATACTCAACCCACATTTATTGAATACAAAACTTCACAAACCAAACCATTCTCTACATTCGTGAAAGTCATAAGTTATGCATAAGTTTCAAACAATTAACCTGAATGTTCTAAATTTTTTGTTGTTTTCAATGGTTGTTAATCTGCTCCTACCTACCTTAAATCAAAACAAACATCCCTGCCAAGGAAACACAACACATAGAGCAATAAAACAATAGAACAAAACAAAACAAAACAAACAACTGTACATTGCTTACAATATGATACATAATAGGACAAACCATCACATCAAGCCTCGACATAATGTTTCAAATATTGGCCATTAATAGGTAATGGTACATCTTCTTCAGTCAAAGTTTTAAGCCTGAACGTATTGTCTCCTATTATCTCGGCAACTTGTAGTTGACCAAACCACAATTTGTCAAATTTCCCATGATTTCCTTTCTTTTCAAGTGCTTTATGCCAACACAACACTAAGTCTGATATTCTAAATGTTTTGACTCTAGCTCTTTTGTCAAACCATCTTTTGACTATTGCTTGATGTTTAGCAAATTTTTCAATAGCTTGATCTCTCTTTTCATCCAATCGTAACATTTGGACCAACCTGGCTTCTCTATGATTGTCAAATCCTAAATACTCGTTAGCAAACTTCCATATAAGTATTCTTAAATTCACTGGAAGCATGGGATCAGTCCCATAAACTAGGTGATAAGGTGAATTACCTAAGGCCTACTTAACCTTAGTCCTATCTACCCACAACACATACTTTAACAATGTATTCCACTCTCTAGAATTTTTTACAATTAGTTTCTTGATTATATCCAATAAAATCGTATTTGTGGACTTAGCTAAACCATTCCCTTGAGGATAATAATTTGAAGAAAAATTTAAAACTATCCCATATTCAAATGCTCATTTAGAAAATTTAAGAGAAGAAAATGCAAGGCCATTATCACATACCAGTGAATATGGAGCTCCAAACCTTGTTATGATGTTTTCTTCAAGAAATTTAATAACTACCTCAATAGTAGAAAACATGCAGCATGTGGCTTCAGTCCATCTTGTATAGCAGTCTGTCACTGTCAATATAAACTTGTGTCCTATAGATGACGAAGGATTTATAACTCCAATGAAATCCAAGCCCCACTATGCAAATGGCCTAGACTCAATGACCAGTTGTAATGGATTAGCCTGGTTCCTTCCCTTGTCTGCTGTAGTCTGACAGGTGTAACAACTTCGAATATGACTCTCTATATCTTTAAACATTGTTTGCCAATAGTATTCAGCTCTTAAAATCTTATGTGTAGTAGCCAAATGAGAACCATGAGTAGTTCCATACTTATCATGCAACTCCAACAATACCTTATCTTCTTCAAGTCTATTTAAACACCTTAAATATATACCTTCATGGTTCTTCTTGAATAGAAGACCTCATTGTACCATGTACCTCTGTGCTTTAATCTTTAAAGCTCTCCTTTGAGAAGACTTCATCTTACTTGGATATTTACCCGATATCAAAAATGTATTCAAATCATCATACCAGCTTGATGCATCACTCAAATTCAATACATACTGCTACTTTACCAAATTTGGATTTGTGTTTGCTATGGTTTGTACTAATGCTTGTCCTCAAACTAGCTTTATTGGAATGATCTACATGTCAAACTCTTGCAATATTGTAATCCACTTGGCCCTTTTCTCTCTAGGTTCATTCCGTATTAGCAACATTTTTACTACTGCATCTGGTACTATAGCTTTAACTTGACTTCGTAAGATGTAATTATAGACACCTAAAAATGTCTTTTAGCATCAAACTGACTCCTAACATCCCTAAACATACCAATTTCCCTTCTAACCAATTAATTAAATATTTATTTGATTAATTATCCCTTTGTCACCTAATTTTACACCACTTTATCCCCAACAATTGAATTAATTTCATTAATTCAACATTTCAAACCTTAGCCAATTGATTTAATAAATATGTAATATTTATTTGGTTAATTTCCCCCTCCTCTCTAAATCTAATTAATTAGCCAAATCATGTTTAACTAATTAATCTAGCCTATTAATTGACCTATCCCTACCCTAGGTAATTAAATAGCTATTATTTAATTGACTACCCTAGCCTACCTCATCCTAACCCTAGGATTAATTAAATACATTCTTATTTAATTAATCTTAAACCTCTCATTAAGATGGTCAAATCCAGCTTGACACCCTTCCCAACATCCTCCAAATAAAAAATTGGAATATATCCACATAAGTCAATTTTTTATTTAAATATATCCCACATCACAATTAATTCCTCTTACAACCCCTTACCACCCCCATACCTCATTTATCTCCACTTATCCCCAAATAAATTTTTAATTCATTTTACATTCCCCATATGAATTTTTAATTCACAAATATTCCATCTCACCCATACTCATTTAATTCACCTTTTTCCCAAAATGAATAAAAGATTTACATTTATTCCTAGCCCTTCATTCCTCCAAGATTAAATATGGGCCCTCCATATCATTTTCATCCTCCACCATTGATCTTCCAAACCAATCTGCACCTTTGGATCAAAATCTCTCCAAAGTCTCTATAAATACAACATCTTTCAACCCATTTTGGGATCCAATTTTCAAGTAGAGTTATCATGCCAAAATTTCTAATGAGCTTGTCTTTTGTGAGTTATCTTTGAGATAGCATTTCACATTTGTATTAATTAAATAGGGTATATCTCATCTAGGAGCTCTTGGGTGCAAAGCTTCATTCCCTTTTGATGATATTGGGTTTTCATGTCTAGGAATAACTCTTTGTTTGTTATGCATTTAGTTTATATTTTACCTTTGATTTGAATCACGTAATCACATTGGCACACCTGATGGGACCCACAAGGTCCATATCTAATCAAATTTTGTGAGTTTTTGTGGTTGAGATGTGTTTTTGCAGGTGTATCTACCCTATGCAGTGGCGCTATCTTTAGCGAGTATTGGCGCTATTTACTGTTCTAGCGCTATTTTGTAGAGCATTTTCTCTCTCAAGTCTCACTCACAAAACCTTCTAATCTTTGGTCTTCCTATGGCTTTTTCAGGTTATCTACTCTCTATTTTGTAGGAATCTTGAACAGAAGAAGGGGAGGTCAAGTTGAAATTTGTTTAAAGCTTAAACATTCACTTTAGCTTTCATTTGGTCTTGGATTTTCATTTGTTATACTAACAAGACTAACAAGCCCTTGGTCTGTGCAGTCTGACCCTCTGTTTCGGTCAAGAAAAACCTCTGTTTTGCAAGGAGGACACATTTAGGTATGTATTGGCGCTACTGGTACCCAGGACAATGCTATTTTCAAACTGTGACCAGACCCTTTGACTACATGCGCAGTGGCACATTGTTAAAGTATTATTAGCACTATTGTCTATTTTAGCACTTTATACATGTCATAGTAGTGCTATTTTATATCGCAGCACCTTCTCTATATCATTGTAGCACTATATTGTCTACTGGCACCTTTTGTCTTCTGTTCTAGTGCATATTTGTAAATCAATGTTATCTAAGCGTAAATCAGCACTATTTGTCTAGGGTCAAGTTTTCTTGGTCATTATTTTGCCAGTAGCACCATTTGCAGTCCGCATTTGCACCATTAGGCCTTTGTTTTACTGCTATGTTTAGAGACTGACTTGAGTTTTGTGCAGGGACTCATAAATTGTTTGCAGGTCATCAACATCATTTTGCGGACACTAACAAATTTTTGCAAGGTGTTTATCTTTAGATTAGAAAACACTTCATTTGGGAATTAAAAAGAACCCTTGCATGTTAGCTTAAACAACATTTCGATTTGGTGCAATAAAAATTGATCAACAACCAACAAACAAATCTTTGTGTGTGTGTGCCTTAGTTAGAACAAACATTTGAATTTGGTGTTCTAAAATTCACAAGTGTGTTCCAACAACTCTATCAAAGCATTTCAATTTTGGGCTTTAAAAAGAACCACAAAGTGCATCAATAAACTCATTAGATTAAAAAGAACAACAATCTGCATTATTCACTCATCTAAACAAGAAAAACCAATCTAAGTGTGTGAAGTGTTTTCATGATTTTGTTTGTAGTGTGAAAAGTGTATGCTCTTCCCCCGCACCATTGGTGACCTTGGGAATCAAAATCTTTTCACAACACTTGCATGAATTAGCCCAAACATAATCTAAAGAACTAAAATGAACCTTGTTTAGTGTGAGACAATCACAAAATATATGTATGCTCTCCCCTCGCATCCTTGTATGAACTTGGGGATCAAAAATATTTTTGTGATTGTGTTGCTTATGTTAATTCTTAGAGGGCCTGCCACCCCACTTCGAAAGGTGGGAATGACCCAAGTGACAAGAAGCTAAAGCCAAGCTATTTCAAGCTGGTATATAAAATAAGGTGTTTGTGATGAAAGTCACAAGCAATAGGTGTTGTTGTGTCATACCGATAGCCACCCTCCCCCAAAACCCTCCAAGGCGTAACCCTTGGAGGCTGGGAGACTCTATAATGGAGAGTAGCCCTGCCGCACATATGGCCACCTGAACGAATGCACTTACTACAAACATTTGTTTAGCAAGCCAAAAACCTTCAATTTGTTGACGCAGAAGGGAAACCTTTGAAGCAACCCCGATTCATGCGGTTCTTAGCTGAGGTAGCAGGGACAATCCTAAGGTTTCGTGAGGGACAAGCCTTCATGGAAACCTGGATCTTGGTATGTGTGAGAAGTGTGTGCAATTTTAAGGCGGAGCTAGTGCTACCAAGATCATGGAGCTACCCTCTTTGAATAGGCGTAGCTAGGGGATTCAACAAATACTATGATATCTTCACCTTAGGTTGTGTAAAGTGCTTGTTTAACAAAATTACACGTGTTTTCACAAACAAAATTTTGGTTATTGTGTGTTATTGTGCTTAATTTGTCTTTCAAAACACTTGCCAAGAGACAGTAAAAATCATTTGATCAAACTTCATATCAAAATAAATCCAAATTTGACATCAAAATCTATCTTTTTCAGAGCCTCGACCAACACTACCCTATTTTAGTGCCATCTGCTTTTGGCACCATTTCACCGGTGGATTGGTGCTATTTATAGATTGACTTGCCTAAAATTGAGACCAATTCCATTGTGATCTTTAGGACCTTCTTTGCCATAATCCATATTTACCTTCCAAAAAACTGTCAATACCCATCCATTTTCTCCTCAAAATTTCCAAATCATACCTTCACTTTGACCTTAGAGAATCAATCATTATCATTATTAGACCCTTTGCTATATCAAATCCACTCAATTTCATATCCATATTGATCTTTGCATACCTTTTTGGACCAAAACAAAAAAATCTTTGTCACAAGAAATCATTCCAAAACCCAAAAACATATACAAAATCTTCCAAACCAAAAGACCCATCGAAAAAATCATCAAACAATAAACTCATCATCCCTTTGAGCTAAAGCTAAATCTAGATTTCATCATTCACATCATATTTTGCTTAGAGAGTCAATAGTCAACCTTTCAAGTGAAATAACTATCCATCTTTGTGTAAGGTCATTAGTCTACCCCAAACAAAGAGAAACATCCATTTGTACAACACAAATCTAGATCTTAGCTAAGCTCAATTTGGTGACCATCAAAATCCTTTTTAGAAAACATCATCCTAATCTCTTATATTGAACATCAAAATCAAAACATCAAAATCTCTTCCATCAAATCATCCTCAAGAAAACATCATCCATCACCTACCTTTTGGTCCAAATTTGTGCAAAAAGTCAATACCGTCCATTCTTATCATCCTTAGATTAATGCCTTTTTGAAGACTTGTCAATCTTTCATCACACTACAATCATCCCTTCATCTTCTTCTCTACTCCATCTCCTGACCACATCCATCTTTGGGTCTAACAATTTAATCCAAATTCTCTAAGGTCTCCATCCCCATTTCACTCCATCTCCAAAATCAAAACCATACACGTGCATGCCCATAACTAGATCACAACACAAGAAGAATCAAGCAATGGCAGAACAATATATGGGCATAGGGATGCCTAATACCAATGAAAACAACCTTCCAATCAACCAAACACACAACCTACCCACGGTCTTCCACATCCTAACATACAATCCAAATGAAAATCCCTTCCATTTCTTGCAACCACCACCACCACCACCACCACCACCACAAAACATCCCCACCATGTCCCAAGATGATCTAGATGTCTTGAGCTTTACACAAGACACCAATAACATGGATCTACTTGACAAAATCCTAAGGTCGGATCCAAATAGATATCTTGATTTTCTCCTCAAAATTGGTGCTCAACCACCCCACAACATGACATCGTCTCAACCATCCACCTCTAACATCACTCCTACCACATCCTCCCAACCATCTACATCAAACACCCAACCTATCATCTCACAAACACCAACTCCCACCATATCTACAACCAACACAACCTCTAATATCACCACATCTACAATCCCCGCCCTACCACCTCCCAACCCGTCATCACATTCACTACCACAACTAGAGTAAATGCTTCTATTCCACAAATCACCTTGGGCATACAAAGGAACCTCACACATGCAAGTGCTTCCACAAGTGTGCCTCCACTTAACCTTCAAACCATAGCATACATGTAACAATTCTTTTCGCAACGACCTTTAAACACGACCAACCCATCCAACATCAACACATCCCATGTCAATCCTTCTCATCTCACATATCTACAAAACCCTGTAGTGTCATCAACACATCATAATCCCAACCCTCAAATACCTCCCCATCTACTCCAACAAATCCATGCTTACCAACAACACCTCGCACAAAACACCATCCCACAATATCAAAACACGATCTCCCAAAACCTCCAACATCAAACACCATCCATCAGCAAACCTACACACCCCAACCACAATCAACACCAGATCTCACAAGCATTGTACAAACCTTGATCCAAAAGGTAGATGATATGCAAACTGAGGGCAAACGCAAGCATTACTCTTTTGAGGATATTTGCCCCTATCCATTTGATCGGACATTATACATGCCCCCTTTCCCCAAGACTTTTGAAACACCAAAATTTGACAAATACAAGGGAAAGGGAGACCTTAGGGATCATCTTAGGGAGTTTTACCTCGCTTTCTTAGAAGTCTCAAACAATGATACATACCTAATGAGACTATTTCCAAGAAGCCTCAGTGGTCAAGCTGTTGAGTGGTTCACACATCTTCCCCCAGGTATTAGGTCTTTCCCTGAGCTTGCAAAAAAATTTGTAAACCATTTCTCCTATAACTTTGAGCACAAAATATCTATGACAGACCTTTGCAACACAAAACAAAAAAGTGGAGAATCCTTCGCTTCCTTCTTGCAGAGGTGGAGAAGCTTAGCAAGCAAACTCCCTTGGCCAATTCCTAAAAAAGAACTCATCAACATGTTTGTGACTAACCTCAATCAGGAAATAGGGTTCCATTTACAAATCCTTTATGCGTCTACCTTTGAAGAAGTCATCAACAAAGGTACAACCATCGAATGGGCCCTCATCACCAAGGGCTCGATCAAATTATATGACTACAAGTCCAACAACAACAACAACAAACTCAACATCAACGTCCCCAATACAAATAACAACAACAACGCGCAATCAAACAAAAAGCCACGCTATTGGGGAAACAACAACAACACCTTGAATGATGGCATCACGGATGTGAAAGCCATCCAACATGTACAAAATCAACTACCCACACATACATACACCACCATTACAAATACCCAGATGGGGCAATTTAAACAAAACAAACTGCGAAGACAATTCATGCCTTTAGGGGAACCATTTGTGGATATCCTTGATAGGTGTCTAAAGAAAGGTTCGATCACTCTCCCACCTATTGCACCCCACCAAGAGAGTGAGCTCAAAGAAGTATGGTACAATGAAAATGATTACTGCGACTACCACCGCATAGTGGGACATAAGGCCGCTGATTGCATGAAGCTAAAGCATTGTGTGCAAGACCTCATTGATCAGAACAAAGTCAATCTTGAGAAAAGCACCCAACCATCGCCAAATGCTAATCTAAGAGCTTACAAGGATCCACTGCCCAATCACAACAAAGCCTCCTCATCCAATCAAGCATACAACATCACCCCACCGCCCGCATCCTATGACTCTATCGTAGGGTGGATAGAGCCATCATCTCACCATGTCAACACAATCACCATTCGGCACAAGCACTTGATTGCACTGTCACAACCCATCATGGCCGTGTATCCATCCACATAGCCCCTACCATTGAACAAATGCCTGCATCCACATCAGATTCCCTACCCCCTCGTCCAACCACATGTCCATCACCTACCAATCAGTACAACCTCCTAGAGCATCTAGGAAAGACCCCTGCACAAATATCCATACTTGAGTTGCTCTACACATCACCCCATCACAAAGATGTCCTTGACAAAGCACTCTTGGAAACTCAAGTTCCTGCCAACTTGAATCTGACCCAATTCCAAGCCATGGTAGGTCATATCACCACACCTCACCATCTGACATTTTTAGAAAAGGATCTTCCCGCTTCTGAACACTTACACAATGACACCTTACACATCGAAGTCCGTATCCACAAGCACATCATCAAAAGAGTCTTAATAGATGGTGGCTCCGGCCTAAACATATGTACTCTTAAATTATTAAAACTCTTGGGATACTTGGATGTGGTTGTAGATACCAGTGAGTGCATCACAATCAAAGAGTATGATGACACTAAACTTCTATCTGAAGGCACTATCAAGCTCCCTATTCAAGTGGGACAAAAAATACTGGAAAGAAAATGTCAGGTCCTTGATCTTGAGCTCCCCTACAACATTCTTCTTGGCCGACCATGGATCCATGCCATGCAAGTGGTCCCATCTACATTCCATCAATGCCTCAAGTTGCCTCACAATGGCATGGAGGTAACCATCTACGCCGACCCCCACCCCTTCCAATACTGTAGTTTCTTAGAAGGCCATGACCATAACTTCTGCCCATACAACAAAGCCACCACCCAAGCCAATCCAACAGCTTCCACCTCATACATCGACCCTGCCAACATTGCCACCACTTCATCCCAAACACCACCACCGCCTGAAGTCAAGATCAAGCTCACTGACGTGGGATGTGGAGAATACAACCTGCATGGTACCTTTTGTGTGGGCACATTACCCAATCCTAAAACATTTGGCATCCCAAAGATAGAAGTAGCCAACACAGTAGTCATCAAGTGTAAACCATCACCCATCTTTGAAAAGAAACATCTCATGGATCAGGATGTACTCGAAGATATCTCATCCTGGCTATATAAGGACAAAGAATCTGAGCAGGAAGCTCCCACCATACCAATAGAAATCTACGGTAAAGGGTCTGAAATTGTCAAAAACATGGGTTATAAAGGATAAGGTGGTATCAGCCTTCATGAACAAGGGATTGTGGAACCAATACAAGCAACAAGAAATCCCTATACACAAGGGTTAGGATATGGTCAAAGACAACATATCCTCACTATCGGCGAATGTATCTTAGCCGAGGTCGCTACAGTTTCCCTTGAAGTTGATAGCATCAATGAAATGAGCCATCAAGACTCCTTTAGTGACTTTGCCAATTTCTTTGACTCATCCATATGCACCATCTACACAGTCACCACCCTAGCTTCATCATCTAATGACTTACCACTTGTATACCCAGACCTCATAGACTGGGACCAACAAGGACCTCCTGTCTTTGACGTAGCACCAAACAATGAGGCCATCGCTGAAATGATGGGGGTTAGAGATCACAGAGCAGGATACATCATGGAACTTTATATGCATGCCTATTTTAGGGAGACAACCCCTGCTTCTAGTCATAAAAAAAAATCAAACATGGATTTGATGGTGAAAACCATTCTGCGGCAGTGTCAGATCACAAAAAAGTAAAAACAAAAGACGTATCTTCTGGTGAAAACCTCCATGAGGTGCTAGGAGATGGAAGCATGGGCCTTCCTAAGATAGATAAGGTTTATATAGATAGGTCACCTGTCCTAGTAGAGCTAGCCCAAGAGATGAATCTTGGGATGGAAGAAGAGATAAAAATCACTTTCAGGGTAGAATCTCTTAGTAAAGTAGAGCAAGAAAACTTCCTAGCATTCTTCAAACGTAGAAATCATAATTTTGCATGGACCTATGTAGACATGCTAGGGCTTGATCCCACTTTGGTTGTCCATCATCTAGTAGTGTGCCTTGATGCAAAACCAGTAAAGAAGAAGCTCAAAAAAATGAACCCTTAGGTGGCCCTCATAGTCAAAGCAGAGCTAAAGAAACTACTAGATGTTGGGTTCATTCACCCAATTGATTATCCTGAATGGGTTTCCAACTTGGTACCAGTAGCCAAACCTGATGGCTAAATCCACTACTACACCGACTTCTGAGATCTCAACAAAGCTTGCCCAAAGGATGACTTCCCGTTGCCTAACATTGACATGATAGTGGATCTCATGGCAAGACACGAGATGCTATCCCTAATAGATGGCTTTTCAGGGTACAATCAAATCTGGATCACAAAAGAGGACCACATTGAGACAACCTTCATATGTCCATGGGGGAGGAATTGCTGGGTGGTAATGTCATTCGGTCTAAAGAATGCTAGAGCCATGTATCAAAGAGCCATGACTATCATCTTCTATGATCTTTTCCACCACATCATGGAAGACTATGTGGATGACTTACTAGGAAAATCAAAGACAAGAGAAGAACACCTGGATGTATTGGTCAAGATCTTTGACTGATTAGAGCAATTCAATGTTCGTCTAAATCCAAAGAAATGTGTCTTTGGGGTAACCTCTGGCAAACTCTTGGGATACATAGTCTCTAGAAGAGGAATTGAGGTAGATCTTACAAAAGTCAAGGGCATCACTGAAATGCCTCTTCTGAAAAACCCTAAAACAACTGAGAAGTCTCCAAGGGAAACTCTAGTCCATTTGTCGGTTCATTGATCAACTTCCTGATAAATGCCAACCATTCTAGCATTTACTCAAAAAAGACACATCTTTTGTTTGGAACACTCAGTGTCAAGTTGCCTTCGATTAGCTCAAAGATTATCTAGCTAATCCCCCTATTCTAACTCCACCGAGGCAAGGAGAACCCCTCACGTTATATATCTCAGCAACAGAGACAGCTATCAAAGCCTTACTAGTGCAACACGATGAACAAGGGAAGGAAAGAGCCATCTATTACATCAACCACACCCTGATATCATATGAGCTAAACTATACAACAATTGAATGAGCATGTCTGGCCCTAGTCTTTACTTCACAAAACTATGACACTACATGCTCAATCACAAAACCAAGCTCATCACCAAGATTGATCCACTGAAGTATCTGCTAAACAGAGCTACTCTTACTAGGAGAATGGCAAAATGGGTCATGATCCTCACTGAATTTGACATCAAATATACTAAGAGAAAAGCCATCAAAGGATAGGTTATTGCCGATCAGTTGGATGAAGCACCCATTCATGCAGAATATCCTACACTGGTAGAATTCCCTAATGAAGCCATCTTGACAATAGCACCAACAATAGAAATGTGGAAAATGTACTTTGATGGATCATACACACACAGAGGCTCGAGGGTAGGTGTCCTATTTGTTACCCTTTAAGGCGACACCATCCCTAAATCCTTCAAAATCACATTCCCATGTACCAACAATGTGGCAGAATATGAGGCCCTTATCATAGGTCTCGGAATGGCAATCAAATGGCAAATTGAGAAGCTGATAGTGTATGGAGACTCTCAACTAGTCATTTGATAGGTAAACAATGAAAACAAGACCAAGGATGATAAGATCCTGCCTTATAAAAAGATGGTCGATGACTTCAAAGACTACTTCGATGACATCCACTTCGAGCAAATCCCAAGGCTCAACAACAAAGCTGTAGATGCCATGGCCACCATCGGATCCTTGGTCGACATGAAGAAAGATAGCAAGAAGTGTGAGTTCCTGAAAGAACTCCCCATCCCAACATATGATGTTCCTCAATCAGAGCTAGTGTGCAAAGTCATTGATCCCCTATCCCCATGGTATCAAGAAACCTACCTATATCTCCACAATAACATCATCCCTCCTAACTTATCCACCTCACAATGAAAATCTTTCATCTGCCAAGCCTCCCGCTTCACCCTTGTAGGAGATACCCTATACAAAAGGAGTCTTGAGGGCATGCTTTTACAATGTTTAGACTCTAGGGAAGCTAAAGTGGCCTTGCAAGAGGTACACACAGGCATCTATGGGGCACATTCAAGTGGACCTGCTCTTTCTAAAAAGATCCTGAGGACCGGATACTATTGGCCAACTATGGAATGAGACGCCTACCGGTTTATAAAAAAATACCTACCATGTCAACAGCATGGGGATCTCATTCATGCACTAGCATAAGAGTTGCAACCCATCATGATATCATGGCCTTTCTCAAAGTTGGGACTCAACCTCGTAGGCAAAATCCATCCCCCATCCTCCAATGGCCATAAGTTCATAATCATTGCTACTGAGTACTTCACTAAGTGGGTGGAAGCAATACCACTCACCTTCACCACTGGAACCCAGATATCCAAATTCATCCTCCATTATATCATCTATTGCTATGGTATCCCTCATTCCATCATCACCGACAATGGAAAACCATTCAAGAACCAAGAAGTTCACACTTTGTGTGAAAAAATCCAAATCCAACACCATTTCTCCACACCATATTACCCTCAAGGAAATGGTCAAGCTGAAGCTTCGAATAAAACCATCCTCCACATTCTAACCAAGGCGGTTAATGAAGTTGGTTGTGACTGGCACCTCCAACTCAACCCCACCCTATGGGCCTACGACACAAGCATCCACACCCCCATATGAGCCACTCCATTTTCCCTAGTATTCAGATCTGAAGCCATTTTACCTATTGAGGTTGAGCTCCCATCCCTACGAGTATCCCTGCAAGACATAATCAATGATGAGGAATACTGAGTCACATGGTTGCATCAGCTAGAATTACTGGATGAGAAATGACTAAATGCATTGAACCACCTGCAGGCCTATCAAAACTACCTTAGAAGAAGCTATAACAAGAGAATCAGAAAGTAGAAATTTGAAGTAGGTGACCTTGTCCTTATGGAAAATTAGAAGAACTTGCAAGAGCGTCCTAAGAAAGGAAAGTTTGAGCCCAATTGGCTAGGATCTTATGTCATCACAACCACCTATGGATCAGGAGCATACCAGCTTGCAACACCTAAGGGGCAGCCTCTAGATGAGCCTATGAACATCCTACATCTGAACAAATTCTACACATAACCCATCAAGTACCCCAATCAAAAAATTAAAAAAACAAACCAAAAACAATCCAAAAACAAAAGAAAATCAAGAAAATAGTAAAGAGACAAAATCCATCCAATGAAGAAAACCACTCCTCATGGTGCCTTGGGCAAGTACCATGATGAAAACCCCTTGTGGGCGTCATGTGTAATCCCTTCTCCATCCATTTTGTATCCCTAAACTTGGGGACAAAACCATATCCTTCATCCACATCCATAATATCCTTTTCACATCTTATCCACTATCTTATCCTTATCCTATCATATTCCTATCCACTATCCCTATTTATCCTATCATATTCCTATCCACCATCCCCTATTTATCCTATCATTCCCCATCCATTCTATCCACTATATCCCCCTCATTAGATCTTGATAAAGAAAAGGGGAAAAATATCCAAAAACATGCTTTGGACACCTTTCGGCATACTCCCTATCCAAGCATATCCTCCATCCATCCACTACAAAGTACACATCATCCAAACATGAAGCTTCCATCAAATCCATGGGCTTCAAAAGTAATAATTTGAATGCCCCAACTCATAAATCACAAAAGCCAAAAGATTTTATCCCTTCCAATCAAAATGAAAAATCTAAAAGGCTATCAAAACCCCCACCATCAAAAGAAAAAGAGAAAACAAAAATGTGTGGGTCCCTAAGCAAAGATCAATCAAAACAAATGAGGCATCCACCTCCCAATCCACTCAAAAATCCCAAACATCTCGCTCCCCATCTGAAAATCCCATAAATCCTAAGTCTATTTGGGTCCCTAAAACCCCAAATCAACCATCCAAAAATCTCCTATCCTGATCCCCATTACTCCCAACTCCACATCCAAAGTACAAGCTTCCAAATATATCACGGTGTGTACAACCATTGGTCTTGATTCCCCTCAACCACTTGACATTCCCACATACCCCTATTTCTCCATCTTTCATCCACTATCCTACATATCTTCCCCATCACATTCCTATGGTCCATGCTATTGTAAAATCCACATCATAATCCACATCATAACCCACTATCCACCGACATCCATAACATCAACATAATGCACATCCATAACCATATGATCCATAAAGCATACTACATATATCATCATAGAGCATCATCATAATCATAATAGAGCATCATGATAATCATATAACATCGTCATAAGCAGACATATAGGCCATCAAAAAGCATCATATCATATATCATCATCGCAAAAAAATGTATATCACTCATATATATACATAAAAAAATATAATGTCCTGATATAATGCCTCTAAGGGCTAAAATGATACAACTGTCACATGGAGGATCCTCTCTCTGATGGAGTGGGAAATCCTGATCCTGGTCGTGGTTGTGGTCCTGCCTGTGGCTGTGGCTGTGGCTACAGCTGAACCTAAACCAATGGAACCTGCTGGGGCACATGTGATGGGGGACCCATCGCCTACAAGACACTCTAAATAGATCTAGATCTATGTGACCTAGATGCCCTCGATCCACTGACCTGACTATAACTTAGTGCATGCTTCTCTACTGGCACTGCCACATAATAGAGGCCTCGATAATACTCCATCTATCCTCTGGCCTCTGCCAACTCCCCCTGTGCCTGAGACAATTGGCCCTATACTTGAGAAAACTATCCCTATTTCTGATATAACTGTGTCTATACCTGAGACACCTGCGTCTACATCAATGTCAAAACTAAGGCCATATCAGCACCTAAATCCTGCAAGCTACCCACTGTAGCCTCTGCCTGTTGTGCCTTCACAAGTGCCTCATCCCATTCTCTAGTCAAAACCACTAAATCACCCTAAGCCTAGGCTAACTATGCCTGTAATGTAGCCACCTGTCCATCGGATGGTGCTAATCTGTGTTCTTTTGGCGCTACACAACCTTGCAATAGTGCCACCATTGCAAAACCCAATTCCTGAACCCAAAAAATGTGACAAAATAAACAAATCACAAAGCCATGGTTAGGCCCTACCTGGGGTCCAGCCTCCAGTGCCTGGCCAAATCATCGGAACCACTCAGAAATGTGTCGAAGTCACAGGAATTGGGGGTTGCGCTCTTCCATCTCTCCTCTGCTCCTCACCAAGTCAATGTCTACAAATTTGGCACTCTTAGGAAGCACTTATCCTAATATAGCATGCCATGTCATCCCCCCGCCCACTCTTTTTCCCCTCCAGGGTGCAGATCCCAACCTTTTTCCTCCATTCTTCTTGTTGTCATCTTCTTTTCCCATCCTCTATCTAACATTCGCTCCCGTCACATCCTTTCGAGAGCTCACCTAAAAATTTTATATTTTTTTTGGTGACCTCTCGTAGGGGCATCCCTCACCCATCTTATTCCTTCCCGGCAGCTGGGGCAAATTCTTTCTTTGACCTGACACCACTTCCCTGGTAGGTCCTAATGCCATGTCAAAGAAGGGCAAGTGTAGACACCTAAAAATGTCTTTTACCATCAAACCAACTCCTGACATCCCTAAACATACCAATTTCCCTTCTAACCAATTAATTAAATTTTTATTTAATTAATTATCCCTTCATCACCTAATTTTACACCACTTTATTCCCAACAATTGAATTAATTTCATTAATTCAATAGTCTAACGTTAGCCAATTGACTTAATGAGTATGTAATATTTATTTGGTCAATTTCCCCCTCCTCTTTAAATCCAATTAATTAGCTAAATCATGTTTAACTAATTAATCCACCCTATTAATTGACCTATCCCTACCCTAGGTAATTAAATAGCTATTATTTAATTTCCTACCCTCGCCAACCTCATCCTAGCCCTAGGATTAATTAAATACAACCTTATTTAATTAATCTTAAACCTCTCATTAAGATGGTCAAATCTAGCTTAACACCCTTCCCCACATCCTCCAAATAAAAAATTGGAATACATTAACATAAGTCAATTTTTTATTTAAATATATCCCACATCACAATTAATTCCTCTTACAACCCCTTACCACCCCCATACCTCATTTATCTCCACTTATCCCCAAATAAATTTTTAATTCATTTTACATTCCCCATATGAATTTTTAATTCACAAATATTCCATCTCACCCATACTCATTTAATTCACCTTTTTCCCAAAATGAATAAAAGATTTACATTTATTCCTAGCCCTCCATTCCTCCAAGATCAAATCTGGGACCTCCACATCACTTTCATCCTCCACCATTGATCTTCCAAACCAATCTCCACCCTTGGATCAAAATCTCTCCAAAGTCTCTATAAATACAACATCTTTCAACCCATTTTGGGATCCAATTTTCAAGTAGAGTTATCATGACAAAATATCTAATGAGCTAGTCTTTTGTGAGTTGTTTTTGAGATAGCATTTCACATTTGTATTAATCAAATAGGGTATATCTCATCTAGGAGCTCTTGGGTGCAAAGCTTCATTCCCTTTTGATGAGATTGGGTTTTCATGTCTAGGTATAACTCTTTGTTTGTTATGCATTTAGTTTATATTTTACCTTTGATTTGAATCACCTAATCACAGTAATGTCTAAACTTTTTTACTGCCCTTACTAATGCAAATGCTTGCCTTTCTGTGTCTAAATACTTCAATTGTGCATCTTTCAAAGGTGTACTCATGAATGCTATGGGCTTTTCTTTGTTATCTTCTCCCTTTTCTGTCAATGCAGCTACAACTAAATGCGTAGATGCAAAAGAATATATGTAAAATGGTTTAATATAGTTTGGGCTTGCTAACACAAGAGCATCAAAAATGGCCTACTTAATATCTTCAAATGTGGCCTTGGCTACTGGTGTCCACTCTATCTTTGCATCTTTCTTGAGCATTTCATGTAGTGGTTGCACAATCTCTGCAAACCCTGTAATAAACTTCCTAACAAAGTTATTCTTACCAAAGAAAGATTTTAATTCCTTCTTGCTATTAGGTAATTGCAATTTTCTTATTCCTTCTACTATGTCAGAATCAATGGATATCCCATTTTCAGAAATGACATGTCTTAACAATTTTCCTTCAATTACACCAAATGAACATTTCTTTGGGTTAAGAGAAATCCCTTGTAAATATCAATGCATTTACCTGATAATCCACAGAATGCAATGTCCATGGCTCACTGAAAAGTGGTACCTGCATTGATCAAACCAAATGACATTCTCCTATATGCATAATTACCCCACTTGCAAGTGAATATAGTCTTCAACCTATCCTCTTTATCAACTAAGACCTGATTATATCCTGAAAAATCCATCTAAAAAAGACATCATCTTGGCTCTGTTTACTGCTTACAGTACTTCATCTATTGGAGGCAAGGGATAATTATCCTTCTCAGATGCTTTGTTCAAATTTCTAAAGTCAACACATAATCTGATATCTCCACTTTTCTTTCTCATAGGTACTAAGTTAGCTACCCAGGTTGAATGTCTTACTAGGAAGATTAATCTAGCTGACAATATTTTTTTCACTTCCTCAAAGATTAAAGGCTCTAAAATAGCATTTATGGGCCTATGTTTTTGTCTGAATAGTTTAACTTCTGGTTTCAAGGGTATTACATGAGTTATGATGGACGTATCATAAGTTTTCAAATCTTCATATGTCCATTCTATTATGTGTTTGTATTCTTTCAAAACATCTACAATTTCTTTTCTTAACTTTTCAGAGCAAGCCTTTCTAATTAGCACATTCTATGGACTTTGCTTTGTTCCCAAGTTATATGGATCACATTTACCCCCTTCAATTTTGGGCAAATCTCTCTGTCTAACTACCCCATCAAAGTCAAAAATATTTTCCAACTCGATTACCCCTTTGGGTAAGAAATTGCTTTTCAAGTTTATTATGTCTTCTTCATCCTAGGACACCTTAGGTCTTTCTTTCTCATCAATGATTTGAGCTTCAAGCACTTCATTACAGGTAAGAAAATCCACAATTTGCTGATCCCCTTCAAATACCTGAAAATCAGTAACATTATCTGGTATGCTTGGGACATTTACTAGTTCTACAGCAAATATTTTTAAACCTAACAAGGTGAAAGGCTCTAAACTACTAGCAATGACTGCTAAAGCATCTGGTCTATGATTCCTTTATCTCAGGATATGTTCTATGTTAAAGGCATCAAATGAATCTATTAAATCCCATACTCTATGCCTATAACATACCATCTTCTTATAATTACATGCATATAATTTTCTTAGGTGTCTGACCACTAACTCAGAATCTTAAAATACTCTAGTCATTTTCACCATTTCTTGATAGCCATAACAAGTCCATAAATTAAAGCTTCATATTCCACTACATTGTTAGTACAAGGAAATTGTAGCCTATATGCTGCTAAAAATGACTTACCATTAGGATCTATAATTTCAACACCAGCACCTGCACCCTGTTTGGACTTAAACCCATCACATTTCAGTGTCCACATACCTTCCTTATTTCTTTGACCTCCTATTTTGGCATGTCTCACCTTTTCTATTACCTTTGCTATAACATCTTGTTTATTCATGGGTGATTCATTTTGACTTACCTGCATATTTATATTCTCAACTTGTAAATCAAGATGACTGGTACTTTTGTCTTTTGTTTCTTTCTCTAAATCTTGAATTGATATATCTATGTTGTCATGAAAATATAACTCAGGCTTCTCAGGATTAACCTTTCCTTCTTGCAGTTCCATCCCTTTTGTGCACTTTATGTATTGATATTCTATAAGGTCTCTATACATTTCATAATTCTCTTCAAAACGAGGCTTATTATGGACTCTGCACATACTTTTGTTTAACTTGCATTGAACTAGAATTTTTGTTCAATGCACCTTTCCATTTCTTGCCTTATGATCTGACCAAAATGATTTACCGCATTGTCTTCCTCATCAGAGGAATTTTCATCAGACTTAATGAACACTACTGTTTCTTTACTGACAGGTTTTTCTTTAAAATTCAACATCAGGATCTCTTCAATTTGCACTCCTTTATTGGTGACTCTATAAACACATGGTTCAACAAAAGCATATAATATCTCATTTGTTCTATTATATTTTGTAATCATGTGTTTCATTCTAGGCTTAGCTTCTATCCTAATCTGATTTGGAACACCTCTCTAAGGTAACCACATGTGTGAAAAATCAGTGGTCATATACCCATTTAATGTTTTGGACCAGTCTCTACTTAATAGCATCCCATAATTCATAGGTATATCAACTACCTGAATATCAATAAACTGACTCACCCTTTGATTAGAAGCCAACTGCATTTGGATGTGCATCAATTCACCTATCACATTGACTTCAGTTTTGTCTAATTATGTAACAACCTTAGTAGATTTGTTAGGGGTCAACCCTAAAGTTTTGCATATTCCTAAAGGCATTACATTGGCTGATGCACCAAAATCTACCATGCAATTATGTATGTTCTTTCCCAACATCCTAATGGTTAACAAGAAAGGAGGGGCTTCCCTCATATCTACATACATGACTACGTTAGTGTTGGACGGCTGCTCAGTTTTCTTACTTCTGTCTTTGGACTGTGGATCTTTACTAGGGACATTAATATCAGTAGAAACCTCACCTTTCGCAGATGTAATCAAGGATTTTATGAAATCATTTCTGACCCTTGGACTTTTCAACAATTCACATAAAGGTATACTTTCCTTGATTTTCTTTATTTCTTTGAACAAATAACTCATTAACCTCACTGTTTCTATTGACTCTGTTTTCCCTGTTTGAACTTTTGATACTATTGTCCTATCATTCCCATGATGATTAGCCTTCAATATAGCAAGGTTATTATTGGCATGATAGTATGGAGGAGTGTTGAAATTGTTGGGAGGAATGGAGGTAGTGAAAGGACCTCCAGGCCTAGTATTACTTGTCAAATTGTAAATATGATTTTTGTTGGACTGTTGAAAACTCTGTACTTCCTCTGTTTCATATAACACTTCATTTTCAGTTTCAAAGGGAAACTGAAAAGCATCTAATACTAAAGTTGACTTAGGGTATAAGTTCTCACAACAATAAGGTTCATCCTCTAATAGTTGATCTTCCTCCTCTCTAGTTGCAGAGGTGAAAGATTCTAAGACTAAGGTAGTCTCAAATCCTAAGGGTACTATTTCATTTCCTTTAGGAATCAGAAATTTAGATGTGGGAGATTGTACATCCACATTGAAATTGCTAACCACCAAATGAAACTGAGGGTAATCTAATTCAGCATGTGCACTGATATTGTGAATTCTGCAGCAATTTTTTAATGCTACATTGGCCATTTGGATTCTGGCTGGTTCTTTTGCTTCCTGATTATCTAGATTCTCAAATGGAGAAGCTAAAGTGCCATTATTTGGCCCTATGTTCCATGTCCTAGGTGGCTTTGGTTGATTCTAATTTCTATTGTTACTACCCTAGGCCTTGTTATCTATAGCATTGACTCTATTTCGTATTAATTGCCCCTGATTGTGATTTTGACTATGGTTATGATTCTATTTCAAACCTTGACCCTAGTTATAATTTTGCTTATGGTTCTAACTATATCCTTGATTATTTCTCCCATAGAAGTTCTCATTTCTCAGTTGTGTCATTTCATTGGTCAATCTTCTCAAGTGTGCAGTAATTTCTTTGATCTCTTCCCTATCCTCTTGTGCCTTTGCCACAAATGTATCTTGAGGAGGCTGGAAGAAAGATTGATTGTTATTCTGATTGTTATTGGTATTATTACCAGTATAGGGAACTATAGTCTGTATCGGGGAAGGATTATACACAGGCGTGTAAGTGAGAATTGGATTCAATAATGGAGTCTAATGCATAGGAACTCCATTCCAAGGTTGTGCTTGACTTTGCATCCCAAGGTTTCCTCCATTAAGAAAAGGACTATAGGTTGTTTGTTTCATTTCTTGGTTTACTAAGGCTGCTTCCTTGTAAGCTTTGGATATAGTATCTATATCAACTTTTCTTTTGACACACATAACAGTTATTGGATCAAGAGTGACATAGTACATGGCTAATAACACATCTGCATTCACTATGTAAGGAGTAACTAAGCCTTTTGAAACCTATCAATAATGCATCTGCTAATAACCATTTTGAAACCTATCATTAAAGTTATCAATCAACTCTCCTTCACCTCTTTTGATTGCAACCAATTTATAATACAAAGTGGAAGGATCGACCACCCCCCTAAATCTAGACAAAAATGCCTCTTCCATAAGTGCCTAAGAAGAAATATAACCATTGGGCAAGTTAACATACCAGTTAGAAGCCTATTCATTAAAAGTGTAAGGAAACAACCTGCACACAACATCCTCATATTCTAGCATGGCTCTAAACCATGCCTCCTTGAATATCCTAATGTGATCTTCCGATTCCTTATGTAATTGATATTTAGGACATATTTTTTCAGGGTTCTTTGGCATCTCATCATAATCATTAAATGCAATAGGGGAATTGACATTGAAATATGCCATTGTAGGACCACGTGGTGGGCTAGGACCTCTAGGAGGACTTAAACCAAGATTTAAAGATCTAAATGAAGAACTATCAAGACTCACTATGTTATGGAGGTTAAAAGGTGATCTAGGAGGCATTCCAAATGAGCCTCCTACTTGTGATATTCTAGGATTCCAAATCAAAGGATTCCTACCATGTCTTCTGTTAGGTAATTATATGTAAATATCTTTTGAACTTGACCTAGACCTAGTCACCCTACCACTGTTATGAGCTAGTTTTGCACAAATCCTACCTTAAGTCCACTCAGGCCCTCCTTCTAGCACCATAAACTATTGATGATTATTTTTACACATTCACAACAAAAGTTAAAATTCACAAAATGAACATAAACTTTCTTGAAGGATATGAAGAAATTAATTAAGAGTTCTTAATCCCAAGTTTCTGTATGGTCAGGTCTTGACCTTGTGGACCATTCAGTAGACTAATGTGAAACTGTAATATTCAAGGGGCCTTACTTGATTTAAGATGAACTGTGACTCACTGGACTCAAATTATTCAAATTGTTGTAAAAAACAAACAAATTATTCATTCCCTTGCATAAATTTACTACTATATTACAAAGCTTTGTACAATTTATAATCAAACAAGCTTTGCCTTTCAAATTGATATGAAAATTGTCAAATATTAGCACAATTCTTCATGCTTCTTTCAAATGTAAGACAATTTCCTTAAAATTTTTATGTTTGAGCTAATTATTTCAAATATTTGGGGAAAAGTTAGAGAAATTCAAGTTGAATATCATTTTATTATAGGATCTAAATGCTTTGTTACTCACGTTGTAAGAAATACAACAAACTTGATCAAATCAATAGACTAAATCTCCAAATGTGAAGCCCTGAGTATTTTCATGAACACACCTCTAAGATTGCAAGCTTTCAAGGGATAGTACTTCAAATATAAGTAAGAGTCAGAAAACACTCTATAAATAGACTCAGAATTCCAAGTTTAATTGTATTTAATGTATGCAGTCATATAGAATTTACAATGTATGAATGACCTTTTTGCTTCGTTAATCAAGTTACTAGAAAACTTACAAACATTTTACAGATACAATAAGGAAACTAGACATTCTGTGCATTCTTTAGTGTAGACACATGCGGCCTCCTCTTCTAAACTAAAATACTTCTCTATTCAAATATTCAAAAAAATTACAAGTGCAAGCTATACTTCAAAATCCTTGTGTAAGTATTATACAAATAGCAGAGCTTATTATATAGAGTTTGAAGTTGTGTTCTACTACGGTTACAAAATTCAATCTAAAGTTAGAATTCAAACTTTCTCAATCAAGGGTGTACATTCATTTCTAAATGCCTCTCAAAATATCTTTGTGGTATCTTTTCCTACCTCAAAGGATGCCATTGGAATCTTTTCAAAACAAGATTCCCATTGACCGCTTCTATTTTGTTGACCTTGCTCGCTTCTGAAATTTTGTCTTGCGATGAGTTTTCCGTTCAGCCTATACTACAATTCCTCTTTCTGCAATTTTAATTTTAACAATGCAAATATGAAAGAAAACAACCTTTTATTTACCGTAACTCGTTAAATTTTACCATTTTCAGTGTTAGTTCAGCATTAATTGTAGTAATCAATGCACCTACAGCTTTGGCTTTCTACTTCAATGTTTTAATTTTAAATATTGTATCCATTAGTTCACATTTTGTTTACATCACCCTTTCTTGTATGTTAGTTTGTATCTTTTCAATATACAAGCCTACATGCATCAGATTATAGACAATGTTACAATTGTTCATTATATTCGCATTTGTATCTTTTGTTTGTATGTTGCAATATATGTAAAATAGATACAAACGCTTATACAAGTGTGACCCATATCAATTCTCTTTACCTTTTAGCTCTTCGATGATGTCCTTTATTTCTTTGTATATTAGGATTGCATGTCACTAACATACAATCACCCAAATATACAAAGCCTTACCCTTATTTAACTTCCTTTTGAAATCCACATTGTATTATATCTTTTAACTTCTTTGCATCTCTACTTGTATATGCCCTTGTATATCCCTCTTTCTATGCAATATACAACTGCGAGATAAACCTGTGGGACCCGCCTTACTTACCCTCTTTTACCTCTAGAAACAACAATACTTACATCTACACTTAGATACAACCTCCCATACATGCAAATTCTTATACAATCATCCTGGACTTTTCATTGTTATTAACCATATTGTATAACCTTTTTAGATCCATACATCTATATAAAGCGAATGCATATTTCTAAGAAACATTAAGGTACGATGCATCACTTTCACTTGATTTAATTATCTTTCGAAATCCACATTGTATGGATGCTAAAGATGTAAGTCTGAAACATACAAATAACGAGACATACCTTTTTCACCTTAATAAAACCATATTTTATATCCTCTTCAGGTCCACGGAATGTATATTGCATTGTATATTTCTTTGTATCTTTCCTTTTCAACAAACATACAACTCAAGATACAATGCGAACTTAACCATTTATTCACTCCACTTTTGAAATTTATCGGGACCGACTTGTATGCAAAGAATAAAGCAACTAAGCCCATGCATGCAAAGTACCACGATAAATTTAACCCAACTATACTCAATGTGACTTTATACAATGACTCCACATACAAACGACCTTGTACATGCAAGATACAAACCCTTCTATAATGTATTTCACCACAAACACATATATCTTGCAAACTATTGGGATATTTAAAATGATTCAAAAAGGAACCCTAATTCATTTTTGACAAAGAATTCACCTCTATTTCCCTTTGGTAGTTAATGCTAAATCTTCTCAATTTTCACATGGTTTGTAACCTTTACTTCTTTTCCCTTTCACCACCAAGTAGGACCACACAAGTGAAAAGCAATAGCCACAGCGGGAGTCCTCATTTTGCTGAGAGGTAAAATGGGGTGTGTTGTGAGCATCACAACAAGTAACAAGTCTATTAAGGACAGAAGAGTTTTATAAGATTGCTATTAGGATAGGCCATGTAGAGTCCAACAACGAGAAGGTAGCCCATTACATTAATGGGTTAAGACCAAGTATTCAAGAGGAGTTGAGCCTGGTCAGAATAACCACCATAGAAGATGCGTACTAGTTTTCCCTAAAGGTGGAAGAGAAGATAAATACAAGATTTGATTACAAGCAAAGGGGAAGAGGTTAAGGTGGAAGGATCCATGGAAGACCCTATGGAGGCCTAATGAAGATCAAAAGAAAAGTGAAGAAGCTGGCACCAGTCAAAATCAGAGAGGGGATAATTCCTATTGCCCTCATGACCAGAACAATGGTGATCAAAGAGGAAGAGGAAGGGGCCAACCTGGGCAAGGACCTGGAAGAGGAGGTTTCAGAGGAACCTATTTCCAATGTGGAGAAGAAGGGCATCAAGTATACGAGTGTCCGCAACATCAAGGAAGGACAAATAGAAAACCTAAAGGTAATGCATGAGTTGCACATGTAGATGAAGATGCACAATCTAAGTGTTCTAAAGATACTAAAAGGGAAGAAACCCTAGTTGTCAGAAGAACTTTGTTGAATGTGGAGAAACAACCCAATCAGAAGAAGAGTTTATTTCGCATAAGGTGCAAATGTGAAGATAAGTGTTGTGATATTATTATTGATAGTGGGAGTACTAATAATCTTATTTCAGAGGAGATGGTTAACAAATTGAAGTTGACAAGAAGAAAGCATCCGCATCCATATTAGATTGCATGGTTGTAGAAGGACCATAGAGCTTTGGTCAATGAGTAGTGTTTAGTGAAGTTCAAGATTGGGCACTACCATGATGATGTGATGTGTGATATCATACCGATGGATGCATGTCATATGCTATTGGGGAGGTTGTGGCAGTATGATAGGAGCGTTGTCCATGATGGCCATGCAAACACATATTCCCTAACAAAGGATGGAGTTCATCATAAATTGAAGCCCTTGAAAGAGGTGGAAGAAAAGGTATGTAGTACTGCCAGAATTTGCTTCATAGATGGTAGAAAATTTTTTGAGGGTATGAAGCATGAGCATCATTGCCTTGCATTGATTCCTAAGATTAGTCAAGAGAAATGTGAAGATGTACTAGAAGAAGTCTTAGATATGTTGGAAGAATTTTAGGATATTATCTCTGATAATGTACCAGAAGGTTTACCACCGGTGAGGAAGATAAGTCACCAAATGGATTTGATACTAGGAGCTAGTTTGCTAAATAAGGCAGCCCACAGAATGACTCCTATAGAGAGTGAAGAGATGAACAGACAAGTTCAAGAGCTGTTAAGGAAGGGACTGATAAGGGAGAGCCTACGTCCATGTGCGGTACCTACAGTACTAGCACCAAAGAAAGATGGAGAATGGAGAATGTGTACAGACTCTCGAGCTATCAATAAGATTACAATCAAGTACATATTTCCATTGCCTATAATGGATGACATAATGGATTGTTTGAGTGGAGCCAAGTACTTCATGAATATTGACCTAAAGAGTGGGTATCACAATATTCGTATCAGAGAAGGAGATGAGTGGAAGACAACCTTCAAGACAAAGGAAGGTTTGTATGATTGGTTAGTCATGCCATTTGGGCTAACCAATGCACTGAGCATGTTCATGGGGCTCATGAATGAGGTACTGAAAGAATTTTTGGGGAGTTTTGTTATTGTTTATTTAGATGATATTTTGATTTTTAGTAAGACTTGGGATGAGCATATGATGCATATTAGAAGAGTTTTGGAGAAGCTGAGGGGGGAGAAGTTGTTGATTAATTTGAAGAAATGTAGCTTTGCAAAGAAGGAGTTGGTATACCTGGGATTTGTTGTCTTAGAGGAAGGTCTTAAGATGGACCCAGAAAAAGTAAGGGCTATCATTGAATGACCTATGCCAAGGAGTGCTACGAAGGTATGATCTTTTCATGGTTTGGCAAGTTTTTACAGAAAGTTTATCAGAAATTTTAGTAGCATTTGTGCACCCCTGACTGAGACAATGAGAGGGGATAGAAAGGAGTTTAGATGGACTAAAGGAGTAGACAAAAGCTTTGATACATTGAAGCAAAAAGTCACAGAGAAACTTGTTTTGGTACTTCCAGATTTCAACAAGGTATTTTAGGTAGATTGTGATGCTAGTGGTAGTGCTATAGGAGCTGTTTTGAGTCAAGAAGGTAAGCCCATCGCCTATTTTAATGAGAAGCTTAATGATGCCAAGAAAAAGTATTATGTTTATCATCAGGAATTTTATGCAATAGTTCAGGCTTTGAAGAAATGGATACATTATTTGTTGCCAAAAGAGTTTGTTTTATATACTTGTTGATGATTATTTTTGGACAAGTCAACAATTAGAGTCAAATACAAAGTATCTGACTCCCTCTTGAGCAAAGCCTCTCAAATGCTGAACTATGTGATCAAACAAGACGACTCCAAGGTTCCTTTCTTATGATTTTGTAAGAGACAGCTCAGTGACTAAGTATGACTTTGCTGTTAAACACAAAGGGACTTACACAGACTCTTCTCCTTTCATTCAGCTTATTCCTCCTTTCAGTGTGGATGATGTGTATACAAGGTTTCAATGATAAAGAAAAGTAGAAAGGGCAAGGGATTAGGAAACTATCTAAGGTCAATGAGGCAATGATGATGTATTGAACAGACAAACTCCTAAATGAAACCTAACTTCACTTCGCCAAGGATGCCTACAACTACATGAAGTTGGTGCAATCTCCTAAGGGTACACGAAAGGTTTTCAAATCATGAAGGTTCATATGAGCACCCATAAGACGGCACAGCTCAAACAAGCATTGACAATTGAACTTAAGCAAATTAAGCTCAGACTAGCTTTACACAACACTTCATCAGCGATGAACGTTAAAAGCATGAGCTAGGAGTTGATCAAATATCCAATATAACATGCATTACAAAAAAGAACTTTCTAATCTACTTTACTTGAAACATCTCTCCATTCCATTGAAGTACAAGAAACCATGTTATTTCACAAGATAACACTTAACACCAAACAAGTAGCTCCAATGTCTTTGCATTAACTTTGAGAAATATTTACAACAATTTCCAGTCCTCTCAGACAATTTCGAGAGTCTCTTCTATTCTACTCCTAAAATCTAATCTTTAGTCTCCTCCTCTATGAACTACTGATCTAATGAATTACAAATGAGGCAACAAGGCCTTTATATAGTGTCCAGTATTACAATGAATGGCTAAGATCATTTCATGTAGCCAAGGGTCTAGATCGTGCCATCTCATAGGTAGTTACAACAATTTTAACATAAAAGAGGGAGGCAATGAAGGCACGTTTTCCAATGTGATAAGGTAAGGTGAAAGCATTTAAAATATTCCTCCACATAGGAATCCCTTTGGCTTCTTTCATTAAATGATACATTTAATGTATTTAATAATGCAGCTAATCAAAATTGAATGATGTGTACTCGCCATATAGATGCCAACTCAACATAGTTTAAAAATTGTATCATCTTTGTGTGATGTATTCAATGTGATTGCTTGAACTTGAATGTTTAGGAATACATCTTGTAGATCTTTCCTTGTTCATTCTTCTTGTAGACTAGATGTATGATACTTGTTGCTTCACTTGATTAACTTCATGATTCTTTCTTCTTCTTGTAGGTAAGTTGATGATCTTCCTTGATGATGCTCTTTTTTGGAGAGTGAAGTAGCATAGTAGGAGATGATGACGATGCTACCTTCATGTATGATGTAGAGATCTCTCTTGGACTTGAAATTGTAAAGTCTTGAAGTTTAGATGAATGAAGTGTATTGCTTGATGATGCCATTGATGAGGTATACTTGAACTTGATGTGATCTAACATGATATCATTGATGTAGAGACTTGAGGTATGATCCTTTGGAGTGGTGTTCCCTCTGCAAGGTGAAAGTGATTCAAACACCTTCTCTTGATGATCATGATGTAGTTGATGAAATGCTTCCTTGAAGATGATCTTGAAGCTCGAAGGAACTTGAAGTAGATTGGATGTCTTAGAAAGTCTTGATGAAGATGATGTCCTTCGGATGGATGTCTTCTAGACAATCTTAACTTGATGCCACTTGATGAAGAATTCCAACACAAGGATGATGAAAGGTTCCTTTGAAGTAGCTACATGATGCTTGAAGTGATCACTTTGAGTAGCTTATGATGCCTTCTTCTTGAAGATTGCTTCTTGACTTTCCTTCCTACATGAAAGTGTTTCCAGCCTTTAGCTCCTACAACACAAAGAAAGAAATAATATCAACCTTCTCGATAAACATGATAATATTTGATTTATAACATATAAGAATGCATTTCCAAACCAAGTGCACTAGATGACATGTTCTTGATCTTCATTGAAACTCTTAAAATTTGCATTCTAACACTTAGAACCTGCCTTTCCATCTTGATGCATTGCTTCAAGATTTCAAATCCTTCGGAAAGGTGTTGAGCACATTAGATCAAGGTCATTGGATCTTCTCTTGAAATTTACCTTGATACTGAAATTTAGCCTCATTATGGAAGTGGCGTATTGCTTAAGGTATCTGAAATCTTCTTCTAACCTTCACCTTAGCAGATCACTTTCACCTTGGTTGCATTGGTTACTGATTTTGAGATCTTCTTCTACTAGGCGCTTTGGTTGAGGGTTTTGAAATCCTCTGGAACTTTAGCATTTTTGCCTTGGTTAAGGGGTTGAAGATCTTCTTGATGTTGGCGCAGTGGTTCAAGTGTTGGAAATCCTCTTGAATTTTGCTTTAAAACTTGACTTTACTTCCCTCCATAAGGTGACGCACTAGATAGAGGTTTTGGTTTCTTCTAGAATTAGCACACTAGATGGGTCGCATTGGATAAGGATTTCAAAATCCTCTTGATTTTTACCTTGTAATAAACCCCTCCTCTAAGCGTATTAGACCTTGATTTTAAACTCTTCTTGAAGTAGTCGCATTGGTTAACACCTTTTGAATCCTCCTTGTTTAGCGCACTAGATAAGGGATTTGAAATCCTCTACCTTATCCCTCCACAAGGGCGCATTGGATGGAGTATAAAGAATCCTTTAGAAACATGCCTTCAACACTCAACTTTTACTCTCTTCTACAAGGTGGCGTAAGAGAACAAGATTTTAATTTCCTCTAGAAATTCGCTCTAAGACTTGACCTTGGATTCTTCTTGAAGAGGCGCATTGGTTTGAGATGTTAGGATTTTCTAAGATTTGTGCATTGGTTAAGGATTTGAAATCATCTGGAAACATCAAAACTTACACCTTGACACCCAGTATTTTTCTTTCTCCTTAGCGCATTGGATGGAGGTATTGATTTCCTCTAAAATTTTTGCATTAGATAGGCATATCACAATCCTCTTGAAACTTGTGCAATGAATAGCACCTTAAAAATCCTCTTCAAGTTGGCAGATTAGATGGGGAAGTAGGAATCATCATCTATGCTACCTTTGGCGCATTGCTTCAAGGTGTCGATTTCCTCTTCTTTTGGCGCATTGCTTCAAGGTGTCGATTTCCTCTTCTTTTGGTGCATTGGTTCACACTTGCAAGATCTTCTAGAAATCGGTGAAGGGGGTGAACTCTTCTTGCAATTTATGCATTGGTTGGAGGGTTCGGAATCCTCTTCTATCCTCTATCCTTGGGCGCATTTGTTCAAGCACGAGGGATCCTCAACTTGAAATCCTCTTGAACATGGCGTGATTTATGAATATTTTGTGCCAAGATTTTGCGCCACTTTGATATCCTGTCGCATTGGATCAGCTTTTTGAATCCTCTGGAGTAGTTGGGCATTTTGAGGGTTCGTGAGGTAAAGGTATATTGAAAAATATATTTAATGAATTTCTTATACTTAAAATATTTTTCAATATACCTTTTAGGATGTTTGAGATAGGTCTCGAATCCACCGGATTTAACATGCAAAATCTAGAATTTGGAGGATTCACCAGATTTCAGGGTCTTAGGCTCCAGACTCAGTCTTTTCAGGATCTCAAACATACTTCAAGATTGATCTCAATGTTCATTATCTGGATAGAATTCAATCAAGAGTCTTCATCACTGCAAGTTCATCCTCCAGATAAGACCTCCAATTATAAAGCAAAATCTTCTAGGAGAGAGACTTATTAGATTGGCAGAGGAAATGAACCTAAGGCATCATCTAAGATCTCATGCAAAACATTGGAGCTCAAAAAAAAGGGGGTCCCCATTTGCAATGGGGCAATGTGTGATTTGGTCACAACAATACTGATCATCAAGCTTTGCAGTATCTTAATAGTCAAGAAAAGTTAAACCAAAGGCACTTAAAATGGGTTAAGTTTTTGTAGAGTTATACTTTTGTTTTGAAGCAAGTGGGAAGTCCAACAGAGTTGTAGATGCCTTGAGTAGAAGGCAAAATTTGTTGACATAAATAAAAATAGAGGTTGTTGGGTTCAATGAGCTCAAAAGTTTGTATCCTAAAGATCTAGATTTTACAGAGGCTTGGAAAGCTTATTTGGAACCTGTTACTTTGGACAGGACAAAATGGTTGGATTTCATAATCCAAGATAGCATGTTGTTTAGAGGAAACTAGTTGTGCATTCTAAGGAGTTCCATGAGAGAGAACCTGATTAAGGAGAAGCATAGTAGGGGATTGGCTAGAAACTTTGGTCGAGATAAGACCATTGCTATTATTGGTGAAAATTATTATTTTCCATAGTTGCAGCAGGATGTGAGGAAATTTGTGCAGAGTTGCAGAGTATGTCATATGGTGAAAGGGACAAGTTAGAATATAGGTCTATATTAGCCACTACATGTACCAGAGAAGCCATGGGATGATATTAGTATGGATTTTGTTCTTGGTTTACCAAGGACACAAAGAGGACATGATTCCATTTTTGTGGTGGTGGAAAAATTCTTGAAGATGGCACATTTTATTCCTTGCAAGAAGAGTAATGATGCTATTCATATTGCAAAGTTATTTTTTAGGGAGGTGGTGAGATTACACGGTCTACCAAAGAGCATAGTTTCAGATCAAGATACCAAGTTTGTTTGTTATTTCTAGAGGACATTGTGGAAGAAGTTGAAAACAGATTTGAAGTTTAGTTCTAAACACCATCCACAGACTGATGGACAGACAGAAGTTTTGAATAGGAGTTTGGGTAACCTACTATGATGCTTAGTAGGAGCTAAGCCCAAGGGATGGGATTTGATTTTACCACAGGTAGAATTTGCTTACAACAATTCTATCAATAGGAGTACTGGTAAATCACCATTCCAGATTGTATATGACAATAGCCCAAGAAATTCTTCTGAGTTAAGGAAGCCGGACAAAGGAAAAAAGACAAGTGCTGAAGCTAAAGACTTTGCAGAACATCTGAAGAATTTGCATGAAGAGGTGAGAAAGCACATTAATAAGATGAATATTTAGTACAAGGCTAAGGCAGATCAGAAGAGGAGATATAAGGAGTTCCAAGTAGGAGATGAAGTCATGGTTCACTTGAGAAAAGAAAGGTTCCCAATTGGAACTTATAATAAGTTGAAAATGAAGAAATTTAGACCATGCAGAATCCTAAAGAAGCATGATTCAAGAAATGCATATGAGGTAGAGCTACCGAGCAAGATCAATATTTCCCCTATTTTCAACATTGTTGATTTATCAGAATATCATGAAGGTGGAATAGAGGATGGACCAATAGAAGAATAGTGGAGTATTTTGGCATCTACTTCAACAGAGAAGATAGAAGAGATCTTGGATAGCCATGTGGGAAGAAGTACTTGAAAAAGACAATATGAAGAATATATGGTGAAATGGAAAGGAGGCATGTTGAAGATTCTTCTTGGTTGTCTAAGGTAGAGGTTGATCATTTGGGTTTTCCTCACACAAACACCTAAGATGTGACAGGGTCACTTCTCAAATTACCCTAGGTGTTTGATGCAAGAGCATTCAGTGGTGTAAGGGCAATCTTACATCACCCAAAAAAAAGATGTGTTTCAAAATCGTTGATGTTCTTTCCATTTCTTTTCAAAATTTGTGGTTCTAGTTCCATAATCGCTTGAATAATGATGTAGAACTTTTAGTTTTTCCAAACTACTAAAAATAGCAACATGCTATTTTAGGAAAATCTGTATTTGGGCACGGATTGAAGCAAACAATTATAGGAAGCTTCGTAACTAAAAAATAAGACCTTTGGCAAAGGAATCGTGCAAAGATCATTTGTGAGCTGAAAGATATCGAAGTTTCTATTTCCCAAAAAATGCCTAAAAATTATTCAAACTCAGGTTTGAGGCACTAAATGGCCCCGTATGGGTCCAAAAATGGCTAGAAACAACAAATTGGGTACTTAGTGCGTAGAACACTCTATGATCTTTCCAACACATAAAATGGTTCATTAATTAGACACCCAGATCAAAAGTTATGGCTCTCGGAAGTTGACCTTTTTTTGGAGGGAGATGCAAATTTTGAAATTAGGTTGTTTGCCACCAAAAAGGCTATTAATAACCATTTTTTGGAACCCTGGGCAGTAGTGGAGTTAAGGGAGAAAGTGTAGAGTCAAGAATAATTAGGAAAACAAAAACCCTAGATGATTTGGGGTTACAGAAGGCTGAAGAATCCAGAGCCTGGTGATGATAGCTGTAGTGTGTTGCAGTCTGTGGAGGATTGATTCCTCTGATATTATTTGAGCTTCTATAATGTAATAAGTTGTCCAAATCAATAAAAGAAAGTTTTATTTTCTATGTACAATTTTTGTTGTTGTGTGTTTTATCATTTACCCCTTCATCAGATCCACAGCATACTGTGACTTACCACAGGAGAGATCAAGACCAAGATATCAGACCCTGTCACATGCTTTGTTTCTAACATCCTGATTTAGACAAATCCTTACTCTGACTTCCAGTATGGACAAATAATGTAATGCAGATGTCTAACCTAGACTTAGTTACCATCAATGCCACCACTTGTCATGCATAGCAATGTCTCTTTCCAACAATCTCCCCCTTTGGCATTGATGGCAACACTTAGTGAAAAATGACTAAGTGTCGGAACACTCCTCCTTACTATATACACTTTTTCTTTTCACTGATCACCAATGCTCCCCCTTTGCTAGATTCCTCATTTTTCACTACTCTTCACTCCCCCTTTGACATCAATGGCAAAGGGTGGGATCCACGAACCAAAATTTACAAAAATACCAGACTACATATGTACAAGCAGTCTTTGAGTCTTATTTACATATACCTAAGTAGATCAGAAAAAATGTTCTTCCAATGTGCCAGATCACTATCCCAACTCTTCTTTATAGTGTTCAAAATTGAGATGTGGCCACTAAAAAGGAATGCTTATGACTCTGTTGTCCGCAGATCAATGGGGTCACTAGACTGAGCTACAACTTGGGCTTCAGTCAGAGCATTGAACATGGCTTCCATTTTGGGGGAAAGTAGTCCCTAGAGCTCACTCATTCTTGCCTCTGTGCTCTCCTTCTCTTTTATCAATTTCTTTATCTCTTCAATCAAGTTGATCACTTGAGTCTCCTTACTTGCCACTAATACTGACACTAGATCAAAAGAATTTGATATACTGGATAACTTTTGATTTGACATTTTTATTTTTTCTTCAATATCCTCTATAATTTTAGGACAAGATAGACAAAATTTATACACATTTCCTCCTTCTGTAAGAGCATTTTGAATACTCCTAATATTGGCATCCAGTACCATTTTATCTACTCCAATCAATCCCTTAAGAGTATCAAATCTTTTATCATTGAATTCTTTTTGAACCTTAACCTCTGAAGACTTCTCTAGAGACTCAAAATGAGAGCTTACCAAGTTTATCAAATTCTTTAATTGTCTGGAGGGGGATACTGAAGAATCCTTGTGGCATGTTGGCATGATTTTCTCTAAAATTCCTAATGCTAGACCAAGTAGCTCACTGTCTTCTATGTGAGACTTCAAAATGTCTTCTCTAGCCTTGGCTTCACCTATAGAAGCTAGCTTAATCTTCTGCACTGGAGATAATGTATCAAAGTTGATTAGACCTTGAATTATGTCCCAATCTTCTTCAATTTGTTTGTCTCTCACCAAAATCTCCTTTACTGCTTCTGCAGTGTCTCTTGCCCAAAATTATGATATATCTGTTTGATCCTTATCAGTACTATTAGCCAGATTATCTTGCTTGGGTTCTTCATCATCCTTTACAATCTCTTCTTCTTTATCATTTTTCTCCTTGGCTTCTTCTGCTTCTTAGTTCTTAGCCTTGTCTATTTCATGCTCTTCAATCTTCAATGACTCATCTTCAATTTGATCAGATCTATTTCTATATTCATCTCTAAATCCTTTTTGTCATAATGGTCCAGAGGAGTTAGAATACCTCCTACATCAGTAATTTCATCTATCATCTTTTCATCTTTCTTTCTTGTAGTTTCCTCTTTTGGGATAGAGAGGTTATCTATTCCAAATTGTTGCTCATCCTTTTACTGCTCTTCTTCATCTAGAACTAATGTGTCATCAGTAGGTTCATTTGCAACCACAAAGAACTTATTTTTGTCCAAAGATTTTCTTAGACTTTGCTTAGTTTCTTGGACAACTTTGTCTATGTCTCCAATCATCAATTTGTTCATCCTTGTCTTACTCTAGAATTCATTTTTGACCTCTTTGAAATTTTTATTTGCTTCTTTGCTAGAGATCACTAGACATAGAGTGGTCAGCACATGTTGCCTCAGCTCCATATCTTTAGTCTTAGTAGCTTCTTTTCTCATTTCCAAGATGTATCTTAAGCCTTTTGGAACTTCTGACAAAATTTCTACAAGTGTTCGATTGTATACATTCAAGTACTTGATAGTGGCTTCTTCCAAAAGTCTTTTGTCAGTGTTATTGTAAAGATCATAGAATTTAGCCAATGGTTTTAAATTTCCATCAACAGTAATTGTTTTGACAATGTTTTTCACAGAGGGAATTTGCTTCTTAACATCAGCCTCTAATTTCTAGCTCTTATTTGTCTTCTTGCTTTCAGAAGGCTTCTCTTCAGATACTTTAATAGCTTTAGCACCTGTGGCCTTTATCTCCTTAAGCCCATCATCTGAGTCTATCATTTCTTCATCCCCTTTAACAAAGCTACCATATGGCCTTTTTTCCATTACTTTTGTTCTTTTCTTTTCCTTACTAGATGATTTGTCTTCTAGTTTCTCTATTTTGGCATAGTTTGGGGGAACAAGGGAAGCAACAAAGCTCCTAGTTTTTCTAGGCTGGCTGGAGGAGACTTTCAGAGCACTTGCCTATTTCTTATCTTGCTTTTCTTTCTCAGACTTTTCAATTCTTTCCCTAAATTGCCTCATAGCTTCCTTAGTGAGGTCATGATTCTCGGCCAATTGCTCAACTTCTTTCCTTACTTTCCTACTGGTTTCATTTTTTCTGAGTTCAACATGCAGTTTCATACTTAGCTCCTCATATGTTCCAAATCTTTCAACTGTTGTGTCCTTTGGCTTGCTCAATAGGTGTTGAGCATATATATTCAAAATTTTCTCATCTACCTCATACGCCATGGGCATGATCCAAGCAGTTCTAAGTTATACTGCTTCCATTAAGCACTAATCAGTGTCCACTATGAAACATATTTCATTTTTGTACTTCTCAACAAATGATTTAGGGATTCTTTCTCTAGAATGCATCATATTCTGAAAGTTCTTGAGTATCCCTAGATTGCAGTCTTTTGTGCTTTATAGTCACCAATGTTGTGTAGATGATCTCTGATTTGAATAGCAATTGGTTCATCATTAGTCTAGTGCACACCCTTTACTCCAAGTACCTCATTCATAAAGTAGAAAAATAAACATAGAACCAATGTACCATATTTAAAGGTGTTTTTCTTATCTTTCTTGATTTTGTTCAAGTTCTCAATTAGCTGGTTCTATAATAATTTACATAGGTCATAATCTGCATTTTCCTTTAACATTTTGTATGCAGCATATATGGTCATTCTGGAGACAGAGTTCTCCCTACTAGAATGATAAATTTTGTAACCAATTACCATTGAAACAAACTTGACATCCGGATCAATAATATCATTCATGGTCATTGCCCTTTTGTCAAATTTAGTACCGGTTGCATCAATTACAATTTGGTTCTTCATAGATTTCAGCATGGGTAAACCACTAGTTGAATTCAATCAAGCCACAATCCTAGTAGCATCCTTTTTAATTTGGAATGGTTTCAACAACCACAAAAACTCATCATGCAATCAGCTTAAAACATACTAGACCCATTCATCTTCATCGAATGTTGGAAACCCCATAATTTGAATGAAATGTTTATTGTGCAATGCCTTATACTCGGGTTTAAGATTGTGATTTTCATCCCTTAGATGACTCAAATAAATCTACAAACCTTGAGTCCCCAAATTCATCTATGCTCACATGAATATAAACACTAATATCTTCAAAATGCAACACACCATACAAAACACTTGAAAATGCACCTAATGGGTTGACTTCTATTGATTTGTGTGGATGCTTCTTAAATATGGGTCAAGGCCTTTCAGTAATATCAACAACCAAATGTGTAGCCATTGCAAAAGATTACAAGTTTAAAGCTTCATAGATAAATACCTTTTTCATGAAATTAGGGTTGGTGGACAAATTCACTAGTCACACTTCAAATCCTTGAAATTTCAGCTCAGATGCTATTTTTCTTTCTCTCGTCAAATGCAAAGTGTTCTAAATGAAGAGTGAATGATCCTTTTATGCTCTGTAAAGCCTAATTCACCTTTGTAATAAATGCTCTACCCTAACACATCAGTTACACTATTTTAGCATACAGTCGATCTTCAGTTGCTCTGCAAATTGCCATATTCACTTCTTTTCTTACAAAAACCCTTCCAAAAGGTCTACAATAACCCAAATTACCTTTTCTCATCATGCTAGATTTAGGCACCCACTTACCAGTTGGGGGAATTAGATTTTTAGTGCAGCTCTCCCTGAGCCAGAGCTCCTAATTCAATTCCCAAAGGAATTATCAGCACTAGATTCTGGTGCAGATCCATTGTCAATATTCATTTCACCTTTCTTTACCCATGTTTTGTTTATTTCATTCTGGACCTCATTCACATCAACTTTACCCTTGCCTTTGTCTTGTCTTTGCTCATCTGATTTTCTGTTTACCAGACCTCTTCTTTCATTATTCCTGCTTCTATGGAATCTTCCAAAATGACTAGATCAGTTACAATTGAAGCACACAACATTTCTTTGCCCATTTGTTTGATTTCCTTTTAATCTACAATGACTAGCCATATGTCCAACACTATTGCATGTAAAGAATTTTCCATTGAAGGAATTGCTATTTCCTCTATTGTTATAGTTATTCATTATCATAGTTCTGCATTCATTGGATCTATAACCATACCTCTTACACTTGAAGCATTGACCAGAGAAGGATGGACCATTTTGATTTATTCTACTTCTACACTAAGTAGCTTTATGACAAAATTTATTGCAATTGAAACAATTTCCATTGAAAGATGGATACCTTTGAGCATTAGGTTGTCTTACCAGAGGTCTTATAGGTCTGTTTCTCCCATTCCTTGATTGAAATTTTCTTTGTCTGGATCTGGAGCTTTCACCTTTCTCATACCCAAGACCACGCTTATCATCAGCCTTCTTCTGACTCTCAAGCATTGCTTCAAGTTTAGTTGAACTTATCTTGAACTTCTCCTTGTATTCATTTGCAACTTCTAGATCATATCTGAGAATGACAATTTGCCTTTCAAGTTCTCTCTCATTGTCTCTACTTTCTTGTAGATCAGACTCTAGATGGCCATCTATTCTATCCAATCTACAGCATTCTTCAGTTTTTTCTTTTAGAGTTTGATTTAGGTCTTCTTCAATCTTCTTCCTTTGCTCAATTTCTTTGGTTAGCCTCATTACCCTAGATTCCATCTCATGTTTTAGAACAGAAACTTTTTTTTCATCTTTTCACATTCCTTTGTCTTTTCTTCCAAGGCCTCATTCATTCCATTTTGTTCAATAAGATTAGTTAGCTGGTGAAGTAGTTCCTTCCTTTTTTCCATTGATTTATTTAATTTATCTTTTAGCAAGTCAATGCAATCATCAGTATCCTTAAGGTTTGCTTTCAGGTCATCTACTTCTTCTTTGGACTGGTCCAAATCTTCTAAGGCCAATTGAAGTTGTTCTCTAAGTGAACCCATTGAAACTCTTTCCTAGATCTTCCTCGAGCTATTAGGCTTATTTCAAGGAACCTTGCTCTGATACCAATTGTTGGAATTAGGGCTGACAACTGAGAGGGGGGGTGAATTAGTTGTCTTGAAACTTTAATGATTACTGCAGTTAATTCTTCTTTACAACTTCTTAACAGATTAATGATATAACCATGAAAATCAAGAATCAATAACACATGATCAAAAATATAAATAACACACTTGACACCAAGATTTTTGATGTGGAAACCCGGTTAAGGGAAAAGCCATGGTGGGGGTTAACCCACAAAGATTATACTCTATTAAAAGTATTACAAAAAGGGAAGGCACATGCCTTTGGGCTCACTGCCCAGAGCTCACTACTCAAGAGAGGCTCACTGCCTACAAGAATTATTACAAAAAGATTATAGATTGTTTGAACTGACGAATAGCATTTACTAATGCAAGAATTCAGTTCTAGTTAAGCACAAAATATTGATCTTACACACTTTAACTTTATTTTTCCCTGTTTACTGCTATGCCATAATCCGGACGTTAGATCTCTTCTCTTTTGCACTTTAATCTACCTTTTGTGCACTTACTCCATCATTGCACAATGCACACACACCAAAACACTTGAAACCATCGGCTATATATATCCGCATCAAGAAATTCAATCAACTATAGTCATCTTTAAGAAAACTTAGAACATTTTTAAGAAATCTTTTGTCAATTGAATCTATGCACAAATATCAACGCGAACCAAATACTTATGTTTCTAGATCATCAATCAAGTTGGCCAATGTCACTGATTATCATTAATTTCTTATTCAACAACTTTCCTACATCTGGACCAAGATCAAATACTGGGTCACCCTAATCTTCTTCTGACTGTGGTGACAAATTGGAACCCGATACTTAGATCCTTATAACTTTTGAATCCTTTATCACGGGAGGCTCAATCTCTAGATTTAGATAGTCCTAACAATCCTTAAAACTCCCTTAGATCTGTAGCATACTATGACTTACCACCAGAGAGATTTGGACCAAGATACTAGACCCTGTCACATGCTCTATTTCTAACATCTAGATTTAGACAAATCCTTACTCTGACTTCCAATAGGAACAAATCATGTAATGTGGATGTGCAAGGTAGACTTAGTTGCCATCAATGACAACACCTATCATGTGTAGTAGTGTCTCTTCTAACAACATCAAGGGAACAAATGGCACATCAAATGGTATTGTTCAAATATTGTTTCTAGTTAATGATGCAGGTCACTATGTAGACCATGTTTGATGCAATGCTTGTGCCTTTGATGTGTATTTGGAGCCATGACATGGTGATGTTCTTAACATTCTAAATTTGAGAAAGAACCATGGGAAGGAAGATAATAGAGCTAGAGATTCAAAGTTCTATGCACTCTAGATTCCATATCTCTCTATGAATATTTTCCTAATGAATCTCCTAGAATAGAAGAATATTTGGGTAAAATTTTTGAGAAACTATACTTGAAATATGAATAGAAGGAAAAACTAGGCACTACAAATACAAGTGGGAAATCAATGTTGGAAATTATCCTAATGATACAAATGAATGAGCATAGGAGTATCCTAAGGCCTAATGGGATGTCCAAAAGGAAATGGATGTTAGTATCATAGATCTTTTAATTTCTATTCAAAAAACAATGGAGTGGAAAATAGAATGCCTCAGGTTGATTCATATTGTGTAGGTGGAAAATTGGATTTGTTAATGCTCTAAATTTTAGATGTTTAAATCCTCCTTTCCACCTTACTTTCAAGGATCTAGGGTGGAGTGGTGAGAACTATCATACCCTAGGTCACTTACAGATGTAGGGAAACTTGGATTAGGGAATTTAATTATTAATTTTCCTTCACTTATGCCCAATTAACCATTAAAAACCTAATTATGAAAATACAACAACAAACTGACGAATGATGGAAAAAACTCTTGCAGACAGGAGTAAAATATTAAATTACAGAATACCTATTTTCAAGGTTCTGAAGTGGAACAGATGGGGACACTGGAGTGGGCACCCAAGTCTAAGGTACCAGTTTCTTCACAGGATCTGGACCTCCTCCTGACATTGATCAACCCTGCAACTCCTATTTCCTGAAACTCAGATACGGAGGACACTAGAGCGAGCGCCCAAGACCTGGAAGTGCTCCTGTGTCCTTTCCTTCAGATCCTAAATCCTTGATGCCTGCCAATCCTTCCTGCAACTCCATTTTTTCCAAATGCAACACTTGTAACCTATAATCACAAGACTTGATTTGGGGGTTGTGGTGTTTAGAGGCTTGCCTTAGTCAAGCCCCAGAGGACACTTAAGTCTCTGAACACCATTGTCAAATAAAAGAGTATGTGCCCTTGTGAGGCAGAGGCAAAAACCAAAGGAATCAATGATGAAAACACAATATTATATCACCTTGTAGTGAAGCTCTCATGGGAGGAAGATGCTTTTCATTCCATGAGGAAATTGATGCTCAAATCTGTAAATATCAACACACAAAACACACAAGTCTACTCTTGCAACACAATGAAAGCCTTGAATCACCTTGAGAACACTTGGACATCACAATTGCCATCTAATTGAAATCTAGTTTACAAATGAATGCATAAACATGCTTATATATCCAACTACAAGCACTCTCACCAAGATTTTAAAAATCAAAACTTACCGTGTTAGTTAAAGGACCAAATAACGGTCACAAGCTGACACCTCAAAATTAGGGCTACCCCAAAATAGGATAGGACTAGGGTGCTGGCGCCCAAGTCCTCCCCCCTATTTTGGGCAGGGTAGAGCTCAAGGGGTCCACCTAGGTCCAATTTTCCATGGAACCTAGGTCTCATTCCATCGAGATGCCAAAATATGAACTAAGATGTCCTAAATACATACTAAAGACCTGGGAGCTAAACCTTATGAGGGAAAAGCCCCCAAGGGGACATTTTTTGATGTTACATTTAGCCCCCACTTTAATGTATGTATAAACATGAGGCCAATACATGCATTAAAGTAGGGTCACAAACACATCAAGCATGGAGAAGACACGCCAATCACATAGAAGATGTAACAGGCATGCAAAACATGGAAAAGACAGTTATAGTCATGCAGAACATGGAGAAGAAAATCAATGCATAGAAGACACATTAATGCATGGAAGACATAAATGATATCTTTTCTTTTCTTTTTCTCATATATATAAAATGCAAATGCAAGTACTGGAAAGTAAACAAACCTCCCATAATACAGGATACACTCATCAGGCAAGTCTTTAGATTGTATATGGGGCAACACACACACAAGACTTGCAAAACCTCCCAAAATGCAAGATGCATGCATCGAACAAGTCTTTAGATTGCATATGGGGAAATAAACATGCCACACAAAATAAGCATGCCAAAACACACACACTTGAAGACACGGAGAAAACATGGCAAACAAGTGATGGAGTGTACCTATTTCTAGGTCCAACACCATCTCAGGCACATTACAGGCACACACTGACAATTGGGCTTCACCAGAACAATTGCCAAAAACATGCTTAAGGGTTGAGCAAGTCACAGAACCACTCCCCACCTCTGCAGAGGACTTTTGAAAATGACAGGATGATGCAATCTGCTCCTAGAAATACACCATCCCTGCCTCCGCAGAGGGCTTAGAATAAAAAGGATATACATAATTTCCCACCTTCACAGAGGGCTTACATGATTGATTGATTGATTTCAAACAAACTTAGGATGCAGGATGCACTCATCGAGCAAGTCTTTAGACTGCATGATGCAGAGGTATATGCAACGGGAGCTTACAAATGGGAAGGAGGAGTCATTAATACAACCAGCATGTTATAATACCTATCAGCTTAGCATCATCATCATATTTCCTGCTAACACAAATAGCATCATCATATTTCGAATGAGCATGAAATATCCTCCTGCTGACTACTGTTCACTTCCTTCGCCTTTCGCCTTTCGCCTGTCAGCATCATCATGATACTCGACGAACACAATTATACTCCTGATGATCACTATTCACTTAGCGCCAAACTCTATCGGCAGCATCATGATGTTTAGCATCATCATCACCCTTCGTCAGTAGGATATGAAATATCCGGTTGCCTCTAAATATCCTGATGACGACAGCTTCAAGCACCTTTCCTTCGATGCTTACGTCACCCTGATATTTGACTACACAAACAACAGCATCATGATATGACTTATCTGGTCATATTGAAACATCCTGATGATGTTAACCAAACTTTATGCCGATGACTTACGCCGTTGCCAAAACACTTAGCGATAGCAGGATAAACTTGCATAGGGTGATATCTGTAATATCCTGATGATGATGACGTCACATGCACCTGATGATGATGTCATCCGGATATAAGATCCTTATATCTTCCGCAGCATGATAATGAATATCCTGATGACCTTTTCAATATCCTGATGATGACCTTTCCGGTACTTAGCCGAAAAAATAAACTTTCACTTCCGCATACGATAGTGATATGCCGATAATGAATACACACGAAAGATGATCCTGACGACGATATACACACTGAGTATATATCCGACTTATATCATCCTGATGCACTTGAAACATGCAAACTTCATCAGCTTCATAACCCGATCCAGATAGCGATATACTTGCCGATGACGATGTGATTAACTCCGACTGGAAAAGCACATGCAGATCCCTGTATATCCGTCAGCTGCATGCAAACTCACAGAACCACACAATTTCACAAAGAAAATATGATGATCGGGCCGGATCACCTTCAGATCAAAACTTAATAGTTTATCTTCCTAACCCTAGCACATGAGGATGCTAGGTTGATTCATAGCATGCTACCAACTGATCTCTCAAACAATGAAATGCATAAACAGAAAACTAAAATGCAAACTAAACTATCATACATGACCATTCCACCGATTCACAGAATCAACCGGTGGAAGGGTTGAAAGAATCCATTAACCTGTGATCAGAACAGAAATCAAAACAAAAACAACTGATAAACTAGATAATGCAATTGATGAGATCTTATTCAGATGAAACACAAATGTCCTGAACAATGTTTCACAATGTCTGGACTGGTTTCTGGATTTCACTCAATCACCAGTACAACATAACACAACTACTACTCTCTCCTTGATCTGATATGATATGATATGATATGATATGATATATCTCAAACCCTAACTGATCTAAGTTATTTATAGCAACATCCTACAAGTACTACCAACTCGATTCCCAGCGGTTGGGAGCTTCCAAGCGGCTGGGAGAGGACAGCTCATACTACCTGATCACGAACTCTAACTGCCTGCACACTCTCCTAGGCTGATCTAATACATATGCATTGGTCCAATGGACCTTATTACATTATGAAATCAAACATGCTAAAAAAAGACTAATGTCCTGTCATGCGGACAATTAACCTATATCCTGTCTTGTAGGGGTGCTCCTGCACCATACTCCCCAGAAGAAGAAATCTCAAGTCCACTTGAGATGAGAGTATGAAGATCTGCACCATGTTTCTGGATCTGCTCTTCAGTCATCCATACTGCTTCAGAATTAGGTTTTCCCTTCCAAGAGACTAGATACTCCAAGTACTGTTTGTTCTGGGTCTGTTTGACCACTCTGGTGTCCAAAACCTTCTGTAACTGTGGAGGATCATGCTTGGGAATGTCATCATTGACTGTATCCTGTAGGAGTTCCTGATCTGCATCTAGGTAAGACTTGTATGGAGTTAAATCACATACATTGAATATAGGGGACAAACCAAGATCAGGTGGGAGTTGTATCTCATAAGCATTCTGTCCATGCTTGTGCAAAATCTGACATGGTCCAACTTTTCTCTGCATGAGCTTAGTATATTTTCCCTTAGGAAGTCTATCCTTCTTCAAATGAACCCATACCAAATCTCCAACATCAAACTGAACATCCTTCTTCTTTTTATCAGCATATTCCTTATACTTCAAGGTGGTTTGCTGTAGTTGGGTCTTGACTTGATCATGAACCTCTTTGATGGCTTCTGCAAAAGCTTCTCCTTCTGCACTAATAGGGTCTACTGTAGGTAGATCTCTCAATTCCAAAATTCCTCTTGGATGCATACCATAAACTATCTGAAAAGGTGATTTCCCTGTACTCCTATTGACAGTATCATTATATGAAAATTCAGCTTGAGATAAAATATTATCCCACTTTTCTCCATGTTGTTTTGTCAAACATCTAAGCAAATTTCCTAAGGAACGGTTCACTACTTCAGTCTGTCCATCTGTTTGAGGATGATATGCAGAGGAAAAAGACAAATTTGTTCCAAGTTTCCTCCAAAGAGTTCTCCAGAAGTGACCAATAAACTTCACATCCCTATCTGACACTATACTCAATGGCAATCCATGGATTCTGACAATCTCCCTGAAAAATAAATCTGCAATGTATGAAGCATCAGCAGTGGTTTTGCATGGCAAGAAATGTGCCATTTTGCTGAATCTATCCACTACAACAAAAACACTGTCAAATCCTTTCCTTGTCCTTGGTAAACCCAAGACAAAATCCATACTTATGCTTTCCCATGGTCTGGAAGGAATGGGTAAGGGCTGATATAAACCTGCATTAGTTGACCTGCCTTTAGCTTTCTAACATATCACACATGTCTCTACAAACTTTCTAACATCTGATTGTAACTTAGGCCAAAAGTAATGTCTTCGGACAAGATCAAGAGTCTTATCTAGACCAAAATGACCTGCCATAGCTCCACAATGTTTCTCCTTAATGATGTTTAACCTCATAGAACACCTTGGAATACATAACTGTCCACCTTTGAACAACAATCCATCCTGAATAAAAAATTCAGAGAATTCAGCATGATATTTCTCTCCAAAAGAAGTACATACATGATATATCTCTCCAAAATCTTCATCAAACTCATACAAGGTCTTTAGTGAATCAATGCCAACACTTTCTAACTAAATTTGGTTGACTGTTAGAACTCTCCTGCTCAAAGCATCTACAACTTTATTCTTGACTCCTTTCTTATGCTTCAATGTAAAAGTAAAAGCTTGTAAGGTTTCTACCCATTTCATGTGTCTGTGGTTCAGCTTTTCTTGGCTGTTTATGAAACTCAGAGCCTGGTTATCTGTGAATACTATGAATTCCTTTGGCATCAAGTAATGCCTCCATTTCTTGAGTGACTGGACTAAAGCATACATTTCCAAATCATATGAGGAATACCTCTTTTTAGCATCATTGAGCTTCTCACTGAAAAATGCAATAGGTCTACCTTCTTGGCTGAGTACTGCTCCAATGGCCATGTGACTAGCATCACATTCTACCTGAAAGATTTTGTTAAAGTCTGGAAGTGCAAGGACTGGCTGCTGTGCCACCTTCTTCTTCAATGTTTCAAAAGAATCATCTGCTCCTTGAGTCCAAACAAATCTGCACTTCTGTCCTCCTTTGATGGTATCAAGCATGGGTGCACAGATATGACTAAACCCTCTTATAAACTTCCTGTAGAAGGTTGCTAACCCATGGAAACTTCTGACATCATTCATAGTCTGTGGGGTTGGCCAAGACAATATGGCACTTACCTTCTCCTTATCCATTTGTAACTTTCCTTGTGAAATGACAAAACCCTAATATGTGATCTCCTCTTGCATGAACAAACACTTGTCTAAATTTATCATCAGCTGCTCTTCATGTAACCTCTTAAGAACCAAATCTATGTGTCTGAGATGTTCTTCTTTTGTGTTGTTGAAAATCAGAATGTCATCTAGATATACTATGACAAACTTACCAATGAACTCTTTCAAAACCTCATTCATCAACCTCATTAAAGTACTAGGTGCATTAGATAAACCAAAAGGCATAAGCTTCCACTCATATAACCCTTCATTAGTTTTGAATGCTGTTTTCCATTCATCTCCTGGTCTAATCCTGATCTGATGATATCCACTCTTTAGATCTATTTTTGTAAAATACTTAGCACTTCCCAAACAGTCAAGTAAATCCTCTATCCTAGGGATTGGAAACCTATACCTGATTGTGATCTTGTTAATAGCTCTGGAATCTGTGCAAAGCCTCCAAGTACCTTCCTTCTTTGGTGCTAGTACAGCTGGTACTGCACATGGACTTAAACTTTTTCCAATCAGACCTGAATCCAATAATTCTTCAATTTGTCTGGCTACTTCTGCATTCTGTTCTGGAGTTAGCTTATAGGCTGCTTTGTTTGGAAGTGTTGACCCTGGAATTAAATCTATGCAGTGACTAATATCCCTGACAGGTGGTAGGGATCTTGGCATTCCCTCTGAGATGATACCTTTGTACTTATCCAATAGCTCTTGGATAGCTGGGTCTATGAACCTTTGCTTTTTCTCTTCCTTGACTTCTTGCTACTGTTCTTTATTCACCCTCATACATGGGATTAGGGCATATGCAACTGCACCTTCTGCTGCTACTTCTTTCATGAACTGTTTACCTTCCATCAACATTACCTTCACCTCTTTTCCTTTAGATTTCTCCTCCTTCTCTGTCAATGGTAGTAACTCTGTCACCTTACCATCTTTAGTGATTGTATAGGTATTTCTAACACCATCATGTTGTGCCTTCAAATCATACTGCCATGGTCTACCAAATAAAAGATTGCAAGCATCCATCTTGGTAATGTCAAACAACAACTTATCCTTATATGCTCCAATCTGAAATTCTACCCAAGCCTGCTCTTCTACAGTTGTCTGCTGACCTTGGGTAAGCCATGAGACTTTATATGGGGAGGGGTGAGGCAATCTCCTAAGCTTAAGCTTTGTCACCATTTCTTTAGACACAAAATTTTTAGTAGAACCAGAATCAATCAAAACTTTACATGCCTTACCTCCTGCTTTGCAAATAGTCCTGAAAAGAGATTTTCTTTGAGGGGATTCTTTGTCAGGTACCTTCCTGGTAGTCATTGTTCTTCTCATCATTAGGGACTCTCCACTTTTTGGGTATCCATAATTATCAGGAGCATTCACACTCTGAAAAGAATTAGAGCCTGCCATACTTTGATTATCAGGTTCTTGGATCAGATTTGTTCTCCTTTCTCCTGTTGAGCTTGTGGCCTTTTCTGGACATCTCCTGGCTATATGGCCTTCTTTGTTACAGTTATAACATCTGATGGATCCTCCGCCCTGGGATCTTCCTCTGAAAGGTCTTCTACCTCTGAAGTTTCCTTGCTGACTATAATTTTCCCTCTGGTTCTGACTATTGTTTCCCTTACTATTGTCATGACTGGATTCTCCTTGATATCCATGTCCATGTCCTCTGCCTCTAAAAGGACCTCTTCCACCTCTTTGTTGTCTTCCTCTTCCTCTATTGTGTTGTTCTTGTTTTCTCTTTAACTTCTCTTCCACTTTCAATGCCAACTGAAAGCATTTCTGAACTGTATCTGGATTATGCAGACTTAAATCTTCCTGAATGTTGAACCTCAATCCATTAAGGTATCTGGCTACCTTCTCTTCTTCACTTTCCTTTACCTTTGTTTTCATACAAAGTTTCATGAATTCTTTTGTATATGAGCTGACATCTAGCTCCTTCTGCTTCAGGTTTTGCTTCCTCTTGTGTAATTGGATACTGTAATCCAATGGGACATAAGCTTCCTTTACTAATGCCATCATCTTCTTCCATGTAGCGACTCTACGCTTTCCTTCCTGTACTCTATCATCTTGGACAAAATTCCACCATGTCAAGGCAGCTTCTTTCATTTTTGACTGGGCTATTTTCACTCTCTGTTGTTCTGGTATCTCCTCTGTTTCAAAGAAATTGTTCAAGCAGTCTATCCACTCCATCACTGAATCAGGTTCCATCTTTCCTGTAAACACTGGCAAATCCAGTTTCACATCCATGGTTCTCCTCTCCATGGCCTTGAGGGCGTTCAACAGTGGTCTCTGGTCTGCAGGAACGACCTCCTCGTTCCAATGGGACATAAGCTTCCTTTACTAATGCCATCATCTTCTTCCATGTAGCGACTCTACGCTTTCCTTCCTATACTCTATCATCTTGGACGAAATTCCACCATGTCAAGGCAGCTTCTTTCATTTTTGACTGGGCTATTTTCACTCTCTGTTGTTCTGGTATCTCCTCTATTTCAAAGAAATTGTTCAAGCAGTCTATCCACTCCATCACTGAATCAGGTTCCATCTTTCCTGTAAACACTGGAAAATCCAGTTTCACATCCATGGTTCTCCTCTCCATGGCCTTGAGGGCATTCAACAGTGGTCTCTGGTCTACAGGAACAACCTCCTCACTCCAACTAGGGATCTCTTCTTCTTCCCTATCTTCTTCTCTACTAGAACCTACTCTGCTCCTCAACTTCGCTAACTCATCCTTCAATTCCTGATTCTGAGCCTTCACGGCCTTGCTCTCTGCAATCTGTTTCTTCACCAGAACTACCAACTCAATGTTGGTCATCCTTGCCGGAACCTCCGATGTTCCTTCGTCACCTGACATCCTGCTATATCCTTATCTTTTCCAGAAGATCCTTCCTTTGCTCTGATACCACTATGATGCAGAGGTATACGCAACGGGAGCTTACAAATGGGAAGGAGGAGTCATTAATACAACCAGCATGTTATAATACCTATCGGCTTAGCATCATCATCATATTTCCTGCTAACACAAACAGCATCATCATATTTTGAACGAGCATGAAATATCCTCCTGCTGACTACTGTTCACTTCCTCCGCCTTTTGCCTTTCGCCTGTCAGCATCATCATGATACTTGATGAACACAATTATCCTCCTGATGATCACTATTCACTTAGCACCAAACTCTATCGGCAGCATCATGATGTTTAGCATCATCATCACCCTTCGTCAGCAGGATATGAAATATCCGGTTGCCTCTAAATATCCTGATGACGACAGCTTCAAGCACCTTTCCTTCGATGCTTATGTCACCCCGATATCCGACTACACAAACAACAGCATCATGATATGACTTATCCGGTCATATTGAAACATCCTGATGATGTTAACCAAACTTTATGCCGATGACTTACGCCGTTGCCAAAACACTTAGCGATAGCAGGATAAACTTGCATAGGGTGATATCTGCAATATCCTGATGACGATGACGTCACATGCACCTGATGATGATGTCATCTGGATATAAGATCCTTATATCTTCCGCAGCATGATAATGAATATCCTGATGACCTTTTCAATATCCTGATGATGACCTTTCTGGTACTTAGCCAAAAAAATGAACTTTCACTTCCGCATACGATAGTGATATGCGGATAATGAATACACACGAAAGATGATCCTGACGACGATATACACACTGAGTATATATCTGACTTATATCATCTTGATGCACTTGAAACATGCAAACTTCATCAGCTTCATAACCTGATCCGGATAGCGATATACTTACCGATGACGATGTGATTAACTCCGACTGGAAAAGCACATGCAGATCCCTGTATATCCGTCAGCTGCATGCAAACTCACAGAACCGCACAATTTCACAAAGAAAATATGATGATCAAGCCGGATCACCTTCAGATCAAAACTTAACAGTTTATCTTCCTAACCCTAGAACATGAGGATGCTAGGTTGATTCATAGCATGCTACCAACTGATCTCTCAAACAATGAAATGCATAAACAGAAAACTAAAATGCAAACTAAACTATCATACATGACCATTCCACTGATTCACAGAATCAACTGGTGGAAGGGTTGAAAGAATCCATTAACCTGTGATCAGAACAGAAATCAAAACAAAAACAACTGATAAACCAGATAATGCAATTGATGAGATCTTATTCAGATGAAACACAAATGTCCTGAACAATGTTTCACAATGTCAGGACTGGTTTCTGGATTTCACTCAATCACCAGTACAACATAACACAACTACTACTCTCTCCTTGATTTGATATGATATGATATGATATGATATGATATATCTCAAACCCTAACTGATCTGAGTTATTTATAGCAACATCCTACGAGTACTACCAACTCGATTCCCAGCGGCTGGGAGCTTCCAAGCGGCTGGGAGAGGACAGCTCATACTACCTGATCATGAACTCTAACTGCCTGCACACTCTCCTAGGCTGATCTAATACATATGCATTGGTCCAATGGACCTTATTACATTATGAAATCAAACATGCTAAAAATAGACTAATGTCCTGTCATGCGGACAATTAACCTATATCCTGTCTTGTAGGGGTGCTCCTGCACCACTGCACCTGAGGACAAGCACATAGCTAACATCTACAATAGACAGCTTACCTTATATATGCCCCCACCTTAAGGTGGTTGATATCAGTTATCGATATCAAGCATGTTAAGGTAGGAAGAAAACACACAAGGGAACACTGACTTTTGTAAATCCCATGCCTCCCAGAGGTGACATGTACTTTACGATCACCAAATGTTCTCACAAACACATCCCTACAAGAAACATGTTAGTGTCTACAAAATTATGATAAACAACATCAATGCATATGATTAACCACACAAAGAGCCAAGGTTATACAACAAATTCAGAGTTCAAGGATAATCGTAGGGCTATATCACGAAGCTCTCTGAATCAAGTACTGTCAAGGCCAGATTCAAAGACAAACAAAGGTGCACGGAGTAGCAGTATTGTTAAGGTTTGTAAATGTGATAGAAACATCATGAAATTCACTACACAGAAAGCATGAGTGCTTCCACTAGCCAAGCATCAGATAAGATATACAACCCCATCATCATATTAGGAACTAAGTCCATTTTTTGATTGCCCTCGAAAGGGACACTAGGTCCGCATCAGTATAAATGTTTGTCATCATCTGCCTGCTAGATGGAAATACTAGAGGAAGGGTAACAATAAATAAGAGAGGAGAAACAAGTGTCCTAGGGACAGTCATGTAGGAGGGTGCCCCCAAGTCACCAACCATGATGCTATATCCATAAGACACAACACACAACAATGAAATTAGAGAGAGCAAGTTAGAAGAATGATGATACAAATAGAAGAAGGTCACAATAGAGGCGGTCTCCTGGCATCCTGAACCTTATGGTAGAATATGAGGTCATTCCACAAGGCCTAAACAACATATAACACATCATGTGGGAACCGCATCACGAGAGAGATAAAGGGTTAGAGATACTTACCTATAGGGCCTTCGTATTAGAAGTCATCATCGGGTGGGTCACCGTCTTCCCAATCTCTAATGCTAGAGGGGAGAGCTATATAAGGTACTATAGCCAAACTTTGTTCTTGTTTTCATGTTGTTCAGTTGTAAGTTCTTCGAGGTTTGATTTAATGTTAGGTTGATTGTTTTCTCATTGAAGTTCATTAGTACCCATATTTGCTATCCTCTTAGGTGGTGGGAGAAGCAAATTATTTTGAGTGATCTCAACATTCATCCTTGAAGGATTTAATGTGAGAGACTTCTCCTCATCCACTAGGACTACATCCTTAGTTATGTCCAAATGATTTAAATATTCAAACAAAGGAGGGACATTAAAGGTCTTCTCTTCCTTAGTGAAATCCAAGATATGTGAACAATCAACTAAAGGAACAAGGTTTCTAGGATGATCCATAGAAGTTTCATACATAGAGTTTTGATCAATGTTAGATGAAATCTCCTCATCTACCCATGGAATGCTCTTTGTTGAAGGGAGTTCTTCATTCACTAATGCTTCCTCTTGGCCAGGGAGAGCATTGGAATGACAAACTGGTGATGGCTCTTCATTTGCTTATGCTTCATCTTGGCCAGAGTGATCATTAAAATCAAGACTTGATGATGTGTCAATGAAATCATCCTCTTGCATCAAAGTGTCCTCATGACGGGGAATAACCTTTGGAGAGGGATCATAAGGTAAACCAGAGTTATCATCACATGTTTTATCAATAGGTGTCATAGTAGAATTTCCCATAAAATCATCGAAGGCTTGATCTAACATTTTAAGATCATCAATAGTATATGTATTATTGAAGGGTATATTCCCATGAGAGTTGTGAATCTCTCAAAGTCACCTATATGGTGAAGAATTTCATATGTGGAGCACATAGAGAGATCAACATCATGAAAGTGTGCTATTTGTTCTAGGACTTGAGGATATTTATCAGTGAATTTAGAGAAATGATCCATGTCTATGATGTATGCAAACAATTCTTCCAAAGAGATAGCCATGATATATGTCTCCAAATGAATGTAAAATCATATTTTGATAGTTTTCCAAAAGTATGCAAAAACCAATTGCAAAACTATATGCAAAAAGGGACCTAGATGCTTGAAATTTTGTACTTTTTTCAATGCAAATGAATGAACCCAAGGGTGTTGTAAGGATTTTGATCGAGGGAAGAAAAATATATGTCTGATCTATTAGTCCAAAATAGAAAAATTATCCTTCTCAACACAATCTTGATGTGATTTTAAGTTAATGCGAAGTCAAAATATAGTAAAAATATGTCAAAATAGGCACTTTTTCCACCAAAACTCAATGCAAAAGAAAATAAAAAAGGGTCTTGTGAGGAAAATTATGATGGTAATTGAATAATATCAATAATAAAAACCAATTTATGCAAAAATACCCAACACAACACACTCTTAGTGCCACTTAAGGTTAAACCCTAGTGAAAGTATAGCAAAAATAGGCTATTTTTCACAGTTTTTCAATTCCAAGACCTAGAAAAAAGGGTTTTGTAATGAATTTCAGGAGTTAAAGCAAATAATATTAGTAATATCAGTCACCTCAATCCATAAAATTGATCACAACATGCTTGCAGTGCAAACTAGGTCAAACCGTAGGGCAAAAATAGTCAAAATGTGTAGTTTTTCACCAAAATTTCACTACAAGAGCCCATTGAAAGGGTGTTGTAAAGATTTTTATGAGGGGAAAAAAATTATTACCATGATCATAGAAAATTAATACAAAAATACCTTTCACAACACACCTATGATGCAAGTTTGGAGAGTCGATAAGGCCAAATTTAGTGAAAATCGTTGTTTTTGAAGCCCTAGGTTTGAGATGTTGGGAAAAAATGCTATGTGAATGTTTTTAAGTATAATTTATGATGAAAATGAATTAATCTTAGATCTGAAAATGATTTCAAGCTTGAACATGCAAAATGCCCATGCAATTTAATGAAAATGCATCAAAATTGCTAGTTTTTGTTGAAATTGTCTATGCAAAAATGTAAATATTTTAAATCTAAATACAAATTTACACTAAAATGAAATACTACAGACAAATTTTAATTTATATGAGCCTCTAAAATCAGTATAAAATTCTGAGAAAAGATTTTGCCTACTAACCCTAGATTTTGGAATTGTGATAGGTGAAAAGTCAGGTTTAGAAGATCAGATAAAGTCATGAAACCCTAACCCTACCATCATCAAGGAATCTAATCTAAATGAAATCAAAGAACAATGCAATTCAAGCATAAAATCACCTAGACCATGTGATTCCTTGTTTGTGAGATGTGGACTGCTTCTTCAACAATGAACAATTGCAAAGCTGAAGGCTGCCATGATGGAAGATGAAAGCTCAATTGGATGATCAAATGCTCAGGATGCTCAAGATGATAATGTAGGTGCTATATGATTGCTAGATGTCTCATGTGGAATGAGAGGGTGTTTATATAAGTCTCAACCAAGATCAATTGACAGTAGAGATTCAGAGGCTATGTGAATGGCTAGGATTGAAAGATACTAAATTTAGGTTCCATTAGTTGTGCATGTGAAGGATATGAATGAAAGTTGTCTTACAACACATGATTGACTGGACAAGTGTTGGAATATGATAAAAGATGAGTGTTTAATTCAAATAAAATATTTGAATTAGTTGGGAAATGAGTTGGATATTAATTAAATAAAATAAATTTATTTAATTAATAGGATAAATGAATAGGATGGGATAAGATATGATGTGGAAATTAATTAAATAAAATTTATTTAATTAATTGGGATGAGAATAGGATATGATTGGGCTATGATGTGGAATTAATTAAATAAATAAAATTTATTTAATTAATTGGCTTAATGAATAATGATTTAAAATGGTGTTGCTAGACATAAACAAAGTTGGGACAAATTTGGGTGTCTACATTTTGCCCCTCTTTGATACAATGTTCGATAGAGCATTGTGTCAAAGAAGATACGATATGTGTTCGATAAACAAGTTATGCCCCAGTGTAACTGGCAGGTGATGCCCCCTCGAGAGGTAAGCCAGGCTAACTAGGAAGGGCTGGGTTGGCTCTCGATAGAAGAAAAAGGCTAAAAAGAAGGCTGACATGAAGAAAATGCGAGTTGGATGGAAGAAAATAGGTTGTGGCGTAGAAGAATTAGGGTTGTGAGAAGGGCTATAAGTAGGTTCTAGATAGGATGATGGGCAGCTTTCAAGTAATTGCTCAGAATGAAAAGAAATGCAGTCCTTATGTTTTATATAGCATATGGATGTTATGCACCAGGGTATAAGAGACCAAGGTGTTGAGATATCCAATGCGCAACTAGCGTGTTACAATCTTGTCTAAACGCATGAGGTCAAGATGTTGAGCCAACATGCATAAGATATGAATAACAGCTAGTGTTGGACTTTGATGCTACAAGCAATGGTTTGAGCTTATCTCCACTACACATAATGATAGCTTGCTGGTTATATGTATGGAGTTAGTCTTAACATAGAATAGTCTCAAATGCATAAGAGACTGTTTAGCTTCCCAGATGCTAGAGATATTGATATGTAAGATGCTAATCCCAACATGTACAAGATACCAATATGCATAGGAAGAGAATAAGATCATCCCGCAAATGCAAGATAAAATGATAACACACACAAGCAAGCAAGCAAGCATGCACAAATGATTCAAAAACAAACAAGGTATTGCCCCTGTTAAGCTGTAAACCAATGATTAGTTGCTGATTGTTTTGTTGATGATAATTGAGAGTGTTGTCATAGTGGGGAAAGCTATATCCCTAGATCAACACAAGGTTGTTGGCTAAGTTGGTTGGCTAATTGGCTGATTGATTGGGCTTACAACAAGTCTAGGATCAAGACCGTTGATTGTGATTGGATAACTTGGCTTGATTTATGAACTTGATTGGTAAGGATGAAGGATGATTTGCATTTGGATCATTGCTTGGAATGGTTGGAAGATGATGAAATGTTGATTAGATTGATTTGATGAAGGATGGATGATTTGTGGTGGATTGAGCTGCTTTTGAGTTGCTGAAGTGATTGGATTTGTTTTGATGGCTAGCTTGATGTGCTTTGGTTTTGATGATTGGATTGTTTTGAATGATGATAGTGATGGTGTGATGATGAGAGTGTCCACTCAATCTAAGCATAAGCAAGTGTTCTCAGTGTGCTCAAAGAATGTAAAACGAACAAGGTATTGCCCTTGTCAAGTCATAAACCAATAATTGTTTGTTTGATTGATGATGATAATAGTGTTGTCATTGCGGGGAAAGCTATATCCCTAGATCAACACAAGGATGTGGGAACGCTCTATCCCATTGATGATGATTGATGATGTTTAATTTAGTTTATGACAAGATTAGGATCAAACACTTGTTGATTTGATTGGATAATGTTCCTCGATTGATTAGCTTGCTTGATATGGATTAATGTGACTTGGATTTTGAGATCATTGCTTAGATTGATTTGATTGATATGATTGGAAGAGGTGATTGATTGAAATGGATGAATGAATGTTATTGATAGGAGGAATTGATGATGATGAGGATTTGATTTTGATTGAATGTTGAAGTGGATTGTTTTAGATTGATGATGATTGGTTTTATTGCTTGGATTTTCGTTGGATATTGATTTTTTTTGGATGTTTTGAAATATTTTGATTTTTGTTGTGTTTTTTGGGATATTTTCATTTTTTTATGTTTTTTGAACGTTTTGGGGATGTTAATGGATTTACAATTTGGGTAGCCTTTGTGCTTGATACCAATGACAAGGAAAAAAAAACCAAGTCTAGGTGCATAGATGGATAAAAGGATGGATGGGCTCATAGTAAATGTGATGGCAAGATCATGGGAGTTGGATGGGATGGAAGGTTCATGAGAGTTGGATGGATAGATAAGAGAGGATGGGCCATAGAAGGGATGGATGCATGCCTCATGATAAACAGATAGGTAGGCTAGAGTGGAAAGCTCATGATAGATGTAAGCTTGTGATAAGGATACGCCATAGTGGATGGATCGTAAGGGAGCTAGGATGTGATCTTCAAAGGCTATGTTACCTAGGAAGAACTTGCCCCCATTCTAGGTATAGACTTAAGATTTTGCATGACAAAGTTCATGACCAAGGGATGACATGATTGATTGGTTTAAATGGGATGGATGAATGGTCAATGGATAGGACTTGGTTTGGAAAGAAGGTATGTCAAGAAAGATCCAAACATGTTTCAACATTTTGCCCCTATGTCTTCTTCAAAATCAAAAGGTAGAAGGATGGATAAATGGGTTCAATAGGATAGGCTTGTTTATGTAATGGCTAAGGATGGTAGGATGGTGTGGTAATGGTATGATGGGATAGATAGTTTGGAAATGGATAGGTTGGAAGATCAACCTACACATGACACCTGTTTGCTAGGTTTTCATCATGGTACTTATCCAAGGCGCCTGTTTACCACGTTTTCACCATTGGACGAAGGGCTTTCTCTTTACTTTTTTTTTTCTTTTTTGCTTTTAGATGGGTTGACAATTACACATGGCGCCTGTTTGCCAGGTTTTCACCATGGTAATGGATAGGAGGGACTCAAGTGTTTAGTGATATGAATGTTGGTAGTCCCGTTGGAGATGGATGTTATCGCATGGACCATGTTGTTATGCTCATAGATGTTGATAAGGGATTGCATGGATGGGAGATGAAGTAGGTAGATAGTGGATGATGAAATGGATTATGAAAGGTTCATGCAAGGATAGATGGATGGGGATAGTGGACTATGATGTGGATTATGTAGGCTTATGCAAAAGCATGGACCATAGGAAGGTGATTGAGGAGATATGTAGGATAATGGATGAAGGATGGGGAGATGGAGGCATGTGGGAATGGTTTGGAATGGAAGGGAACCATGACCAATGGTTGCACACACCATGATAAACATTGAAGCTTTTGGTTGGATGACAGTGTAGGAAGCAATGGGGTTGTTTGCTTGGGAGATGGTTGACGAATTGATTTAGGAACCCACATAGATTTAGTATTTTTAGTGCTTTTTCTTTGCTTGTGGGATTTTTGAAGGGAATGGAAGTTTTGGATGGAAGTAGGCTTTTGGATGGATATAGGTGGTTGGGATTCTTGAGATGTAGAGGAGGATGCCTCATTTGACTTGCTAGCTATTTGCTTAGGAACCCAAACCATTTTGCTTTTGGGCTTTGCTTTTGGAGGTAAGGGTTTGGATGGTTGCTTAGATGTGGAGGAAGATGCCTCATTTGCTTTGCTAGCTGTTTGCTTAGGAACCCAAACCATTTTGCTTTTGGGCTTTGCTTTTGGGGGTGTGGGCTTAGATAGCTTTGTGAATTTACTTTGCTTTGATTTTGATTCTTTATGTCCTAAGGTATGAATACCTTTAGGGTTTTTGGTAGGATTGTTAGCTTTATAAGTAGAGGCATCAAAATTTTTGCTTTTGAATCCCATGGGGTGGGTAGAGTGGATGAAATGATTGGAAGCTTTATGCTTAAATGATATGTGCATTTGTTGGCCATGATTAAGGATGTAAGGATACTTATGAATGATAGGTATGTTAGGTGTTGGAAGCAATGGTGGCAAGGTGGATGGAGGGATATTTGGAGTTGGTAAAAGTGGTGGTAAATTTGAAGGTGGAAGGTGTATGGTCACATGCTTTTGACATTTATAAGTTGGTGGAGGTGGAATGACAAAATATGTTTTGGGTAGATGATGGGGGGTGCGATGGAAAGTGGTAGGTTTAGGATGCATGAAAGGATTACCAACATCTTTGGCTTGTTTACCTTGGGGTGTGTATCCAAGGCCATATGAGCATGGAGGGATTTTGACATGGTTTGGCTCCAAAATGCCTTGTTCATAAAGACCTAGGCCTTTACCTTTGTAGTTCATGTTTTGGAGGATGCGATTGACTATGGGACTAGATGTGTTTTGGGAACTGACTTGAGTTCTTTATTGGATGGAGAAGATGAAATGGAGAAAAATGGTTGTTGTTGTCCTAAGGAAGAACATTCATGGAGGAAGGTAGTAAGACCACTAAGACATGATGGTGGACTTGAAATGGGATCGATGGTAGATATGGAGGGAGGATCATTAGCATTGTGTTCACTAAGATCCAAGTTATTTGTTTGATCTTCTATGCTTATGTGTTCTTGAGAGGCACATGTCTCATTATGACAAGTGGATGTTTGCTCATTATGGATAGGGCTAGATGGAGGATGACTAGGAGCAATTTGGATATCTTGCTCATGGATGGTTATGGGATTATGGATAGGATCAAGGTACTTTTTAATAGGTTCTTCATCATAGATATCATCTTGATCATGAGATAGATAAAGTTTTACCAAATGGATCATCATGGTTTTCATGATCTTAGCTAGAACCTTGATCATAACTATGAGCACAAATAGGATTAAGTGGGCTATAAAAGGGATAAATTTGCTCATGAATGAGGTCATGGTGATGGCTAATAGCTTGAGGGCAACCCATAAGTAGGTCATGGATAGGTGGAACTTAGATGTGCTTTGATCTTGATTAAGATTAAGGTTCAATATTTTCACATGTTTAAGATTATGCTCTTGACATACCTCTTGACTTTGGATGGAAGTGGAAGGTTCTTGAGTGGACTTGATAGGCTCTTGATAGTTATCAACATGAAGGCATGATGGCTCTTGACTTAGGCTTGTGGTTGAAGACTCTTGAATAGACTTGTTGGCTTGTACGTCACATGATGGGCTTAAAGGGCTTGGTATGTTAATGGAAGGCACTTGAAGAGGCTCAAGGATATGTGAACCACATGATGAGATTATAGAATTGGACATGACCTTTGGAAGTTCATTGGTAGGCTCATGAATTGGTGTTTGACATGGGGGTAGTTTATTCATATCTAGTAGCCAATGGATCACATCCTTTGCAAGTGTATGAGTGGATGGGAAATATAATGGATGGATGATAATGGTAGATGGTGTTGGATTAGGATTAGGACGACAATTAGGTTGAGAGCTAATTGGATTGGATGGATTAGGAATTGGACTAGATGGGGATGATGTGGCATGATTTCCCATTATAGGTGGGTACACCTTGTAAACAATTGAGACAAATATTGGGCATTGATTTGTATTATGGCCTTTGGTCATATGGTATGCAGAATAATCATGTTCATCATATGGACTTTCTTCACATGGTTTGACTTTAGGAAGTTCAATGAGTTTTGCTTCAAGCATCCTTTGTAAAACTCTCTCAGCCGCATCCTTTGGTGAACGATTAGAATGACATGGTGATGAAGGTAATGAAGGGCTTGGTGATTTGGAAGGTTGATGGACCAATGGACTAGGAGTAGGATCACATGGTGGTGTTGGGATAGGATTAGTTGGCTCATGTGTTAGCATGGGATTGGATGATGGAGGGTATTCATAAGATGAGTTAGCTAGGTTGGTATTTCCCTTGTCAAAGGTTATTAGATCTTGCATAGGATAACTTGGGCTTGTTTGATTTATGTACAAGGGGCCATTGGGATTTGGATATGATTCTTGTTGGAAAGGTGGATTTAGATCTATCAATGGTGCTTGGTGGTCTTGTTGAAAAGGTGTATTTGGACTTACTTGATTTATGTACAAAGAGGCATTGGGACTTGGATGTTGTTCTTGTAATATCACTTGATGGCTTTGTGGATGGGCTTGGTAGTGCATTGGAATTGTGGTATGAGGTATTGGATAAGCTTGAGGTGGATGTTCATAGGTTGATGTGGCATTGACTTGGTGGATAGGTAGATTAGGTTGATAGGAAGTGGATGGATATGACATGCGGCTATAAGGTGGATTAGGTTGGTATGGAGTGGCTAAGGATTGTTGTACTTGTCGAGCTTGACTAGTGGCTAAAAGGTGTTGGACTTGGGCTATGGAGTGTTGTAGTTGAGGTGATTGGCTTGCGTGGGGTTGAGCTTTTTGGATGAAGAATTGTAATATTTCAATGGCATCTTGGTTTAGGGGTTGTAATCCTTGATAAATATTTTGGAGGAATCTTTGGAATTTGATTGTTGGGTCTTCTAGCATAGACATGTTGTCACCAAGTGTTTGTCTTAAGTCCTTTTGCTTAGGGATTTGGATGATGATGTGGAATGTTTAGATGATGTGTTTAGATTGATTTGTTTATGTGTTTGGTGTTTATAGTTTGATTTGGCAATGTTCAAACAAATGATTATGCATATACACACATGAATCACTCACGCAAGACACATAAGCAAGTTGTTAGTTTGAAAGAATGTGATGATGGTTAAACAAGCACGTGAAGACAATTCAACAAGTCCTAGTTAAGGCAAGGCCACTATCACAAGGAGGTTCTAGTGAAAATCTAGGGGACTGGCACCCCACGAGCATCCAACAAGCCACTTAAGACTTTGACTAACTCTACTAGGAGTTTTAATATACACAAAGGTACACCTCCTTTCGAGTTAGCACTGTATGGTGAGCATTAATACCGGTTAGACTTGGCTTTCGCCTTATCCTCTAATTTTTATAGTGGACTGGATGAAAGTACCACTTGAGGTCGTTCCCTTGGGATGGATACCAAGGTAGGCCTCTCTAAGGCTAAACAAAAGCAACACAAGTAAATGTTTTTGATCTCCAAGTTCGTGTTGGGATGCGAGGAGAGAGCATACACATTTACTTGGTCACACTCGCATGGGGTTCATTAACCTTAGAAGTTTAATGTGTGGAAGACAATTTAAGCACTTGTTTGTTTTAAAGCCCAAATCCAAATGTGATGAAAGACAATGGTTCATTTTAGCCTAATTTTTTCAATAGTGTGATAGCAAACAATGTTCATTTTAATCCCAAAGTCCAAATGTGTGATCAATCAAGATTAAGAGATGAAAGATTAAAATGAGTGCACCTGATACAATCACTTTCCAATTTACTGTAGATGTTGATGCCCATGCTGCTCCAGCTCCTTAGATGCTCCTACAAGTCACCAAATTCCAAAAAGAAACAAGTAAACTTGTAAAGAAGATGATTACATGAAAAAGATGAAATCTAAAAATTCTGATAAAAATGATCTGATACAAAAGAATAGATTTCACAAACAGAAAACTTAGGAGATTCTAAGCAATTTGAAAAAAAGTTTTGTTGAAAACTGATCAAAATTGCTCAAGTTATGCTCAAATGAAGTTTTCAATGAAGCTAAACTTTGACTGATAAAAAAGCCTAAAAAATAGTATAGTCACTTGATAAAAGTAGTACAGTTGTGAATTTTGTCCTCCCAGCTTTCCAACAAGTCCTTGTTTGTGCTATTTTGTCTCCGTATGTGAAAGTTATGATAAAAAGAAAAAATATGCCTCCTTATGGGATGTAGGAGGTACGGGTGAACCTTGGCGGTTAAGAAAAGTGCAGAGGCGATTTACTGTTTATCAGAAGCGATCTCCTTTTAGCTACATGTGGACCCCTGTAGATTAAATGTGATGCAAAAAACACCAGATGCGACTCCTGCAGGGTTATAGGTGATCCGGATAAATCCTTAAGCGATCGATTTTAGCCTAAACACAAACTGTATCTGCAAAATGACAGTCGAAACACAAAACCCTATTCTGCACAGGTGAGCACTATCAGTTTAGAAGTGATGCATATTAGTCTAAAAGTGGCTGCTATAAGTTCATAAGCGACACGTATTAGGTTATAAGCGAACACTGTCTATTCATAAGTGACGCACATAAGGTTCAAAGCGAGCATTGTCTGTTCATAAGCAACGCACATCCCATTTCAAAAGAGAAACTAATAGTGTAAAAGATCATAAAGCACACAGGCAAATTCTGTTGAAGTAAAAGTGATGCATTTCATACCTTAGGCGATCACTGTCGATGTAAAAGTGATCCAGAAAACTATAGATGCGGCCGATCCCAGTGTAAAAATGACGCGGATATGAAGAAAGCGGCAGATTTTTGCTCATAAGCAATGCGAAAATGGATGAAAGTGACATATAATAGCTCATATGTGACTAACAAAAGCCCAAAAGTGATGCATAATAACCCAAAAGTGATCTGGAGAGTTTCAGGAGACGGAATGCAAATGTTAACCATAAGCAACCAAGTTTACCATATGCGATCGCTTTTTGTTCAAAAGCGAGCACTATTTGTTTAAAAGCAGGCCAAATTTGACCATAAGCGACTGCTGTTTGCCCAAAGGTGAGCTGATTTAGCCCAGGTGACTGCTATTTGATCAGAGGCGACCTGAATTACCAGAAGCACATTGTTGCAGTCCGGTTATTATTTTCTTCACCAAATGCTCTATTTTTCATCAAATTTAGCCAAATTTGTACTCAAAATTTATGGAAATGGCCTCTCAGACGCAATGGTGAGGTTAGATTTGGGCTAAGTGATCACCTACATACATGTTTAGCCAAATATTTACAAACTATGGTTAGAAAAATACAAATTTTTGCTACAAAAGCTTGTAAAAATGAAAGATTGGTGCTCCAAGAGATCTAAACTTCATAAAAAGCAACTCAAATAAGAGAGTTAATCAAGGATGTGAGTCCCACCGGGCGTGCCAAAATGTGATAGGTGAAAAGTCAGGTTTAAAAGATCAGACAAAGTCATGAAACCCTAACCCTACCATCATCAAGGAATCTAATCTAAATGAAATCAAAGAACAATGCAATTCAAGCATAACATCACCTAGACCATGCGATTCCTTGTTTGTGAGATGTGGACTGCTTCTTCAACAATGAACAATTGCAAAGCTGAAGGCTACCATGATGGAAGATGAAAGCTCGATTGGATGATCAAATGCTCAAGATGCTCAAGATGTTAATGTAGGTTCTATATGATTGCTGGATGTCTCATATGGAATGAGAGGGTGTTTATATAAGACTCAACCAAGATCAATCGACGGTGGAGATTCAAAGGCTATGTGAATGGCTAGGATTGAAAGATACTAAATTTAGGTTCCATTAGTTGTGCATGTGAAGGATATGAATGAAAGTTGTCTTACAACACATGATTGACTAGACAAGTGTTGGAATATGATAAAAGATGAGTGTTTAATTCAAATAAAATATTTGAATTAGTTGGGAAATGAGTTGGATATTAATTAAATAAAATAAATTTATTTAATTAATAGGATAAATGAATAGGATGGGATAAGATATGATGTGGAAATTAAATAAATAAAATTTATTTAATTAATTGGCTTAATGAATAATGATTTAAAATGATGTTGCTAGACATAAACAAAGTTGGGACAAATTTGGGTGTCTACATTTTGCCCCTCTTTGATACAATGTTCGATAGAGCATTGTGTCAAAGAAGATACGATATGCATTTGATAAACAAGTTATGCCCCAGTGTAACTGGCAGGTGATGCCCCCTCGAGAGGTAAGCCAGGCTAACTAGGAAGGGCTGGGTTGGCTCTCGATAGAAGAAAAAGGCTAAAAAGAAGGCTGACACGAAGAAAATGGGAGTTGGATGGAAGAAAATAGGCTATAGCATAGAAGAATTAGGGTTGTGAGAAGGGCTATAAGTAGGTTCTAGATAGGATGATGGGCAACTTTCAAGTAATTGCTCAGAATGAAAAGAAATGCAGTCCTTATGTTTGATATAGCATATGGATGTTATGCACCAAGGTATAAGAGACCAAGGTGTTGAGATATCCAATGCGCAACTAGCGTGTTACAATCTTGTCTGAACACATGAGGTCAAGATGTTGAGCCAACATGCACAAGATATGAATAACATCTAGTGTTGGACTTTGACGCTACAAGCAATGGTTTGAGCTTATCTCCACTACACATAATGATAGCTTGCTGGTTATATGTATGGAGTTAGTCTTAACATAGAATAGTCTCAAATGCATAAGAGACTGTTTAGCTTCTCAGATGCTAGAGATATTGATATGTAAGATGCTAATCCCAAAACGTACAAGATACTAATATGCATAGGAAGAGAATAAGATCTTCCCGCAAATGCAAGATAAAATGATAACACACACAAGCAAGCAAGCATGCATGCACAAATGATTCAAAAACAAACAAGGTATTGCCCCTATCAAGCTGTAAACCAATGATTAATTACTGATTGTTTTGTTGATGATAGTTGAGAGTGTTGTCATTGTGGGGAAAGCTATATCCCTAGATCAACACAAGGTTGTTGGCTGAGTTGGTTGGCTAATTGGCTAATTGATTGGGCTTACAACAAGGCTAGGATCAAGACCGTTGATTGTGATTGGATAACTTGGCTTGATTGATTAACTTGATTGGTAAGGATGAAGGATGATTTGCATTTGGATCATTGCTTGGAATGGTTGGAAGATGATGAAATGTTGATTAGATTGATTTGATGAAGGATGGATGATTTGTGGTGGATTGAGCTGCTTTTGAGTTGCTGAAGTGATTAGATTTGTTTTGATGGCTAGCTTGATGTGCTTTGGTTTTGATGATTGGATTGTTTTGAATGATGATAGTGATGGTGTGATGATGAGAGTGTCCACTCAATCTAAGCATAAGCAAGTGTTCTCAGTGTTCTCAGTATGACATCTATAACCTACAATCACAAGACTTGGTTTGGGGGTTGTGGTGTTTAGAGGCTTGCCTCAGTCAAGCCCGAGAGGACACTTAAGTCTCTAAACACCATTGTCAAATAAAAGAGTGCATGCCCTTGTGAGGCAGAGGAAAAAACCAAAGGAATCAATGATGAAAACACAATATTATATCACCTTGTAGTGAAGCTCTCATGGGATGAAGATGCTCTTCATTCCATGAGGAAATTGATGCTCAAATCTGCAAGTATCAACACACAAAACACACAAGTCTGCTCTTGCAACACAATGAAAGCCTTGAATCACCTTGAGAACACTTGAACATCATAATTACCATCTAATTGAAATCTAGTTTACAAATGAATGCCTAAACATGCTTATATATGCAACTACAAGCACTCCCACCAAGGTTTTAAAAATCAAAACTTACCGTGTCAGCAAAAGGACCAAATAACGGTCACAAACTAAAACCTAGAAATTAGGACTACCCCAAAATAGGGCAGGACTAGGGCACAGGGTACAAGTCAAGGGGTCCACCTAGGTCTAATTTGCCATGGAACCTAGGTCTCATTCCATTGAGATGCCAAAATATGAACTAAGATGTCCTAAATGCATACTAAAGACCCAAGAGCTAAACCTTATGAGGGAAAATCCCCCAAGGGGACATTTTCTGATGTTACACATATACATAGGCTAGCTGCCAAGTATTAAGGTTTTATGTTAAATAATTTGGTAACTATTGTAGGATGTTAGTGAATAGATCCTTAATATACTTTACATGAAATTATTTTCTCCATAAGTTAAAGGGATTAAATGTTGATCCTTGATAATAGGCAGTTTAAAATTAGATTATAGATCTTAATATTGTTTATGTAACATTTATGTATCTCATACTATTAAGAATTAAATCTTAATACAAATCCTAACAATGGAAGGAGTTATTCTAGGTAATTGTTTAAATTGGGATTGTTCATCCATAAAATCATCATCTTCTTGAATTACTAAACCACAAACTATTGGGTCAGTAAACTTCCCTAAACATTGGTGGTATATGACCATTTAAATCTAAATTGTGGTTAAATTATATCTTAGTTGGAATGTTATATCACTATGCGCTAATGATAAAGAGAAAATTTAATATTATTATCCATAGAGTATGCTAGATATAAATAATTTAAAGGGATTGATTTATGTTTATTATCTCTACCTAAATGACGCCATTATCTTATCTTCCATATTAGGCTTAAGTGAGTGATGTTATCTTTTTAGAATCCTTTATTACATCTAATGCAAGTCTAAATATGATACTTAGCATGATAATTTCCTTTAATGTCTTATTGACATTATCTTCCTTGTTCAAGATTTAATTAATATGAGCCCTAGCATATGGTTGCATAATATTGGAAATGATTACTACTTCATTTAGAGGCACTCAATGACATATTTTGATGACACAAGTTAATTCTTGTGGTAATACATTTTGGATTGGGATTAAAGGCTTTATATGACAACATGATGTCTACCAACCTCTTATAAATAAGAACCCCAATAGTGGAACTGTATTGTTACTCACTAATTTCTTTTAATGTATTAATGACATTATCCTGCTTGTCCAAGATTTACTTAATCTAAGCCTTGGCTTATGGTTGCATAATACTGGAAATAATAATGAATTAATTTAGAGGCACTCAACCACATAATATTGAACATATTTTGATGTTGCAAATTAATACTTGTGGTAATCCATTTCAAGTTGGGAGTAAAGGCTTTATATGACTACATGATGTCTACCAACCTCTTAAGAATAGGAACCCCAATAGTGGAACTTGAATATTACTTGATAAGGGTTGATAAGAAGTAGTTATTAATGTTAATCAACCTAAATGTATAAACATATTTGACCTATTATCTTAATAGTGTTAGCAAGGGATCCAATTGATAATTACTTGTTGGTAGGTCATTTCCCTAGTCTATGTTAATACAATGAGCTTGTAAGGGTTCTAGCAATGTTTATGTTGAATTGTGAATCATAATGGAGGAGAGATCTAAATTGAGACCTTGGTGTCCCTTGTTAGATTATATTTAGTACATGTTTTCTAAATTATGGGGTTAGTCGATTGAGTTAAAAATATTACTTCTATATTGTTGTTGTGCTTGATTGCTTATTGATCACATGAAGTGGGCTATTAAAAGATATGTTGCAAGTATTTGTAGCTCCAGTATCAATAATTTAAATTAAGTAATTCAATGCTCTTCTAATTGGTCCAAGCTATGAAGTGATTGGTCAAGGGTATGCTATTAGTGCTAAAACACCTTGAGAAGTGCAAATATTAAATATAGATACTAGTTTTGGACAATTGAGTAATCTGATTTCCCTTCCTTATGATAAATTGCCTGGAAACAATACCGTGAGCTTCATCATATGATTATGTACTTCTTTTCTAGTGAGATTAAAGAGGTCACTATAGAGTAGAATGTGTTGACATGATATTCCTTTTCTTATAAAACTTACTATGTATTAAGTACACAATCTCAAGGAGATGTCATCACGATATATGTGGTAGGTGATGGATACATGTATAGCATTATTATCAAGGTACTAAATGTTGCATGATACTTTTGATATAGAATTGGTAGGGAATGATTGTCTCGAGTGTGACCCAAGTTTTGTTCATGTTTAAATCAAGTTTATAACTATGGTTGTAAGTCTCTCAAAGTTATAGATAGTCCTTATGTGGCCTTATAGATGCATGTAGTAAGTCGCATCCACTTCCTATTTCTAGTTGGTCATTATGTATGTGTGATTCAATCAATGTGTGCATATGTATTAAGGACCTTATATGTTGTGTGATGTTTCACTTGAGGCCCAGCCAATGATGACCGCAAGTAGTATTGTATTTTTTCTTGTCATCATATTTGGTTGTGAACTAGGAAAAACCATGGGAGTGACTATGTAGAATTAGATACACCAACCTTCCTTTTTCTAGTTGGGATATATATTGAGTGCTTATGGGTTAGTGAAATAGGTAAAGGCGAAGATGCTTGCAATATAGATGCAACCATTCCTTTTTTGCTAGCTTGTCACCATTTGTATGTATGTTGTATGCATGAGCTAATCACATTGTGTATATATAATGACTACATGAGCTATTCACAATGTATATATGTGAATATGTGAATTAGTCACATTGTTTATACATGACACTTGTACGAGCCGGTCACATTGTGTATATGTGATACCTACATGAGTTATTCACATTGTGTATATATGAATATGTGACTTAGTCATATTGTGTATATGTGACACCTACATGAGGCAATTACATTATGCATATGTGATTCTTGCATGAGCTATTCACATGGTATTTATGTGTAATGTATGTAAATTAGTCATTCTATGTGTATGTGGCACATGAATGAGTTGTTAATAATGTCTATGTATTGTATAGAGGAGCTATTCAAATTATGTATGTGTGATCCATGTGAGAGATAATCACATTGTGTACATGTGATGTATTCTTGAGCTAGTCAATTTATGTGTGAACAAGTAATGTTTAAATGAGTTGGTCACTATGTGTTGGTCACTATGTGTTTTTGTGCAGTTTCATACATTGATGTTGGCATTGAACTAACATTTGATTGGATTGCATTTTCTATAATACTATTGCATATGAATTGAATTAGAATCATAAGATTCACTTAAAGGATATGATGTAAATGTGAGATCAAGGATCTCACATTGAAGGAGATGATGAAGCCTCTCTATTATCAATGTACAAACTACAAGGCCTTTGATTCCTAAGAAGGGATACATAGGCAGGGCCATTACAAATGAACCCTTGTGGTTTAGGTCTCAGCGTATGGATGACCCTAACATTGGGAGCTTACCATGTTATAGAATGAATATGAAAATTATGGCTAAAAGTTGATGCCACAACTTTAGTTAATAAGTCTATATAGTTAACACTTCTAAATCAAATAGAAGACGCTTGAATGATTATTTTAGTACTTGATGTGTGAAAAATAAATTTGTAGTAACCAAGGTGGTTATTACAGGTAAATAAAAAAGTTCTAAAATAAAATAAAATAACTCTTAAGTAAAAAATAGATTGAAACTGTTATTTATCAGTGTTCTTTGGATATATTTATTTAAGATATTCACAATGTTTATTAATATTAATATTATATTTATTATTTCCCCCATTTATGGGGTTGATAGAGTTAATTCTTCCACTAATCTTCAAGAAGAAATAAAATGGAAACAATCGTCCCAAGGTTAGGAAAAAATACATACTTCGACAAAGTAGCAAGTGGGAGACCTAGCAAGTTTGGTGTAGAGAGTTTGATTCATGAATTTGAAGGGAATTTGATTGGAGGAACTTAAAAAAAAGATGGGTAGAATAATGACGTCATCAAATCCTAGGCTTTAGTCCTCGACCTTCAAATATGTCACATGTATAATGTGAGGAATGTGAAGATATAGGAAGACTCTATAGTGATTGTAAATAAAATTAGAAAATAGAACTCAACTAATTAGAAAATCAAGAATATTCTATAGATATCTTGGTCATTGCTGGACTCATTAGCTAATTTCACTATCTGGGCAGGTGTAAAAAGTTGCAGGGCCAAAAAGTGGCCAACTTTTTTTAAAAAACTTCTAAGACATAACACACTCACATTATAATGCGCTTGCATTATGGTTTGGTGATGCCGAGCCTAAGGCTTGGTGATGCCGAGCCTAAGGCTTGGTAACACCAAGCCATAACTTACTTGTGTTATAATGCGATCATGTTATGTTTAAGTATTTAAAAAAAAACTTACATTTCTGATCATTATTTCATTTTATTTTCTAGAAAACCCATAGCCTACAAACCCTTGAGAGCATGCTCATGTTATTGGAGGTCAGATTCATCACCAAATTGTCACCGATTCATTGTCAAAATGCTACCATGACATCAGGGAGGCTGAAGGAGTAAGTTGTATTTACTTTTTTGTGTGAATTTGTTGCTAAATAGGTGGGTTTAAATAGAGTTTTTATGTAAATTTGTTTAATTTACAAGAATTGACAATGCATCTCCTCCTCCTCTTGAAAATCCACAAAATCCTCTATCACCTAAACAAAAAATACTTGCTGAAGAACAACCCCAACAACAAACACCTCCATTCATTCCTCAATATGCCCCTAGAATACAAGAAAATTTAATGGAGCAAATTGAAAACAATAAAAAATAAATTGAGGACATAATTGCAAGGTTGAAAGATCCTACAACTTCAACTTCACAATATAGATCCATGCTTGCTCAATCTCTTGAATCTATGTTATCAAATGTAGATTCCATTAGCAAGCACATATCTAGTTGGTTAGAAAAGAGGAGAGAATTTAGAGAGTACTATGCAGACAAGTTGTCATATAAACAACTAAAAATGAACAAATTACAAAATTGGATTTGTGTTCCATTTTCATAGACCCACGAACAAATCAACATCTACCCCTTACATGCAAGAGGTTCCCTATCTAGTGGTGCAACAACCAAGCGATAAGGGATAATTTTGGGCAGAGGTGGTGGATGGTTTTTGACCATCCTCCATGCAACAATAATGAGGTATTGCAATATTTTTTGAGGAAAGTCTACTACGAGTTGTAAAAAATGAAGTGCCAAACTATTTTGATATGCAGGAATTCCAAGATAGAGGTGGGTGGTCAGCATAGGATAGACTAGGGGTATGTGTTGACCCATAGTAGCCATTGAGATGAGCACTCAGACTAGCCCATGAGAACATGTCTATCCCTTTCTTTGTCAAGGAGAGTACTAAGGTCAAGACACTTCAGTCCATTAGTACCTTGACCCAGAGCATCATAGAGCATGCCAGTCCTACAACATAGTGTGAGATGGGAGAGAGTTTGAGGAGTAAGGTTCCACCCCATACTTGTTAGGCTTGCGGGTCAAGCTATGGTTATGACCCCATGGATAGTCGGGACATAGGTGCACATGCTACATAGATGTAGGTGAGCAGATGGTGATGACAGATTCCCTCTTGAGTGAGACTTTTGGCCTTGATACTTTGGTAAATGTTAGCAATTTCATTGAATTTAATTTATTAAATTTCATTTTTGAAATGCAAGATTAACTAATTTAGTTTGATGATTTTAATAAAATTTTAGGGTCATATCGTTCATGCAGTTTTTAGTGGTTCTCCACCCCCATATTACACTATGACATCTATTGTCAAGGTATGTAACTAGTAAACAATTATAAATATTACATGTGAATAGCATTGTTATATGAATGGTATTCCAATATCTGATTTTGGATGTTGAATAGGTTAATCTTGGAGATTTCATGACAACACGTCCCAGTGGTGGTGGAGTTCAAAGCTTCACTTAGGTAATAAAATAAATAGCTTAACTAATGAATTGTACTTACTAGATTTTTATAGTTTATATTCATATCATTGATTACATTGCATTGCACATCTTTCAAACTCAAAGCATTACTAGACATTGCATAACTAATAACTAGATGTTGATAGATGACAAAATTTCAATTACAATATAGTTATTTGAAAAAATGCCTCAAAGAAATGTGGTCTCATGGAATGCCATGACAAGCAAATGCCTAGACAAGGACATCACCATGAGACCACATTTATTTGAGGCATCTTTTCAAACAACTCACTACCTTGTCTATGCTACCACATTTTCCATACATGTCTACCAAAGCTTGTTGGTCCCCTCCACACTATTCTTCAACAAATTCTCTCTAATAAACTCATCCAATTACCACTAATTAGACCATAGGACATGACACCAGAGAGGGCACAAGCCGATGACATATTATATAGCATATGATTGACTCCAACATCATCTAGGTTTTAGGTATTAATTATGGGGGCAACAAGTCACCCCTTGTTGGGATAAGTTGCCATTAACTTGCAATCCTAACCAATTCATGTGTCTCCAAAGTTCTTGGAATGTGTCCCCCAACACATAAGGACTTTGAGAGATTAATTATTTATTAATTATATCACTTTGACTTTTTCAATGAATTCCTAATTGATAAGTTCAAACTTGGGAATCCATTTTTAGAGTGGGGACCATGAAGACTTTGTTGACTTCTCCTAAGTCTATTTTGAGAGTTTGATAACTCCTAGTGAGTGGGAGTTAAACTTGGGTGTCTCCTTTTGATGGGGACTTATATTTAGAGTTGGAGTTGTGTTTTTTTATGTACATGAGTGGATAATGTTGAGACACCTTACATGAATATAATGTTGGAGTTAACTACAGTGTTAGAGATGCATGAATTGGATATTGCTTACATGTGGTGAGATTAGCTTGCATGGACTTGCATGTTTTTGCATGTAGCTTGCATGTACTTGCATGTTGTTGCATGTTGCTAAATGTTACTTGCATGTACTTGCATGTTGATGCATGTTTCTCATATGGACTTGCATGTTGTTGCATGTCACTTGCATGTGCTTGTATGTTGTTGCATGTCACTTCTATGGAGTTGTATGACCTTGCATGTTGTTACATGTCACTTGCATGTGCTTGCATATTGTTGCATGTCACTTGCATGTTCTTGCATGTTGTTGCATGTCATTCTTACGGACTTGTATGACCTTGTATGTAGTTGCATGTCAGTTATATGACCTTGCATGTAGTTGCATGTCAGTTTTGTGAGATTACTTGTAGGACACTCCAACTCCCAAAAGTTGCAGGATGGTAAATATTTGTGATTCAGGAAATGGGTATCAGTTGCATGTTAAAAATACTTGCATGTCAATTTTAAGATATTACTTGTAGAACACTCCAACTCCAAAAAGTTGCAGGATGGTACATCTCAATATTTCAGGTAATGGGTATCAGTTGCATGTATAATCTGGTGTTTGCATGTCACTTGCATCTATAGAACAAGGTAATTCAGAATAACATTGGGTACATCAATTGTGCAAGTTGTTGCATGAGAATTGGTGTGTGTTGATCACTTCAGTTGACTAAAATAGATTGGGCTAACTTGATAACCCAACCTTGGGACTTTCTATTGTTGCTTTTATTTGGAAATATGTTTGATGTTGGCAAAGCTAATTTTGGTATACTTATGTGCACACATCATGAAGGGGTAGTTAACTCAAAGTTTGGACTTTGTTTGAGTTTAGTCTTCTCAATTTAAGTGAGCTTGATTTTTGCATGAGCTTTGGAAGCTATGTTATCAATTGTAATTTATTATAATTTGAGTTTCAAGCTTTTGAATTAAAAGAGGGTTTTTTATTTAATTGAAAACCCCATACATTTTTTAGAGAGTTGAATTATAAAATACATAGAAGAAAAAAGCAAGAATCTTTTTCTTGACTTAGAAGAAAAAAGAAGGAATCTTTTTCATTACAGATTTTTTATAGGTTTGAAGATTGAATAAGCTTTTGAAGTGCATCAAGGACTTAGAGAAATTTCAATACTGAATGTAATCTTTTCCAAAGAGATTTAATACAAGCAAGAAACATCTTTGGGTGTGGAGTTTCTTCCCAAAAGGGTTTCTCCACGTAAATACTATGCAAGTCTTTCTCTTCTCTTCTCTTCTCTTCTACATTGGTTTGAAAGTGCATAAGCACATGTTCATTAATTGCTACAGATTAATCTTAATTTTAGCTTTACATACACAAAATTTTAAAGTTTATAGCAGCAATTCTACCTTCATTTTCAACACCTCTAACAAAAATCTTCAAATCTACACTAATCCATTCCCCTACAAAATATGTCAACCCTATTGGCTCAATTTCTTCCATCCCTACTTTTGATCCAACATCTAACCCAACTAAGTCTAATGAGGACCCTTCCTTTAATACTACTATATTCTTTGAGATGGTAGGCACATTAGACATTTAACCTTATAATTTCATTGTTCATCCCACTCCTACACCTGCCATCACCTTCTTGCTTGACAATGTGCCCACTAATGATTATAATGATCGTTTATAGATTGAGGTACAAGTAAACTATAAAATGATAGTTGAATCAAGGTCTAGAACACTTATACATCAAGGTGGAATTAATGTAGTTATAGAAGAACACTTATACATCACTAGGTTGCAAAGAGATTCTTATCCCCCTTAGATATATCCTAGTGTACACATAATGACACTTCTATACCTACTTTTAGCTCCCTCACCCTACTAATCTAGGTAGGACCTAAATGCCTAGATGTCTCATGTCATATCATCCCCACATCATACCACTATCTATTCTCTTAGGTCATCCTTGGCTCATTGCAATGTGGGTTGTCCCTAAACTGTCATCCACTAGTGCCTTAAATTCCCCGTGATGGTGATGTCTTCACCATTTCTCATAGCCCATACCAACTAGTTGTTACCTTAAGACACTTCTCCTTAGATTATTTTTGTCAACCCTTTCTAGTCCACCTCAACCTCATACCAATTCCCTCTTTGACCTTTACCTATCTTATGCCTCTAAACACATTGCTGCCCCAACCCCACAACCTCTTTCTATTACTTCACCTACTCCAATAGCTATGCCCCTATCTTCCCCACCATATATCCAACTATTACTACTTCACCTTCCTCATTGTCTTCTATCTCCCCTCTAACATCCCTCCAAGATAAATGGAAAATTAAAAGTGTAGGACCTTTCCCTATCCACTTCTAAAAGTAGGCCTAAGAAACTTCCGTAACACTACACCAAACCTACTAACCAACCCATATCTACCCTACCTATTTCTTAATCTATCCCTACCATATGTTTGAGACCTAGTTTGCTTCTAACCCACCCCCTCAAAAACCTTAAGACAAAGAAAATGATAAGGAATTTTTAAAACAAGGTTTTTCTTGTCCTATCTAGTATCTTTCCTCCCTCATATTATCCCACAAACTCTTGATATTCCTCCTTCCCGTAAACCCTTAAACTTAAATAATGTCTGTGATTTCTAGTGCCATTCTTGTATCCCTTATTCTGCCCCTCATTCCCATCACCAATCTTTTCCTCACATATTAAAACCCTCTAGCTTAGACATTGTCCTACCTCCATCACTACCAAACAAACAAAAATTTGAGCACAACCCTACCCCACCCTACCACCAACCTAAACCTAAAATAACACCTTCACTCCCTCTCTAACTTCTTAAACCTAAAATTTGATGCTACTATGGTCCCTCCTTTGTTGACCCTTATACCACACAATAGTCATAAATCTTCATCTAATTTGTGTATACACATGTGACTTATGTGCTTTATTGTTTGTACTTCCATGTTTAGGTGAACGTGTGTATGTTAGGAGCCATTACTTGCATCACCATTCTAGTTTTCCTAATTGAATAATGTTTTTTTTATTTTTAGAAGATGGAGGCTGCGGAGACACCTCCCTAAGTTCATAGGGAAATGGAGCATGGCATGTCTTCCACGATTGGTAGCTCCATGCCTTTGACAAGGGTATGAGGCATATTAGTAAATTTCAAATTATATTTGTTGTTAGAGTTGTCCATTATTGGAAAATCAAATGATTATTGATTTGAAGTTTAATTTCTATCTAGATGGTTTTTATAGCACATTACAATACCACAGCCTAATCCTGGTACTGAGGCAAATGAGGAGAGAGATTATCTTATAGCGATAACTAATTATTTTGTTAAATGTTTCATTTTTATAATGTAATTTGTATATATTAATGTCTATACTTTTTATTGTAACAGCTATAGCTCCATGAAGAACTAAATAGGAGGAGCAACCCTTGGGTTCCTAGTAGACCACTCTCATATGCATCTTCATCCCCTTGAAGATCAAAGGCTTCCCATGATCTATTTTCTTCACTGAATAGTGGGGAATGATTCTCCTTCTTACCATATCCCTTTGATTCAGAGATACCCTTGTATAATTCTTCCAAAATTCTTCAATTAGTGATCTCAATGCTTCAAGAATTGGTTTATCTTTTCATGGTAGTCTCCCCGAGAATGCCAATGAATTGGAATTGGTGTCCTCGATTCTTTGGTACCTTCCAACCACTCTTGATAAAGCTTTACTATTAATTCTAATGCTTGATTCATCTTGCTAATGAGACAAGCTTTCCTCATTTGATTACTTACTATTGTCGATGTAATGACATGTCATGTGACATTACTATCTTTTGTGCGTGAGGTGTTACCCACACTCTCATATGCACTCATTAGATTCTTGACAATAGATTTTTCATGTGAAGCTTCTGATGTTCTCAACCCAAGAATCTTCACGATGGACCTATACTTTATACTTCAGATCATTTCAACAAATAGTTGACATCTTGCAGTCTCATTTAACTTTTCAAAGAACACTCTCCAAATCTTATGAGTATATCTTCTACAAGTGCATTTTAGAATCTTACCTTCCATTGGATGCAAAATATTCTCATCAATATCAATCAAATACTTTGGCTTTCTATGCAAAATTCTAGGTGGTGTTAAGAAAGATAAATTCATCTCAACATTAGGAATTTCATCAATATTTAAATAAGAAAGGTTAGATGGCATACCTGTGATCAGAGATGGAATATATGACATACCTTGAGGTTGAGATCAGAATGATGGAGTACCTCCTTCCTCACATGTGAGTGATGATGTACTCTCAACTTGAGATGCAGTAGATGGTGTCCCTCCATCTTGACTTTTGATAGAGGAGGTGTCTCTAACTGTAGTATTCAAATCTCTCATAGAAAAAACTTTTTGCATTCATCCCCTTTGTGTTGCCAATACCATATCTCTTTTTGATGGTTGAGGTTCCTCTTTAATTGGCATGTCTTCAACAATCATGTCCAATTTCCTCTTCTCACAAAGTTCCCTCATAACCACTGCTTTCTTTGCATTCTTATCTTCTTTCTCTTCCTGTGTTGGTTTAATCCTTGATCATTTCCTCAGGATGACAAAGAATTTATCTATAGCATGAAAAAGAGACAAATATTAGTTCCTAAGAAATGAATATGGTTCCAAATTTTAGGTCTGTTGCCCTTAACATTTCTAGCAATTCCCACACTTTCCTTATAGTCAAAGAAGAGCTTTCAATTCACTTTTAAAGCACTTTTGCTAAAATTAAAGGTTAAATCACTTTACATAAGAGGCCCTATAAATTGGTGATAATTATATGTCTATAAGATATCAGCATTGTAGGTGCATACTAAACTAAGTAGTAGATTCTATGGTAATTTTTTGGGTGGACAAAGAGCCCCATATAGCACCCTACAACCATCAAACCAATTCTTAGGTTGGAATATAGATATTCATTTAAGAAATATGCCTCATTAATTTTATGCATCTTTGAAGGCCCTTATAAATTCCCCTTCCAAATTCATCATCAAATTGTGACCAATTTTATCTTTCAAGCCTTATAAATCAATTCCATTAAGATGTTTTTGGGGCTCTTAGAGTTGATCATGGTGAGTGTTTTTGGGGCTATGTTTGTTTAATAGTTGCCAGATCATTATTAGATGTTCTATGATTGTCTTGACTAGTTTATGTTGGAGAGGAGTGTACATTGTAATCCCATTTTACATGAGGTCCTGTATGTTGAATCTCATTCTAGATATTAATGGGTTTGTATTATAAGGTTCATTATGCAAATGGACTTAACAATGATATCATGATTTTGTCTATTTTAATTGATGTTTAGCTTTGAGATATCTTTTATTATGCATAACATGAACTGATTGAACATAGTCTATTACAAGGACATAGCATAGTGCTAGATCTCTACATAATAGTTTGCATGATGGGTAGATTTGTGTGTGATGACTAAGCTCTTTGGGTAGTAAGAACTATGATCCATGGGTCATGATGGGTGTTGTTTATTTACAACTATTTGGGAAGAAATTTAGAGCAATAGAAATTTATAGCTATTTGGGAAGAAATTCAGAGCTCGGACTGCAAATTCCTTATTAGACATGTATGTAAAATGTGGAAGCATAGGAAAGGCACATGAACTATAAATACAAAATATAAACACAAATAATATAAACATAAAATATATAAACCATACAAGTGATATAAACATGTATGATAAGGCATGATAAAGTAATTCAAATAGAATTAAGGAAAATGTAACTTAGAACATGTGTAAAGACTTGACATACCTAAAAAATGGAAATTTGAATGGAGAGAGTACCCAATTACATAGTCTTTTTTTTTCTTGCATCAAACTCCTCAACAATTTGAGTTTTTCACCACTTGCTTCCTTTTCAACGTTCAATTTAATAACACTCAAATAGAATTACTAACAATAATACAATTAACTAATGTATAATGTTAAATTCATACAATTCAATCACAATTAACATTGCAACACTACAAAAATTGAAACTTGAATTGATATATATCAAAATTGATATGAAAACTATGTTATTTCCTCCTTAAGTTGGAAAACTAGAAAAAGGTGGTGGAAAGTTCATGTAAAGGTGGTGGAATGTGAAAAATGTGCATGTGCACTTCCCAACAGTATGAAAAAGCTTTATTTTTGTTAGAACACGCGTATAACTAGAAGAAAACAGAGCATGTGGGCCTGGATCACAGGTGTCCTGGCCTTTTTACTATTTGAATAGAAAGACAAAATGTGCTCACGGTATAATGCGAGTGCATTATAGCTTGCTATACAAAACTCTATATTATTCATTTCTTGACCTCCTCCTTACCCATCTTTCCCTCAAGTTGTCAATTTCACTCTCTCATGTATTTCTTCTATCTCTCCCCTCACCTCTCTATCTCACCTCTCTCTCTCTCCCTCACCTCTCTACCTCTCCCTTCTCTACATCTCTAAGCTACTCCTTGTCTACCTCTCCATCTGTCCTTAGCCATTTAGGTCTCTCAATTAACCCTAAACCCTATCCCTAAAGCCTCATCCCTCAACCCTTAAACCTTAAATCATAAACCCTATCCATAAACCCTAATCCCTAAACCTTAAACCCTAATCCCTTATCGCTAAACCCTAAACCCTATCCCTAAATCCTCAACCCTCAACCATTAAACCTTAAATCCTAAACCCTATCCCTAAACCCTCAACCCTCGACACTATACTCTAAACCCTATTCCCTTATCCCTAAACCCTAAACCCTATCCATAAACACTTAACCCTTAACCCTTAAACCTTAAATCCTAAACTCTATCCCTAAACCCTCAACCCTCACACTATACCTTAAACCCTAATTCCTCAACCCTAAACCCTAATCCCTCAACCCCAAACCCTAAACCCTATACTTAAAGCCACAAGCCTCAACCCTTAAAGTTTAAATCCTAAACCCTATCCCTAAACCCTAAACCCTTGACAGTATACTTTAAACCCTATTCCCTTATACCTAAACCCTCAACCCTTAACCCTTAAACCTTAAATCCTAAAGCCTATCCCTAAACCCACAACCTTCGACACTATACCTTAAACCCTAATCCCTTATCCCTAATCCCTAAACCCTAAACCCTATTCCTAAATCCTCAACCCTCAACCCTTAAACCTTAAATCTTAAACCATATCCCTAATCGTCAACCCTCAATACTATACCTTAAACCCTAAACCCGAATCCCTCAGTTCCCTAAACCCTAATCTCTCAACCCTAAACCCTAATCCCTTATCCCTAAACCCTAAACCCTATCCCTAAAGCCTCAATCCTCAACCCTTAAATCTTTAATCCTAAACCCTATCCCTCAACCCTCAACACTATACCTTAAACCCTAATCCCTCAACCCTAAACCCTAACCCCTCAACCCTAAAACCTAAACCCTATCCCTAAACCCTCAACATTATATCTTAAACCCTAATCCCTCAACCCTAAACCCTAATCTCTCCCCTATCTACCTCACCCCATATCTCCACTATCTCTCAACCCTTAGCCATCTAGGTCTCTCACTTATCCCTAAAGCCTCAACCCTCAACCCTTAAACCTTAAATACTAAACCCTATCCTTAAACCCTCAATCCTTGACACTATACCTTAAACCCTATCCCTAAACCCTAAACCCTATCCATAAAGCCTCAACTCTCAACCCTTATACCTTAAATCCTAAACCCTATCCCTAAAGCCTCAACCCTCAAAACTATACCTTAAACCCTAATCCCTCAACCCTCAACCCTCAACCCTCAATTCCCTAAACCCTAATACCTCACTCTAAACCCTAATCCCTTATCCCTAAACCCTAAACCCTATCCCTAAAGCCTCAACCCTCAATCCTTAAACCTTAAATCCTAAACCCTATCCCTAAACCCTCAACCGTCGACACTATACCTTAAACCCTAATCCCTTATTATTAAACTCTAAACCCTTATCCCTAAAGCCCCAAACCTCAACCCTTAAACCTCAAATTTTAAACACTATCCCTAAACCCTCAACCCTTGACTCTATGCATTAAACCATAATCCCTTATCCCTAAACCCTAAACCCTATCTCTAAAGCCTCAACCCTCAACCCTTAAACTTTAAACCCTAAACCCTCAACCCTCGACACTATACCTTAAACCCTAATCCATTATCCCTAAACCCTAAACCCTATCCCTAAAGCCTCAACCCTATCACTAAACCCTCAACCCTTATCCACCCCTCTCCTCCCCTATATGTCTCACCCTATCTCACCCCTATCTCTCAACCCTTAGCCATCTGGGTATCTCACTTATCCCTAAAGCCTCAACCCTCAACCCTTAAACCTTAAATCCTAAACATTATCCCTAAACGCTCAACCCTCTACACTATACCTTAAACCCTAATTCTTTATTCCTAAACCCTAAACCCTATCCCTAAAGCTGCAACCTTCAACCATTAAACCTTAAATCCTAAAGCCTATCCCTAAACACTCAACCCTTGACACTATACCTTAAACTGTAATCCCTCAACCCTAAACCCTAATCCCTCAACCCTTAAACCCTAAACCCTTGACCTTAAATCCTAAGCCCTTAAACCCCCAACCCTTATCCACCCCTCTCTCCCTAGGTTATAGGTCTCTCACTTCTATATCTCTCACGGCTCTCTAGATATTTTCCTTCCTCTTAAACTCTCTCCCTCCTCCCTACCCATCTTTCCCTCAAGTTGTCAACTTCACTCTCTCATTTTATTATATCTCTTCCCTCACCTCTCTATGTCTCACCTTTGTCTCCCCCTCACCTCTCTACCTATCCCCTATCTACATATCTCAGTCACTCCTTATCTGCCTCTTCATTCATCTTTATCTATCTAGGTCTCTCACTTAACCCTAAACCCTAAACCTTATCCCTAAAGCCAACCCTCAACCCTTAAACCTTAAATCCCAAACCCTATCCCTAAACCCTCAACCCTAAACACTATACCTTAAACCCTAATCCCTTAACCCTTTACCCTAAACCCTATCCCTAAAGCCTCAACCCTTAACCCTTAAACCTTAAATCCTAAACATTATCCCTAAATCCTCTACCCTCAATACTATACCTTAAACCCTAATCCCTTAACCCTCAGCCCTAAAGCCTTAACCTTCAATCCTTAAACCTTCAACCCTAAACCCTATCCCTAATCCATCTACCCTCAACACTATGCCTTAAACCCTAATCCCTCAACTTTTAAATGCTTAATCCCTCAAACCTTAAACCTTTAAACCCTAAATTCTCAACCCCTAGATACCCTTAAACTCTTAAACCTTAAACCCTTAAACCCTATACCCTATACACTTAACTTTGGACACTCAACCTTGAACATTATCCCTCAGCCTTCACACCTCTACCCTATACCCTCAACCCTATACTTATGCCCTAAACCCTCAACCCTCATCCATGTGCTTTATACCATCAACCTTAAGTTCCATAAACCCTATATCTTAGACACTCAACCTTGAACATTATCCCTCAACTATAAACTTTCAACCCTCTACCTTATATCCTCAACCATATACTTAAGCCCTAATCCCTTAATCCTCAACCCTATACCTTAAACCCTGAAGCCTACACCCACAAACCCTCATTCCTATACCCTATAACCTCACCCTTATACTCTAAACCCTGAATATTGTGCCTCAACCCTATACTTAAAACCTAAACCATACACTCTCAACCCAAGTCACCCTATGCCTCATATACCCTGAATCCATATCATAAACCCTAAACCCAATATCCTAAACCATAATCCCCATGTATTACACACTTAATATTATACACTCAACAAGATGAATATTATCCCTCAACTATAACCCTCAACCCTCTACCCTCTACCCTCTACCTTCTACCCTCTACCAATTACTTAAGCCCTAATCCCTCAACCCTCAACCCTATACCTTAAACCCTAAACCTAAAAACCTCAACCTTCAACCCTAAAAACTATACGGGCTTAGGTCCTTATATACCCTAAACCAAAAACCCTACATACATACATGCATACATACATACAAACTTGCATACATATATACATACATACAAGCATGCATACATGTACATACATTTATAGAACCATACATACATACATACAATCATACATATATGCATATATACATATAAGAATACATATGTATACATATAGGCATATACATACATACATACATACATACAATTTGGAATACATACATACATGCATATATAAATACAAATATATATACAAACATACATACGTAAACATACTTAAAAACCTTGAACATTATAAATCATTCCAAGAGAGACATAACACAAGTGCATTATAACACACTCATGTTATGTCAAATTGGGAAAACATCAGTCAAACTTGCAAAAAAGAAAAAAATGCAAAACATAACACGAGCGGATTATAACGCGCTCTCGTTATATTTTTCTTTGGGAATCCCAAGACTTAGGCTTGGGATTTTCTTTGGATTTCCAACCCAAAGGCTTGGAGTGCCTTCCCAATGTCCAAAGACATGTTTTTGCATATTCTAGAGGATTTCACATAATTTCGTTCATGCTAACCCTCAGATTTGCATGTGTTTCAAGGTCGAACAAATCAAACACCTGGGTAATGTTAGAATTTCCCTTAGATATTTAATGATGCAATTTTTTTTACATTTTGACAATGTTAAGCCTTTCATATTTAATTTCTTTTATTTGTGTGTCCATTTTTTGGCAAAATCCAGTGTGTGGTCTTTTTTTATTATAAATTAACAGTTCAATGAAATTTCAAAAAAAATTACATTTTTATAAACTAGACCCCATTCTACACATATTAAAATAAATATTTAATTTTCAATTAGTTTTCAAAATTTACAAGGGCAGCACGGCCAAAATTTAGTTTTTTAGGATGTCTCCACTTTGAAAATTAGTAAAAAATCAAATATTCATTAAAAAATTATCATAAAAATTGGGCATAAACTACATGATATTATCAAATTTCTCACTGAAGTGATTTTAAAAATACAAAAAAAAAACCTTTTGAGGGAGCCACAAAACATGCTATTTTATATTTTTTTGACAAAAACAACACCAATTTCTATGGCTTCCTTTTCTGAACCCCTTAATCTATGCCATTTTCAAAAAAACTAGTAGTTTATAAAGTAGACTCAAAGCATTACGAACATTATTTTTGTTGCATCTTAAAATTTTGAGTGTAACTATGCCCAATTTCTCATCCAAGGTCAATATTTCCTAATTTTAGAAAAAAAAGTTGCCACTTAAGACCCCTTTTTGGCCCCCCATCTTCTTGTACTTACCCATATAGAATTTTTATAAGGAAATAATTGGTGCAGTTGTGAGGTTCCACCCTTCTGTACATCAAACTTATTTGTAGTATTAGACATATTATCATTTTGACACTCTTGGATATTAGACATTTTGATTTTTTATTTATTTATGATGATGATTTAAAGTTGAGAAGAGACTTTCTACTTAATTTTGTCTTGTGTGAGAGAGAGAGAGCATTCTTGTGAGATAGAGGTTGAGAGAAAGACTTGGAGTGGAGACTCTAGATAGAGCTTCATAAAGTTTCAAATCAACCCATTTGGATGGCATAAGGTATCCTCCTCACTCTTCTTGTTAGATAGAACTATTGTTGTACTGAGATTGTATATTTTGTGAAATGTATTTGTGTTTAAAGTGTCATAGTTGTTACATTTTAGTTTTATGTTGTTGTCATGGGATAGCAAATGGTGTTTGTGGAAAGGATTTTTTTAATGTTTCAAAATAATGGGGACATGTGTATATGTTGGGTCAAGATTTATTGCTTGTTCTCTCCATTGGAGAGATGTCAACTCTTTCCCCCCTACCATTTTGGATCCTTTCATGGACCCATTGTGCATGTGTAAGCCTTTTGGGTTGTGCGAGTAAATGTGTTCAATTGTTTACAAGATGTGAGTATTTATATTCTCTATTGTGTTGTGCACATAAGTTTTTTAGAAGGCCTCCTAACTCAGGGGTGGGCTTGTGAGCAAGCCTAATGGTTGCGATTTGAGCAACGTCCATTGACCTTGTTGTGAAGCTTTTATTTTTGCATATTCAAGAGTTGTTGATGTATACCAAAAGAAGTGATTTATCTCTGTTCCTCCATATATGAGTCCTTTATGTTGTAAACTCTCTTTTGAAAGGAGGATAAACTTAATCTTGTAAATGTGTTCATAAAAGTCCATTGAGTGCAATATAGGTGAATAAGAAATTTGTATTTCCCTTTCATGCTATGTGTGTAAGTTTATCTTGTTTATAGAGAAATAACCTATCTATTAAGTTGGTTAAAGAATAAACCTTCCCTTCTTAAAATGATTAATGGTGCCTTGTTCAAACCCTTGTGTATTTGATAGTGTTTTTTTTAACAAAAAAGGGAGGCACTATCGCTTTTACATGGTTCAATGGGCTTGCATTATGTGTGGGTTGGGGTAGAAATATGAATTCCCATTAAATCTACATCTTTAATATGCTTTATGCTCGTAGTTTAATAGTTGTGTGATAGAAGAAAAATAACATTTTTCTCTTAGTTTCTATTAAATGGTTCAAGAGAAAAACAATGTATATACATATTATATATGAGTGCTATACCCACAAATATATATTATAGATCTATATTTTCATGAATAATTTCTTTGATAAATATATTGTTTAATGTATTTTATACATGTGTACCTTACCTATATTGAGATATCTTAAAAAAAGTAAGTGGTGTTGTTGTAACAAAATGTAATGCTCTTGAAATGTTAGTGAAATGGATAAAATAAGTTATTATACTAACTTCATCCTACATTATTTTATTTTGTGTTACAGTTTGTAGGAGAATATAAATGAGTTCTAAACCTATTTATCATAATTTTTTATATTGTTTGCTTGTTAAATGGGTGGAAAGAGAAATTTTATGCTTTCCTTACCACATTGGAGGAAATGGATTGAAAGAAACATGTATAGCTAAGACAGTATATATGCATATATGGACATAGATGTGCATATAACCCCCACACACACATACATTTATTTGTGTTTCCCAACCACAATAGACTTAATTGAGATTTTAAGATATTCATTATGTTTTTTATTTGAAAGGAAAAATTAAGGAAAAAAACATATCATCACTTTATACTCACTCTAATAGGAAATTCACCATTCTTACCTACTTGCATATATTATATTTTACAAGAATATTTAGTTAATTCATTGTTCATGTCCAAGGGGTTGAGCCTAATTAGTTAAAATGTTGGGTTCTCATTGTGGAGACCCATGTTCAAATTCCCATTAGGGCATCTAATGTGGAATTTTAAGTTGTGACTCTTGGTCTTCCATAGTTGGCTTCTAATGTGGATGTGATTTCTTAATAAAATTGAATTTATGAGTAGTGACTTTTGGTCTTCCATAGGTGATTTCTAATGTGTTTTCTCATAAGGAACTTGTATTGGTCTCATGTTGATGCTCGTATCAGAAGAATATTTGTAAATGATATGTAATAAAAAAAAATTGTTGTTCATACAAACTTCAATGAGGCTATATATACCTTATTTTCATGACAGATATAAACAAAAAATAAGAGTAAATGATGTATTATTTTTTACCTTGTTTTAATAGTTACTTGACCGCTCATTACTAATTGTAATCAAGTAAAACAAAATATATATACATTATTTTTTGTAGAGGTAGCTAATCCAAAATAGGGTTAGTGTTTGTCTTTTATCTTTTATTTGATACCTTGAGACTGAATGACAAGGCATAAGGGCTACTTTGGCCCTAGGGTGAGGTATAGGATGGGTTTGATTCCATGGGGCCATGACCTAATGTCTCTAGAGTCATAGGGTCCATAGTCTTCATGGAGATCATCATCCCATTTGGGTGAAACCCTACTATACCTTGCTCTATTTGAACACCAAGAAAAATAGAAATTAGAAAAATGCAAGCTTCTCTGTCACCACCATCATGATATTGACACTCAACCATGTCCTTGGGATGCTACCTATGTACAACAACCCCTCTCACTGCTATATATATTTTTTGTATTTAACCACCATTTTAGTATATATCTTTTGCATGTGTATTAATGAAGGGCTACATCTCACTAAAGAACTAATAAAATTATAACTAATTCCTAGGCTACATAACTAAGAGAAGTCACAACATCTCAGTGGACCTAATATCATCATGGTTAATATTAAGTGTATATCCTACCAAGATCTGCATAATGTACATTTGATACTAAAGGTTAGATTTAGCAGGAGAATATGTATGGAAAGGTGTAGATACACTCCGATCTATCTAGAATGTATCTGCACCTTATGGTTTCAATTTGCTAACACTTTATGCCTATTGAGACTCATATTTTCTATGCCTCAAAATTGTAAAGTCTTGTCAAAATTCCTCAAAATTTTCCCAAGGGAAGGATGTTAAACAAATATGATAGTTATAGTTTGAATTATGCCCAAGTAAAGGGAGCATCTTGTTAAAGAGACAAATGGGTATGTGCAGTTCAAATTTGGTGAAAATCTGATGATTTTTGGCTAAGTTGTGATCATTGCTCCATCTGGATGTTCGAACATCTGGTTGCACTTTTTTATGTTTCTATCAGGTTGTCTTCATGTCCAGATCTAGTTGTGTTCATTTGTATTTCTAACTAGATATCAGGTTATGTTTCTATATCTAGTTCTAGTTGCACTAATATGTAGGTTGGAATATATCTGGTTTGACCAAGTTAGGTTTGACCAAGATAGATATATCAAGCAAGATATGTCAAGTTGGAGTGTGACATCATAATGACTCATCAACGTGCTATCAGGTGTGAAATTCCAATCAGATGTGGAACACAAGATAACCAAATGCCCATTATACAAGATCAGGTTAAGGTTGTTGCAAATATGTGCCTAAGCGGTGTTGTCATTGATGTCAACATATCCTTGTTGCCATTGGTGTCAATTGTATCCTATTTTACTACTTGTTTAGAAGACTAGATTGTTGAGGATATTGAGATAATTAATGTATACAGACCATATGGCTGAGTAGAGGATTGTTTGAAGAAGCTCCAATTAAGTTTTGAAGGGTTCACATGAAGATTTGAAGAAGCTATGGCCATCTGCATTGAACAAGTTTTGCAGTTTTCAAAAGAGATATAGTGACATGAAAGAGGTCTAGATTATTCTGGATATGTCAAATGATGATTTGCAGATCTAGAGGCATGCTTGGGAAGTTAGTATATATCATCCATTTAAGTGATTCATGATTTGGAGGTCTGCAAGTAATCTTTCTAATGTGACAGTCATGGTAAATAGTGTTCTTGAGGTTCCGAAGGAAGATGCAAGTGATTCGAATGATTTGGAGGAGTGATGATGTTTTTGTTGAATTCAATGTTCTTGTGGAGGTCTTTGGTTTGTGTGACTGCTATGTTGGAGGTTCGCATTGAAGTTTGAGCTTATTAATGAAGATTTCCTTCTTAGTGTTGTTGTTCTTACCAGTCTTGGTGGTGTGTTGATCAAGGAAGATTTGAGTTCCAGTTATGTTTGGCCGACAACTTAGTGATTCGCACTAAGGTAGATGTTTGTAGTGATGACATTGATGTTCATTCCAAGGTTGATGAAGTGTATAAATACTTGTTGATGAGTTGTGGAAAATCATCCTTGTGTGAAAACAATAAAATCAAAGAAAGGATCAAAGGTAGAGCAGAGTAAAGGAGAAGTAGAAGAACAAGAGATGTTTTAGACAAGAAGTATTTGAAGCAGAGAAGAAGTTTTGTGAGCATTCAATGGAACTAAACCACACATGAAGTAGATGCTATTTATCAATTAATTCTTCCTGTATTAAATTTATGTAGGTAGTGAGCCTCTCTTGAGCAGTGAGCTCTGGGCAGTGAGCCCGAGGCATGTACCTTCTCTTTTTCTAAGTACTTTTAATAGGGTACGAATCTTGTGGGCTAACGCCCACCATGGTTTTCCCTTAACTAGGTTTCCACATAAAAATTCTAGTGTTATGTGTGTTTAATTTATTTATGCTCTTATGTTTTTGATTCATGCTTTAATGCTTATCTGATTGAAAGTTGTTAAAGAAGATTAAAAAGAGGAAAAGATTAAAATTTGTGGGACAACTGATTCACCCCCCCTCTCAGTTGTCTGGACTAATTCCAACAATTGGTATCAAATCCAAATCCTCTAAAATAATCTTGACCACTTGAGGAGATCTAGGATGTCAACCTACAAAAAGGATAGTCCAAGATTTGATGGAACAAACTACTTTGTTTGGAAGAGTCACATGGAATGCCATTTGCAATGTATGGGTGATGCTTATTGGGTGATAAACAATGATGAGTATAAATCTCCAAAGAAAGGCCCTTCAACTCCAGATCAAATTAAAGATGTTGAAAATAACCTTCAAGCTAAAGAAGCCTGGTTGAGTGCCTTGACTGATTCAGAAATGTCAAATGTCTTTGGACTAAAAACTACTCATGAAATCTAGAAGAAGTTGGAGAATCTTTATGAAGGTGATGAATATGTCAAATGTGCCAAGCTACAAATTCTGAGAGAAAAATTTGAAAATCTGAGGATGAGTGAAGATGAAAACATCACAATCTATATACAAAAGATAAATGAACTTGTGTGTGGTATCAGGTATGCTAGTGGAACTTTGGAAGAATCAGAGATTGTGGAAAAAGTGCTCAAATCTTTACCTAATTCATACAAACATAAGGTTGTTTCTATAGAAGAGATCAAGACTATCTCAAAAGTTACAAGGGATTAGCTGGTTGGCAAAATTTCAATTTTTGAATTAAGTGAGTTTGGTGATTCTCTACCTAAGTCTGAATCTACTTTAAAGGCCAGTGTATATGGAAAACAAAGATATGATCTGGGTGAAATCTCTTCTACAAGATCAAATAGATTTGCTAAGGCAAGGAAGGATCTTGAAGATGGTGAAATTGAGTCTATAGAATTGGAAGCTCTTATTGCCAAAAGAATGCCAAGAGGATCCAGTAAGTATGAAGGAAAGTTGTCATTCAAATGTTTTGCTTGTAATAAGATTGGTCATTTTGCCTCAAGATGTCTAGACCAATTTTCAAAGCCAAACACCAATAGATATAAAGCTTAGAAGAATTGTTACTATGTCCAAAAAGATGGAGGAGTCACAGATGATGAATCTGATCATGGAGGTGCCACTGAAGATGATAGTGTATTCATTGCTATCAAAGAAGAAGATCCATTGTCTACTGAATTTGTAAGCTATGCAAATGTGGAAAGTGCCTTGGTTGCTCAGGTTGTTGAAAAGGATGAATGGGTGAATGATAGTGGATGTTCTCATCATATGACTGGTGATAAAAGTAAGTTTATAAACTTTGAAAAATATGAAGCTGGAATTGTGAAATTTGAAGACAACTCAGCTGGTAGAATATGTGGTAGAGGATCCATCTCTTTTGATGGTAAAAATAACGCAAATGATGTTTTGTATGTGGAAGGATTGAAGCATAATCTTCTCAATATTGGATAGTTGGTTGACAATGGTTATGATCTCCGATTCAAGGATGGTAAATGCAGGATCTTGGAAAGCTTCGAAACTGAAATTGCATCTGGTATAGAAACTAGAGGTAACATCTTTTAATTAAGTAGTTCTGGTAAAAGTTGCTTGATTTCACAGACAAATCAGAGTTGGTTGTGGCATATGAGAATGTGTCATGTGAATTTTGGTAACATTATCAAGATAAGTTCTACTTAGGCTGTGAGAGATCTTCCAAGACTTGTGAAACCTAATAGCATGTGTAGAGAATGTCAATTGGGTAAATGGAACAAAACATCATTCAAAAGTAAAGAACAATTTTCAAGTGGGTGATTGGAACTTGTGCATACTGATCCATGTGGTCCTACTAGAATTAGGAGTGTACAAGGAGACATATATTTTATGTTGTTGATTGATGATTACTCTGGATGATGTGGGTAACCTTCTTAAAAGAAAAATCAAAATCTCTTGACGAATTCAAAGTGTTCAAAGTTATGGTGGAAAATGAGATTGGTGTGAAGATAAAGTGTCTAATATCAGACAGAGGTGGATAGTTTATCTTCAGTGAGTTTGATTCATTCTGTGAGAAGCAAGGAATAAAAAGACAGTTATCTACTCCTAGGACTCCTCAGTAGAATGGAGTTGTGGAAAGAAAGAACCAGACCATTCAAGAAGCTGCTAGAACCATGATGATGGAAACAAATCTTCCACAAGTCTATTGTAGAGAAGCTGTGAGTACTGCTATCTACACTCTTAACCATGTCCAAATCAAAGGCAATTATGGTAACACCTCTTATGAACTATGGTTTGTTCATGCTCCTATTATGAAGTATTTCAGAGTTTTTGGTAGTAAGTGCTATATCAAAAGAGATGAAGATCTAGGCAAGTTTTAAGAAAGAAGTGATGAAGGAATTTTTCTAGGTTACTCCACTCAAAGTAAATCATACTGGTGCTTTAAAAAGAGGTTGAAAAAGATTATTGAAAGTACTAATGTCAGAGTTGATGAGAGTAAAGGACATTCTTGATCAAGATGAAAATCCAAGTCAAGAAAGGTAAGTATAAACTCAAATTCAGATTGATCTGGAAAATCCAGTAATTCAAGAGGATAGTGCAGAAGTTAAGGAAGAAGCTCAAGAAATAGAAGTTCAAGCAAATCCCAAAACTCCCGGGTATGTAAGGATGAATCATCCTAAAGATCAAATCATAGGAGATAGACATAAATGTGTTTGAACTAGGAGAAGAATTGCTGAAGATCAAGAAGAGATTTGTCTGATTTCAAAGATTGAACCAAAAATAGTAAGTGAAGCCAACAAAGATGAAAACTAGGTAAAGGCAATGGAAGAAGAATTAATGAAAATTGAAAAGAATCATACTTGGGATCTTGTTTCTAGACCTAAGGACAAAAATGTGATTGGAACTAAATGGGTCTTCCGGAATAAACTAAATGAAGATGGTGAAGTTGTAAGAAATAAAGCAAGGTTGGTATGCCAAGGATATTCTCAAGTGGAAGGAATTGATTTTGAAGAAACTTTTTCTTCGATGGCAAGAATAGAGAGAGTTAGATTGTTTCTTACTTTTGCTTCTTATAAAGATTTCAAAGTCTATTAGATGGATGTCAAGTCAGCATTTCTAAATAGAGAGTTAGAAGAAGTTTACATTGAGCAACTAGAAGGATTTCAGTTGTCTAATTAGAGAGACATAGTCTACAGATTAAGGAAAGCATTGTATGGACTCCAACAAGCCCCAAGAGCCTGGTATGTAAGATTAGATAAGTATTTGCTAAAGCTAGGTTATAGCAAAGGCACTGCTAATAATAATCTCTACTTCAAAATTGACCATGAGAATATTCTAATTGTTGAGGTATTTGTTGATGATATCATTTTTGGTGAAAATGAGAGTATGTGAAAAACATTTGCTGATTAGATGCAAAGTGAATTTGAGATGTCCATGTTTGGTGAAATGAACTTCTTCTTAGGTCTACAAATCACACAATCAGATAAAGGTATCTTTATATCTTAGTCTAAGTATGTAAAAGTTTTGTTGAAGAAGTTTGGAATCGAAGAATCAAAACCAGTAGGTACTCCTATGGTAACCTGATGTAAATTGAGTAAAGATGATGACTCCCCTAAGGCAAATCAGAAAAGGTATAGATCAATGATTGGAGGATTGCTCTATCTGACTCAGACCAGACTTGATATCATGAATGCAGTTGGGCTTGTCGCTAGATTCCAAGCTAATCCTAAAAAATCCCATGTTGTAATAGTCAAGATAATTTTTAGATATCTCAAAGGGACAATTGATTATGGATTATGGTATCCAAAGGATAATGACTTCACTCTACATGCATATACAGATGTTGATTGGGTAGGAGATATGGATGATAGAAAAAGCACTAGTGGTGGTGCATTCTTCTTGAGAAGTAGATTGGTTTCTTGGCTAAGCAAAAAGTAGGAGGCAATATCCCTATCTACAATAGGGGAAGAATATATAGTAGCAACAAACAATTGTACTTAAGTTCTGTGGATGAAGCAAATGTTGAAACACATCATAATTGTGTTTGAGGAGCTTGTCACAATCTTCTGTGATAATTCAAGTGCAATAAGCATATCAAAGAATCTAGTGTTGCATTCAAAGACAAAGCACATATCCATCAAGTTTCATTTCTTGAGAGAGAAACTAAATGAGAATGAAGTCAAGTTGGAGTTTGTGTCTTCAAAGGATTAGATTGTGGATATTTTCACTAAGCCTCTTCCCAAGGATACTTTTGAGTATCTCAAAGACAAGTCAAGGGTTATTACCCCTCCTTATCAGAATTAAGATGCACTAAAGTGTATCAATCCAGTGGAACTCACAATCATATCTTATGATCCGGATTGATGTTAAGGAGGCACTACTCAATGGGAGTAGTCTACATACATTTTTTTTGAGTTGGGTTAGAAACAAAAAGGGAGGAAAGATTGCAAATATGTGCCCTTTTCCAATGATGTCAAAGGGGTAGAGAAGTTCATGTGAAAAACTAGTTGCTGATGAAAGAGGGAGCAGTGAAGAAAGTGATTGCAGAAGTGATAAGAGAAAGAGGGAGAAGGTCTTGTCTTGATGGTCAAATAAGGTTTTCACATCATATGTTGCCATCAATGACAAAGGGGGAGATTGTTGCAAATATGTGCCTAAGTGGTGTTGTCATTAATGTCAACATGTCCTTGTTGCCATTGGTGTCAATTGTATCCTATTTTGTTGCCTGTTTAGAAGATTGGACTATTGAGGATATTGAGAAAATTAATGTATGAGAACCATATGGTTGAGTAGAGGATTCTTTGAAGAAGCTCTAGTTAAGTTTTGAAGGGTTCACATGAAGATTTGAAGAAGCTATGGTCATCTAAGTTCAACTAGTTTTGCAGTGTTTAGAAGAGATAGAGTGATAGGAAAGAGGTCCGGATTGTTCTGGATATGTCAAATGATGATCTGCAGATCTAGAGGCATGCTTGGGAAGTCAGTATGTATCATCCATTTAAGTGGTTCGTGATTTGGAGGTCCACAAGCAATCTTTCTAATGTGACAGTCATGGAAGATAGTGTTCTTAAGGTTCCAGAGGAAGATGCAAGTGATTCTAATGGTTTGGAGGAGTGTGGATGTTTTTGTTGAATTCAATGTGCTTGTGGAGGTCTCTGGATTGTGTGACTGCTATGTGGGAGGTCCGCATTGAAGTTTGAGCTTGTCAATAAAGATTTCCTTCTTGGTGTTGCTGTTCTTACCAGTCTTGGCCAACCATATGATTCAAGCATGTTGTGGATGATCTAAGAGCAATTCTATGAAGCATGGTGTGTTGATCAAGAAAGATTTGAGTCCCAGTTATGTTTGGCTGACAATTTAGTGATTCGTACTAAGGTAGATGTTTGTAGTGACGACATTGATGTTCATTCCAAGGTTGATAAATACTTGGTGATGAGTTGTGGAAAATCATCCTTGTGTGAAAACAATAAAATCAAAGAAAGGATCAAAGGCAGAGAAGAATAGAGGAGAAGAAGAAGAACAAGAGATCTTTTAGAGAAAAAGTATTTGAAGTAGAGCAGAAGTTTTGTGAGCATTCAATGAAACTGAACTAGGCATGAAGTAGATGCTATTTATCAGTTAATTCTTCTTGTATTAAAATTCTATAGGTAGTGAGCCTCTCTTGAGCAGTTAGCTCTGGGCAGTGAGCCCAAAGGCATGTGCCTTCCCTTTTTGTAAGTACTTTTAATAGGGTACAAATCTTGTGGGCTAACCCCCACTGTGTTTTTCCCTTAACCGAGTTTCCACGTAAAAATTTTGGTGTTATGTGTGTTTAATTTATTTATGCTCTTGTGTTTTTGATTCATGCTTTAATGCTTATCTGATTGAAAGTTGTTAAAAAAGATTAAAAAGAAGAAAAGATTAAAATTTGTGGGACAACTAATTCACCCCCCTCCTCAGTTGTCCGGACTAATTCCAACAAAGGCTAGTATATAAGTTAATTGAGAAAATTTCTAGATGCAAATTGTTGTATAGCCTAACTGAATATGGATCTTTAAAGTGAATTGGATCCTAATGATTTTCAAATCTCATGTCCAGATGGAAAATTAGGTTAGTGCTACTTTATTTCATGGAATTAAACCACATTTTAGACTTGGGTCGTGTCATGTCTAGAGTTATTTCTAAATTATTTCAAATGTTTAAAGGACTGCTTCCAACTAGAAATTTCTCAACATACTATGTTGTGGTATCTTCATCCAGAAGTGGATTTAGATGTGGATTGTTAAGTTTGCTAATGTCATGTCTAGGTGGGATGTCTAGTTGGGATATTCGGTTAGAATAGCTTGCTCATTTAAACAAATTTTCAAAAATTTCCACAAGTGACCAAAGCTAAAATTTGATGCTCTTTCTATATATACCTTCACTTAGAACTTTTGGGATTCAAAATTGCTCCTCTTTGTAACTTCAAAACAAGGAAGGCTAACATATGGCACAATAGCTCCACTCATTCAAGTTTTTAGAGCATACATGTTGGTGTTCTACCATTTTGGCAAAACATATAATCAGTATCAATTGTGATGCAAGTATGTGCAATCGGTGTTGTCATTGATGTCAACAAGATTGTGTTTTCATTGGTGTCAACTATGTCATTTGTGTGAGTAAGAAATGATGCAAGAGTATGAGTAGTTAGTGTTGAGTGAATATTGTCTCTAATGATGAGGTTGGTTGAATAAAGATGAGGTTGTTGCAATGGTATGAGCTGTTTGGTTGAGTTGGCTTTCTTTGGTTGCTTTGAAGAGGTATTGAAGATGTTGAGAATATGTTTCTATTGGTAGCTTAAGTTCTTTTGAGAACATTTGATTAATAAAGGAAATAGTGTGTTGAAGTGGCATTTTGGCTTATAGAGTAGTGTTCAAGTTTTGTTCCGTATTTCTTGTATGTTGAATATTTGTGTGTGTAGTTTGGATATGTTGTTCATAGATGTTAAGAGGTGTTATATTCCAAATTTGGTGTTCTAGTTCATTGTGTAGAGGAAATTGTATTCACCAATGTGTGAACTATGTTTCTGAGTTCTATAGAGGTGTCAGGGAGAAATTGTTTTACTCCACATTTCTCCACATATTTGTTTCTAGCTTTATGGTTCTGGATTTCTGCTTATAATGTCCATATCTATCTCTAGTTGAAGTTGTTCATGGTTTGGTGGTCTGCATGTTGATTTCTTGAGTTGCAATGTATGGCAAAGATGTTTGAGTTCTCTGGTGAGAACCTTCTTCAAGTAAAAGTTGTTGCAATAGAGTTTGTTGATTCTTAGGTTATTTCAAGATGGTTGTGTAAGATTCTAGAGTATGTTCAAGCTTTATGTGTGGTCTGTGATTTGATTTTGGTCTTGTGGAAGTGTACTTAAGAGTTGATTGTGTTAACACTAGATTGGCCGACCTTGGGTGTTTGCACTAATTGTGGAGCTACTTCGATGATTGTGAAAGCATGGAGTGACATGTATGGATGGATTTAGGTCCAAGATGAGGTTTGTTGTGGTCCACATTCATTCCTTTCCACCACTGGAATGTTTTCGTGTTGACCTAATTTGAATTTACATGGTTAAAGTGTGTTGCTGACCTTGGAGAATCTTTTCAAGGTTGAAGATGGTGTGAATAAGTAAGAGAGAGATGCATGAGATAAGAATGCATATGTGAATCAAGGGTAGTAAGTTGTGTGCGAGCTTAAATTCTTATGACTCTAAAATGCAATGAGAAGAAGGTGTCTACATTTCAGTGTACTTGAATTTGTTGGAGGTAGTGAGCCAAAGGTTGTAGATAGATAGAAGTTGCAATGGTGGATCTTCTCTGTTGCCTTGAGATATTGAATCTCTTTGTAACAATTTTCTTCTATGTTTATCTCTTCTAGATAGTGATTCCTTCTAGGAAATGAGCCTTTCTTTTAGGCAGTGAGCCCTTGGTAGTGAGCCTATGTATTTTTCAGTGATACTACTACTTTATATTGTGAGCTAATCCTCACTGTGGTTTTTCCTTTCTTGGGGTTTCTATGTAAAATATGGTGTTGTCTTGTGTATGGTGTTGTTATGATTCAGTTGTTAGTGTAGGTTTTTATTTCCTAGCGGGTTATTTATTATTCCCTATATTCCTAGGTTTTTCCTACACTTCTATTAAACTCTCTTAGGTTAATAAAGCATGTCTTATTAGGTGAGTGGTTGCGAGGTGTCACCTTCCTACATGTGAGAATCTATTAGCTATCTTGGGAAGATACTTTGCTATCTTTAGTCTGATAGATGGTTGCTCCTAATTGGTCGGTGTTGCCACCTCCTCCCTCTTCCTAGTCTATATAAGCCTGCTACCTGGCTTGTATTTTGGCATCTTTTGCTTTTGCATCCTCTTAATGCTATTTTTCTTCTAGCATTTGTATTACTCTCTTAGATACTAACTCTATGTTCCTATTTTGATTTCATATCATTTGCATTCATAGTTTAGATATCTATTCTTTGCACTAGTTTTTTGGGTTAATAATCTTTTCAGATTCTAACATGGTATCAGAGCCTTGCTATGTGCAAGAGTAGATTTTAGTTTCCTTATTTGAGAGATTTGGGGGAGGCTAATAAATATTATTACTATTTTTAAAAAAACCCAGTATGCTCTTCTCTTGCATCTTCAGATGATCTTGAGAATCAGAAAAGTTTGACGGAAACTTTTTTAATCTCTGGGGTTTACACATGTGTTTTATGAAATTTGGGTGATTGTAGCATTTCTAGTTATACTGGAAGCATTGCCAATTGCTCCAACATGTCCAAGAGGCTTGAGAAAGTTAGATTTGGCTTTCATTTCATCGAAATCAGAGATCGTCATACACAGTTGCAGAACCAGGGTTTCAAGCTCAAATTTGACAACCAACTTGCACATTTAGTGTTTTCAATCAATATTGCAGGTTCCAACATGCCATTGCTTGTCTTAGGTAGCTGATTCAGTCTTTGTATGTCATTTTTTGGTTGTTGGGGTCATTTTTGTAGCTAAAGGCATTCTATTTACACTAGATCAACATCTCCTATACATCAGCAAGAAAGATGCCTTCTGAGTTTTATTCGCAGCATAGAAAAACCATCTGGGTATGTTTTATTTTTTTCATGCAGTCTATATATTTTGTATAAATGTGCTCAGAAAGCGATAGTAGGACCCCTCTCCATTGACAGTTGTAGTTTTGAAGTCAGTTTTCAAATGCTCCGTTCTTGTTCATACATACTCCTTTTCCCACGAATATTTTTTTGATTTTAGCTATTTTTTTCGTTCTCTATGCACTAGTGCAGATGTTTTTTTTTTATTTTGATGTAGATATTTTTTATAAATTATAGATTCTCAGTCATGACACTGCATAGTTCTCATTTTGGGAACTTCAGAGGATCATAACTTTCACATACGACCTCGTATTGAGGAGATTCTTTTTTCAAAAGTGCATGATTTTTTGAGTAGATTACAGTGGTTCTATTTATTTTTTTGGGTATTGTGTCAAAGTTGTACTTTTAGCATATGTTCTTTGTGAGGGTTTTGTAATGCACTAAAATCAAGACCACTTAGTATTTCTTGCTAGTGGTAGTTGTAAATGCACTAATATAAAGTGCCAAATCATATTTTCTTGGGGGGTTCTTTGATTGAGTGAAAAGGGGGGGTTGTCTTGGTTGGGTTCTCTTCTTTTCAACATTTCTTCATCATTGATCAAACAAATGTGCCCATCCTAACTCCATGCAATTACTTTGAGTGGAAATCATGCATGACAATTCACTTTAGGAAAGTTGGATTAAATAGGATAACTATGGGACTTGAAACTGAACCTGCTAATGATGAAGATAAGCCTAAGTGCTTTAGCAAATGTGATGAGGCATATGGAACATTGTGTTTGTCTATTTCTCTAGATTTTCTCTTTCACATTGAGTCTTTGAATACACCAAATGAAATCTAGACAAAGCTAGAAACACTATTTGGCACACAAGATTCAATGAGGGGTCATATGTTAGAAAATGAACTAATTAGTTTAAGTCCAGGCAATTTCAACACAATCCAGGATTTCTTCACTAAATTGAAATCACTAAGGCTATAGTTAAAACAATGTGGAATTCAAAAGAAATATGAATAACTCATTCTTAGTATTCTCTCTAAGCTAAGTTTTGAATATTCTATGTTTGTTTCCACCTTCTATGCTACTAAGGGTGCACTTGGTACTCAATTCAGCATGCCATCTTTATATGATTTTGCTATCAATCTCACTTGGGAATAGGACAAGCTAATCCAGATAGGCACTCTTAAGTCCTCCAAGTCACATGCCTTAGCTGCCAACCAAGGCACAAAAGAACATAAAGGACAAAGTAGTAACAACAATAGTAAGGATAAGAAACATAAGGATAGCAAGGAGAAGAAGGATCAAATAACGGTTGCTTCAAAAGCAACTAATGGGACCCAATATTCCAAGGGCGACAAGCCTATGAAAGAGAGGGTCCAATGTGCCTATTGTAAAGACCCAGTCATGATGAACGTAAATGTCTGAAGAAACAAATTGATCACTTGACACACATTCTTGAGAAGAATAATATCAGTGTTCCTGAGTTTATGAAACAGATTTCTAATGAGGGGTCTAACAAGCCAAAAGAAAACAACAAGGGGAAAGGAAAGGGCAAGGCCCTTGTTACAGTTGCTTCTTCACCATCCGCTTGGGTTCTTGAGTCGGGTGCTTCGCACCACATGGCTTCATCTAAGGAAGAACTTGCATCTTTGGAGCCATGTACTATGCCTTCTATTTTGATGGGTGATGACACTCCTATTGAGGTGTGTGGGAGAGGGTCTATTGATGTGGGGGATGGTACATTCCATGATGTTCTTTGTGTGCCCTCATTATCCACTAATCTCCTATCAGTATACCAGATCACTCACACAGGTTCAGGCAAGCAGGTTGAGTTCACTCCTGATTCAGTTGAGATTCATGAGTTGCACAGTGGTTCTACAGTTGCAGTTGGGAGAGCATATCATCAGTCACAGCTCTATCTATTTTCTCACTTTGTTCCTAATCCTCCTTCAACTATTTTGCTCACTCATTCTAATGATGCGAGTAGATTATGGCATGAGTGGTTTGGGCATCTTAACTTCCGCTACTTGCAACAGCTCAACCAATAGAGCATGGTCACAGGGTTGCCTTCATTTTAGATTTCAGGTGGTGTTTGCCAAGGTTACATTCTTGGTAAGCATCCTAAGGAAAAGTTTGACAAAGGTAAGGCATGAAGAGCTTCACAGATACTAGAGTTGGTTCACAGTGATTTGGCTAGTCCATGTTAGCATCCTTCTTTCAGCAGGGCCCGATATGTCCTCACATTCATTGATGACTTTTCTCGATATACTTGGGTGTACTTTCTCAAATAGAAGTTAGAGGTATTTGATCATTTTTAGGACTTCAAAAATTTTGTAGAGAAGCAATCCGAGAAAGCCATCAAAGTTTTGCGCACTGACAATGGTGGTATGTCAACCATCAGTTTGAGAAGTTTTACACTTCAGAGGGGATTGATCTGCAGCATTTAGTTCCATACAATCCTCAACAAAATGGTGTTGCAGAATAGAAGAATAGGTCCTTGAAGGAAATGGCAAACTGTATGATTCACTTCAAATCTCTTGCACCACAGTATTAGGCAAAGGCCATTAACTGTGCTTGTTATATCCAAAATTGTGTTCCTCACTGAGCCTTAAAAGGAGTCACTCATTTTGAAGCTTGGAGTTGTTTGGACCCATCAGTTAAGCACTTTCAAGTTTTTGGTTCTCCTGCATAGGCCCATATTCTTGCAAAGAAATGCAAGGCCTTGGATCCACAAAGCAGACCTTGCATATTTGTAGGTTATCCTGATGGTGTGAAGGGTTATCGGTTACTCCACCCTACTACACATGAGTTGTTCATTGAGAGGAGTGTTCAGTTTGAGGAGGGCTCTTTGAGCTCACTTTCTATCACTTCTCCAACTCCTACCTTGACATTGGAGTCACTTGGGATACATGACAGATTTCTGATGAATCAGATTCACCTGAGTAGTCTTCTACCTCCACTTCTGATGCTGAGAGTGATTCAAAGGACTCACCTCCTTCCTCTCCTAGTCATCATTTAGAGGTTGATGATTCTCCTCTAGATTCTCCATCTTCAAATCCACTTTGGGCTAGATAGATCTTGCAGTCTACAAGTGATTGGGTTGGGGATCCATCAGACACCAGGCAGACTCATTCACAGTTCCAAGATGCTCCACATGTCTTCATTGCTACTACCTCAGATCCATAGTCTTTTCATGAGGCTTTTGGTATTCCTAAGTGGGATATAGCTATGCAGGAGGAGTATAGTTCCTTGATGAGGAACCACACTTGGGATCTTGTCCCTCTTCCTAAGGGCATAAAACTTGTTCAATGTAAGTGGATCTATCGGACAAAATTTGCAGTAGATAGGTTGGTTGACAAGCATAAGGCTCAGTTGGTTGCCAAAGGATTCTCCCAAGTTCATGGGATTGACTACTCTAAGACTTTTGTGCTAGTTGCCCAAATGAATTCCATCCAACTTGTTCTTGCCATTGTTGTAGCTAAGCATTGGGAAGTACACCAGATGGCTGTGAAGAGTGCTTTTCTTCATGGTGACCTTCAGGAGGAGATCTACATGGAGCAGCCATAGGGGTTCACTCATGATTCTTCACTTGTGTGCCATCTTTGGAAGTCTCTCTATGGCCTCAAATAGGCTCCTTAGGCCTGGTATGCCAAGATGGACTCCTTCCTTCTATTAGTTGGGTTCACTTGGTGCCATTCTGATCCCAATGTCTACATTTTGCAGTAGGATGATTCACTCCTATTTTTGGTTCTGTACGTTGATGACTTGTTGATCATAGGGAGTTCTTCATCCACCATTGGGGCTACCAAAACCTCCCTTCATGACATGTTTTTGATGACTAACTTGGGATTGTTGCATTACTTTCTAGGGATTAAGTATGCTCTAGATTTGCTCTTGAGGTTTCATATAGCTGACTGCAAGCCTGCTTTGACTCCCTTTCTTTCTGGAATCAAACTTGAGGCTCAGTGTTCTTCTCCACTTGTTGATGGCACTTTGTATTGACAACTTGTTGGGAGTATCATTAATCTGACTCATACGAGACCTGACATTTTATATGCTATAGGAATGGTCTCTCAATTCATGCAGGAGCCTCGTGAGCTGCACTAGAAAGCAGCCAAGCGGATCCTTCACTACTTTCAAGGTTCTCATGGTTTTGGGATTCACTACATAGTGGGTATTGAGCTTGACTTGGTGGGCTACACAGATTTAGATTGGCCAGGTGATTCTCAGGATCGCAAGTCTACTTCAGGTTACAGCTTCTCACTTGGTTCAGGTTCTGTTTGTTGGTTGACCAAGAAGCAGTCTGCTATTGCTCTATCTTCTACTAAGGCTGACTATCGGGGGGCTGTGAATACTGCCAATGAGGCCATTTGACTTCAAAATCTTCTCACTGAGTTTGGTATCTAGATCAGACAGCCATCAATCATATTTTGTGACAACCAAAATGCCATTCAAATCTCACGAAATTTGGTCCATCATCAGCGGACCAAACACATAGAGGTCCACATGCACTACATCTAGGAGCTCATCCATGGCCACATCATCGACCTTCACTACTATCCAACTTTCGAATAGGTTGCTGATATCTTCACCAAATCCTTCACAGAGAGGAAGTTCCTTCATTTGTGAGCTTTGCTAGGGCTGCGGGATGCTTCGGGCTTCTTCCTCTCACTCGGAGTCTTGACTCTCTCTACTTTGGGGGGTCTCTTTTCTCTCTCTTTGGGGGGAATTTTATGTATATGGGTACCTCATCAGGCTTGATTTGCCAGGACCCATTTCTACATCCACCTAAGCTTCTCTTATGGGGGTATTATTGTATGTTTTTATTTCCTAGTGCGTTATTTATTTTTCCCTATATTCCCTAGGTTTTTCGTACACTTCTATTAATCTTTCTTAGGTTAATAAAGCATGTCTTATTAGGTGAGTGGTTACGAGGTGTCAACTTCCTATATGTGAGCATCCATTAGCTATCTTGGGAAGATACTTTGCTATCTTTAGTTCGATAGATGGTTTCTCCTGATTGGTCAGTGTTGCCACCTCCTCCCTCTTCCTAGTCTATATAAGCATGCTACCTGGCTTGTATTTTGGCATCTTTTGCTTTTGCATCCTCTTAATGCTATTTTGCTTCTAGAATTTTAATTACTCTCTTGGAGACTAACTCTGTGTTGCTATTTTGATTTCATATCATTTGCATTCATAGTTTAGATGTCTATTCTTTGCACTAGTTTTCTGGGTTAATAATGTTTTCAGATTCTAACATCAGTTTATGCTATTTTCTTTTCATGCTTAATCATCATAACAAGTTAAGGGTTAATTGGATTAATGTGGATCTAAATGTGTAGAGGGTTTTGAAATTATAAGTTACAATTGATTCACCCCCTCTCAGTTGTTTGGTGCATTCAACAATTGGTATCAGAGCAAGGTCCCTTGAAAGAAAGCTTAAGTGCCTAAGGTAGATCTAGGATGGCGCACAAGAAGGATGTTCCCCAATTTGATGGAATAGATTAAGCATTCTGAAAAATAATGATGGAAGGTTATCTGATTTCTCTTGGATATGAGATCTAGAAGGCTATTGAGACTGAATACACAATATCATAAAATGGTCCAAGTAATGCAAATGAGATCAAGGCCTTCAAAATCAATGTTAAAGCAAGGTATGCTCTTTTAAGTGGTCTTACTAATTCTAAATTGGTGAAAGTCATGGATTTGAAAACTATTAATGAGATTTGCAAAAAGTTGAAAAGTATTCATGAAGGAGATGATAAGGTCAAGCAAGCTAAAATGCAAAATTTGAAGCTCATGTTTGAGACTATACAGATGTGTGAAGATGAAAACATTACAAGCTACTTACAAAAGGTGGATGAAGTTGTCAATGACATCAAAGGACTTGGTTGAAATATAGATGAAAAAGAAGTGATATTGAAGGTACTCAGAACTCTTCCTAAAGCTTACAGTCACAAAGTTTTTGCTATTGAAGAACTACAAAATCTGAATTAGTTTACCAAAGATCAGTTGCTTGGTACCTTAACTACTTTTGAAATGAGAGAATTTGGTACAAGTAGTGCAAAGGTTGATACTACCTTCAAGGCTGGAAAATTTTAGAAGAATGTGGAATTAGATAAGGAGGATGATGATCATGTGGAGGCTAACTTCGTGAGAAAAATGAAGTTGGGTATTGGTAAGTACAATGGTAAGTTGCCTCTCAAATGTTTCAGTTGTGGAAAGATAGGTCATTATACTTCAAGATGTCTGAAAAGAATTTTGAGAAGTAAGAATAAGGAAAACAAAAGTAGAGTACCTAAGAAAAGCTACTATGTGAAAGAAGATGCAAGTATATGTGATGATGAATTTGATTATGAAAATGATGAGGATAATGAATGTGTGTTCATAGCTTTAAAAGATGATACTAATTCTACTAACAATAAGATGTGTGTGAAGGAGAAGGCTCTGGAGCAAAGTCTTAATAGTGAAGGTACTTTGTGCTTTTTATACCAAACATGAAAATAAATATTAGGTTATTGATAGTGGATTCTCAAATCATATGACTGGTGATAAAAGTAAGTTTGTTAAACTTGAAAAATATGATGGAGGACTAGTTACATTTGGTTATGATAATATTGCTATGATATGTGGAAGAGGATTAATTAGTTTTGATGGTGAGCATAACACAAATGATGTTTATTATGTCAAGGGTTTGAAACATAACCTCTTGAGTGTTGGACAAATGTGTAGCAACAGATATAATCTTATGTTTTAGGATGGTGGTTATGAGATCAAAAAGGATTTTGAAACTGTGATAGCTACTAGAAAGAGGACAGAGGGAAATACTTATCACCTCAAAGGTGGTGATGATTATTTCTTCATCACTAAGATCAGTAAGAGTTAGCTATGGCATAGAAGATTGTGTCACATCAATTTTGATATCCTGGTAAGGATAAGTTTAGTTGAAGTTGTGAGAGATCTTCCAAAGATTACAAAACCTATCAATGTCATTAGGAAGGAATGTCAAGTTGGAAAGAAAGCAAGAGGAAGTTTCAAAGTCAAAGATCAATCTTCTACTAAACTATTGGAATTGATGCATACAGATCTTTATGGTCCTACAAGAGTAAGGATTTTTCAAGGTGACAAGTATTTCAGGTTATTAATTGATGATTATTCTAGAATGACATGGGTTACTTTTCTTGAGGAGAAATCAAAAGCCCTAGATAATTTTAAATGTTTCAAAGAAATGGTTGAAAATGAAATTGATATGAAAATCAAATGTTTGAGGTCTGACAGAGGTGGAGAATTTACTTCTAATCAGTTTAACATGTTTTGTTAGAATCATGGAATAAAGAGGCACTTATCTACCCATAGGACTCCTCAACAGAATGGAGTAGTTGAAAGAAAGAATAGGACTATTCAAGAAGCTGCAAGGACAATGATAAAAGAACCAAGTCTACTAGAAGTGTATTGGAGAGAAACAATTCATACTACTGTCTATATACAAAATAGAGTGCAAAAAAGAACAAACAGTACAAAGACCCATTATGAATTATGGTATGGAAGGATTCCTACTATTAAATATTTCAAAGTGTTTGGAAGCAAATGTTATATTAGAAGGGATGAAGAAAATTTGGGAATTTTTTATGCAAGATCTGATGAATATATCTTCCTTCCATACTCTAACAAAAGCAAAGCTTACTGGTGCTATAACAAGAGGCTAAGAAAGATTGTTGAGAGTGTGAATGCCAAAGTTGATGAAGATCTACCAATGAACTCAAAGGTGAATGGATATGAATCATGTGAGTCTTCAAATAGTGAAGAAGAAAAGATAAAGTAAAGGAAGTGCAAGTTGAAGAGGAAGAAGCTACGAAAAGGACTCCTAAGACCCCCAAGTATTTGTAGAAGCATCATTCTAAAGATCAAATCATTGGTGAAAAAAGCAAAGGTGTACTAACTAGAAGGAGAGTTGTTGAATGTTGGGATAAGGTGCCATTAACCTTGTAAATCCCAATATTATATTTATTCCATTTATTATTTATTATTTGTAATTACCCATAATTAAGGAGATGTAATAGTTTCACTGGTAGTGGTAATTTTGGAGTTTCTGGCGGTAGTTATGGATTGACTTTTACTATTGGCAAATGTAAAAAATCAAAGTAAATGAGGGTAGGCATGCTCCCTTGAGGAATATACTATTTTTGGCATGTATGACAACTGTCATAATGTTTGGTAAGTGAATCTATGAGAGCTGCAAGTTGTCATAAGATTTTGAGATTCTATGATGCATATGATGGATATGTTAGTTGTATATTTGCTATATTTAGCCCAAGGTTCCTATCTTGGAAAGATACTCTTGTGTGGAATCTATGATGGTTATGATGTGTCATAAAATGTTGTAAGAGGCCAGATTTAGTCTTGGGCCCCCAACCTTTGCATGGCTATTGTTGGACAAGTGTAAGATGCTTGTAAGATGGTAATTAATGTTTACAGGTTAGAGAATCTTAGGAGAGAGAAGGTAAATGTCTAGAATGGAGTGGAAAATGTTTCTATAAGTATTTGCCATATATTTGTTGCTATAATATAGATTTTAGGTACTCAGGTGCTGTCAAAATGCTATCAGATTGAAGACTTGTGGAGAGAGTTGTGTAGTTGATGTATGTACAATCTTGTTGAGATTAATACAAACTTGTGCCTCTTTCTTGGTGGAGTTTTTTACCTAGAAGGGTTGTTTCCACGTAAACACTATGTCATTATGTTGAGTTCTTCATGTTTGACATCCTTCTATAGTGGGTTTCATGTTTTGTTACAATCTCCATTGTTCATACACACTTAAGATTGCTAAAACTTATCTTGAATCAGATTTCCATTGAAGTAGTGTTGCTATCATTTCTAACATTTGGTATCAGAGCCTGGCTAGTTTTGACTCTTGGGTGGTAGTGTGGAAGCTGTAGCTAAAGTGGGAGTTTTGGTTGTGTTTGTTTTGCAGATCTTATGTTGTTATTATGGTTGCATCCACTGTTGCATCAACCTCTCGAATGGACATTGAGAAGTTCAACAGAACGGAGTATGAGTTGTGGAAGTGGAAAATGGAAGATTTGTTGGGAGAAAGAAACCAATGGTTGGCTATTCAAAAAGAGAAGAAATCTGATGATGTCTCTCCAGATGAGTGGGCTAGACTGAATATGAAGGCACGGGGAACCATCCATTTGTGTCTTTTAGATTTTGTGCTGCTAAATGTCGCAAAGGAAGAGACCGCATACAGGTTGTGGAATCAGTTGGATGAGATCTATCAAGCCAAGAGTATGGTAAATAAACTTTATTTAAAAAGAAAATTATTTTCCATGAAAATGTGAGAAGGTGAATCAGTTGTAGAGAATTTAAATTCTTTTAATTTGTTATTGAGTTAGTTTGATTCAATAGATGTTGAGGTTAGTGAGGAAGATAAATGTATCTTACTTCTTTGTTCTTTTCCTGAGTCTTGGGAGAATGTTATCCTTTCTATTACTGCTAACCTTGTGGATCTGAAGTTGGATGCTCTTGTTTCAATGCTACTATCACAGGAATTGAGGAAGAAGAGTTTAGATAGTTGAGGGGATGCTCTCAGTGTCAGGGGAAGGTCTAAGGAAAGAGGACCTAAAGGAGATTAGAAAGGGGCTTAGGACAAGTCCAAGGGCTGGTCTATAACTCCTAGGAAAAAGAATAGAGTTAAGTGTTGGAACTGCGATAAAAGGGGACATGTGAAGAAGGAGTGTAGAAACCCCGAGAAAGAATGGGAGAGTGCTTTGAATAAGTCCTCAAATGTAGGTGAAGATGTTTTACTTTCTGCATGTAATGTTTTTTCTAATGAGCATTGGTTGGTTGACTCAAGATGCTCATTTCATATGACCCTATATAAGGAATGGTTCTCCACATATGAAGAATATCATGGAGGTAATATCTACCTTGGTGACAGCTCTTCATATCTGATTTTCAAGAAAGGAACGGTAACGTTGTGTTTTAGTGATGGAAGGATTAAAACCCTCCCTAGTGTTTTGCATGTTCTTGGATTAGCCAAAAATCTGATTTTAGTTTCAAAGTTGAATGATTTGGGAATGCATGTGACATTTGACAAGCATGGCTACAGATTGGTGAGAGGGAACTTGGTGGTAGTGAAAGGGAAGAGATTCAAGAACTTGTTTAATCTTGAAGCCACTACAGTTTGTAATGCCTCCTATGTATCTGAGGCCACTACTGAAAATACATGTATGTTGTGGCACCGTAGATTGGGCCACACAAGCAATAATGTATTAAAAACTATTAAGAATAAAAATGTGTTGGATGGTTTCTTCTATTCTGTTGAGCACTTTGATTTCTGTGAGCATTGTGTGTTTGGTAAACAAAATAGAAAATCATTTCCTTCAGGAAACAATAGAGCAAAAAAGAAGTTAGAAATTATTCATACAGATGTGTTTGGATCTGTGGATAATGAATCTATCAGAAAATCTCATTATTTTGTAACCTTCATTGATGATGTATCCAGATTTACATGAATTTATTTTATGAAGCATAAATCTGAAGTTTTCACTAAGCTTAAGGAATTCAAAGTCTTAGTAGAGAACCAATCAGGTTTAAAGATAAAAATATTAAGATCTGATAATGGAGGGAAATATTGCTCTAAGGAATTTGATGAGTTTTGCGAGCATGCAGGTATAATTAGACAACCAACAACTCCATATACACCACAACAAAATAGTGTTGCAGAAAGGATGAACTGAACAATTATGGAAAGAGCCAGAAGTATGCTTAGTGATGCATAGTTGGATAAATACTTTTGGGTAGAGGCTATGTGTACTACTTGCTACTTGATAAATAGATCTCCTTATAAGGCTCTTAATTTGACACATTATGAAGTGTGGATAGGTAAGAAACCTTTTGTTTCACATTTAAGGGTTTTTGGCTAAGGTTTTTGTTCATGTGCCTAAGGAAAAGTGATCTAAGTTGAATACAAAGGCCGAGAAGTGTACATTCATTAGATATGGTGATAATGTCAAATGTTATAAGTTGTGGAATCTAGTAACTAACAAGATTATCTTTTCTAGAGATGTTATTTTTAGGGAACTTAGAGCTATTTCTAAACATAAGAAACCAAAAAAAAAAAAGGTAAATAAGGTGCACTTTGATTTAGAGCAGAAAGATGCACCTCAGGAAGAACAAAATGATGGATTAGGGGTGAAGAAGAAGAAGAAGATTTGAGTAGTTCTAATGAAGATGAATCTGTTGTGACAGAAGAAGTTGGTGCACATGATCATGTAGATGAATGAGTAGAGTATCTTACTCCACCCTTAAGGAGATCCACAAGACAACGGAATCTAGTTGACATGTATAACCCACTAGATTTTTGTCATGTATATGCTTTATTTAGTACTCACGATGAACCTAGATCCTACAGGGAAGCTATTTCTATAGATGATAGTGAGTCTTGGTGGTTAGCCATGTAGAAGGAGATGATAGCTTTAGAATCTTGTAAGTGGGTCTTCAAGAAGAAGTTTGGAGCAAATGGGTCATTGGAGAAGTACAAGGCTAGACTGGTAGCCAAGGGCTACTCCTAGAGAGAGGGAGTTGATTTTGGTGAGATATTCTCTCCTATTGCTAAATTGACTTCTATTAGATTTCTCTTATCCATTGTTGCAGCTTATGATTGGGAGATTGAGAAAATGGATGTTAAGACTACGTTCTTGCATGGAGATCTTGAAGAAGAAATTTATATACAACAACCTATAGGTTTTGAGGTAAAAGGAAAATAACATTGGGTTTGCAAGTTAAAGAGGGCTCTTTATGGTCTGAAACAGTCTCCCAGAATGTGGTATCAAAATTTTGATTCATTTTTTTTAAAATTGGGTTTTGTTAGAAGCGAGGAGGATCATTGTGTTTACATTCATTGTGTTGATGATTATATACTGGTTATTGCTTTGTATGTTGATGAGATGGTTTTTAGCAATACTAAAGGTATGATCAGTGAGCTTAAAGCCCAACTTTTAGGTGCATTTGAGATAAAGGATATTGGTGCTGCAAGGTATATTTTGGGAATGGAGATCAAGAGGGATAGAGTTAACAGAAAGCTTTGGTTGTCACAAAGTATGTGAATACTATTTTACAGAGGTTTAGTTTGCAGGACTATAACACAATTAGAGTTCCTTTACCCTTTGGTACTAAGATTTCATTAGATATGTGCCCAAATATTGAGGATGATCTTGAGGATATGTCTAATGTGCCATATGCTAGTGTTGTAGGGAGTGGTTTGTACTAGACCAGATATTGCCAAAGTAGTGGGAGTTTTGAGTAGATTTATGTCTAACCCTAGTAGACATCATTAGAATTATGTGAAGAGGGTGTTTAAATATCTTGCAGGTCTCCTAATCATTGTTTGATTTATTCTAGTACTGATAGTGCTGATAAATCTTTGGACATACAGGGTTTTGTTGATGTAGATTGGGTAGGTGACTTGGATAGTCAAAGGTCCACTAGTGGCTATGTATTTACTTTGTTTGGAGGAGCAGTGAGTTGGATGAGTAAGAGGCAGCCCATAGTTGCTTTGTCCACCATAGAAGTAGAGTAAATGGCTGCTACTCATGTCTCGAAGGAGGCCGTTTGGTTGAGGATCTGACTATGTACAGGTATTGGTTTTGATTGTAGGAACATTCAAATTGGTTGTGATAGCCAGAGTACTATTTGCTTGGCTAAGAATCCCATGTATCATGCTCGGACTAAGCATGTTGATGTTTAGTATCACTTTGTTTGAGAGTTTGTTGCAAATGGAGATATTAAGCTGAAGAAGATAGACAATCATGAGAATGTTACAAATTCATTGACCAATCCTGTGAGCATAGAGAAGTTTATATGGCATAAAGAGGCCATGGGCCTTGTTTCTAGTGCATGATTATTTTTCATTTGATTTCCTATGGGTTGATTTACAATGTATAATGTCAAGTGGGAGAATGTTGAGATAAGGTTCTATTAACATTGTAAATCCCAATATTGTATTTATTCCATTTATTATTTGTTATTTGTAATTACCCATAATTAAGGAGATGTAATAGTTTCACTGGTAGTTGTAATGTTGGAGTTACCAGTGGTAGTTACAGAGTGACTTTTACTATTGGAAAATGTAAAAAACTCAAATTAAATGAGGGTAGCCATGCTCCCTTGAGGAATATACTATTTTTGGCATGTATGACAAGTATCATAATGTTTAAAGTAAGTGAATCTATGACAGTTCCAAGTTGTCATAAGATTTTGAGATTCTATAATGCATATGACAGATATGTTAGTTGTATATTTACTATATTTAGCCCAAGGTTCCTATCTTGGAAAGATACTCTTTTGTTGAGTCTATGATGGTTATGATGTGTCATAAGATGTTGTAAGAGGCTAGATTTAGTCTTGGTCCCCCAACCTTTGCATGGTTGTTTTTAGACAAGTGTAAGATGCTTGTAAGATGGTAATTAATGTTTACAGGTTGGAGAATCTTAGGAGAGAGAAGGTGAATGCCTAGAATGGAGTGGAAAATGTTTCTATAAGTATTTTCCATGTATTTTTTGCTGCAATACATATTTTAGGTACTGAGGTGCTGTTAGAATGCTGTCAGACTGAAGACTTGTGGAGAGAGTTGTGTAGTTGATGTATTGTACAATCTTGTTGAGATTAATACAAACTTGTGCCTCTTTCCTAGTGGAATTTTTTACCCGCAAGGCTTTTCTCCATGTAAACACTATGTCATTGTGTTGAGTTCTTCATATTTGACATCTTTTCTGTAGTGGGTTTTATGTTTTGTTACAATCTCCATTGTTAATGCACACTTAAGATTGCTAAAATTTATCTCGAATCAGATTTCCATTGAAGTAGTGTTTCTTTCATTTCTAACACTGAAGAACTAGTACATCTATGTTTACTTTCTAAGCTCACACCTAAAATAGTGATTGAAGAATGCAAGGATGATTATTGGATCAAGCCCATGGAAGAACTAATGTAGATTGAAAACAATTAGACTTGGGAACTTGTCCCAAGACCAGTAAAGAAAAATGTGATAGGAACTAAGTGGGTATACCAAAACAAGTTGAATGATAATATAGAAGTAGTAAGGAATAAGGAAAGACTTGTGTGTAAAGGCTACTCACAAGTAGAAGGAAGAGATTTTGGAGAGACTTATGCTCCGGTAGCTAGAATGGAAGCTATTATGATGTTTTTTGCTTTTGCAGCACATAAGGATTTCAAAGTATATCAAATAGATGTGAAGTTTTCTTTATTTAATGGTGAGTTGGAAGAAGAAGTGTACATAGAACAACCAAATGGATTTCACTTATTAGATAAATTGGATATGGTTTGCAAGTTGAAGAAGGCACTATATGGATTGAAGCAAGCCCCCAGAGCTTGGTATGCAAGGTTAGACAGGTACTTATTATAGAAAGGAATCAATAAAGGTACCATAGACATCAATTTGTATATCAAAGTAGGAGAAGATCAAATTCTGATTGTGGAAGTGTATGTAGATGAAATTATCTTTTGTGGAAATGAAGGCATGTGTAAGAGTTTTTAAGATGAAATGTGGAAAGAATTTGAAATACCAATGTGTGGGGAAATGAACTTCTTCCTTGGGTTACATACCAATCAAACAAATAAGGATGTTTTCATTTCATAGTCAAAGTATGTAAAAGAGATGTTAAAGAAGTTTGGGATTGAAGATTCTAAACTAGTATGTACCCCTATGACAATTGGTTGCGAGCTGAACAAGAGTGATGAGTCTCCTAAGGCTAATCAGAGCAAGTATAGGTCAATGATTAGAGGATTGCTATATTTAACTGCTACTAGACCAGATATTATGCCTGTAGTTTGTCTTGTGGCTAGATTTGAAGAAGACCCTAGAAAGTCACATGTTGCAACAGTGAAGAGGATATTCATATACTTAAAGGGCACTCTATATCATGGATTGTGGTATCCAAAGGATAATAACTTTTCTCTAAGTGCTTACACAGATGCAAATTGGGCTAGTTGTGTGGATAGTAGGAAAAGTACAAATGATGGTGCATTCTTTCTTGGATGAAGATTGGTGTCTTGGCTAAGCAAGAAACAAGATTCAATATCTTTATCTGTACTATAGAGGTAGAATATATTACAATATCATCTTGTTGCACACAAGTGTTATGGATGAGGAAAAGCCTGAAGGATATTAGAGTGGTATATGATGAACCTATTCCTATCTTTTGTGATAATACAAGTTCTATTAACATTTCAAAGAATCTGGTGATGCACTCAAGGACAAAACATATATCAATCCGATGTCACTTTTTGAGAGAGAAGGTTGCAGAGAATGAATTGAAGCTTGTGTATGTGCCCACAAAGGATCAAATTGCTGATATATTCACCAAGGCTCTTCCAAAGGATACATTTGAGTATCTCTGGGAGAAGTTAGGGGTTATTACCCCTCCTTTGAACTAGATGTGTAAAGAGATGCATTAGTCTAGTAGATTTCAAGTTTCATTCCTTATTCTGGACTGATGTTAGAGGCTACCTATCGGGGGGAGTATGTAGTGGTTGTGATGTTTGTTGTAGTCAAAGGGAGTAAGTTCTAATATTGGTTGCTTCTAAGGGGGAGTATGTAGAGCAGTAAAAGAACTGATAGGTACAAGTTTGAGCAGTTGTCTAAAAGTAAGATTGAAAGATAGATGTGTAGCCCTTTGCCATTGATGTCAAAGGGGAAGGGAGAGAAATGTGAAAAAGAAAAGTGTCAGTGGTCAAGGAAAGAGAGTAAGATGTGTAAAAGAAAGAAAGAAAGGGGTAGAGTAAGAAAGAAAAGAAGTTTGGTGTAGAATTGTGTCTTGATGGTTTTTCACATTATGTGTTGCCATCAATGACAAAGGGGGAGATTGTTGCAAGTATGTGCAATTGGTGTTGTCATTGATGTAAAAAAGCTTGTGTTGTCATTAGTGTCAACTGTGTCATCTATGTGAGTAAGAAATGATGCAAGAGTATGAGTAGTTAGTGTTGGATACTGTCTCTAATGATGAGGTTGTTTGAACAAAGATGAGGTTGTTGCAATGGTATGAACTATTTGGTTAATTTGATTTGATTCAGTTTCTTTCAATAGGTACTAAAGATGGTGAGAATATGTTTCTGTTGGTTGGTTTCCAAGTGCTTTTGAGAAATTTTGATTAATAAAGGAAACACTATGTTGAAATGGCATTTTGGCTTATAGAGTAGTGTTCTAGTTTTGCTCCACATTTCCTATATGTTGAAGATCTATCTTTGAGGTTTGGATATGTTATTTAGAGATGTTATATTTTAAATTTGGTGTTCTAGTTCGTTGTGTAGAGGAAGTTATGTTCACCAGTGTGTGAACTATGTTTCTAAGTTCTGCAGAGGTGGCTGGGAGAAACTGTTTTACTTTGCATTTCTTCATATATTCGTTTATGGATTTGTGATTCTAGATTTGTGCTTATAATGTCCATATATATCTCCAGTTTAAGTTGTTTGTGGTTTGGTAGTCCGCAAGTTGATTTCTTGAGTTACAGTGTATGGCAGAGTTGTTTGAGTGCTCCGATGAGAACATTCTTCAAGTAAAGTTGTCGTGGATGAGTTTGTTGATTCTTAGGTTGTTTCAAGATGGTTGTGGAAGATTCTAGAGTATGTTTAAGCTTTATGTGTGGCTTGTGAGTTGAGTTTGGTCTTGAGGAAGTGTGTACTTAGAAGTTCATTGTGTTAACACTGGTTTGACTGACCTTGGGTGTTTACACTAATTGCGGAGCTGCTTCAGTGATTGTGCAAGTGTGGAATGGCATGTATGGATGGATTTAGGTCCAATCTAAGTTGTTTTGTGGTCTGGATTCATTCCTTTCCACCACAAGAATGTTTTGGCATCAACCTAATTTGAATTTACATAGTGAAGGTGTGTTGCTGACCTTGGAGAATGTTTTGAAGTTTGAAGATGGTATAAATAAGTGCTGAATTATTGATGGATGGTAAGAGAAAGATGCATGAGATGATAATGCATATGTGAATCAAGGGTAGTGAGTTGTGTACAAGATTAAATTCTTATGACTTCAAAATGCAGTGAGCAGAAGGTGTTTATATTTAAGTATGCATGAAGTTGCTGGAGGCAGTGAGCCAAAGGTTGTGAATAGCTAGAAGTTACATTGGTGGATCTTCTTTGTTTCCTTGAGATAGTGAATCTCTTTGTAATAGTTTTCTTCTATTCTTCTCTCTTTTGGACAGTGAGCCCTTGGTAGTGAGCCTGCTTATTTTTTAGTGTTGTTAATGCTTTATATTGTGAGCTAATACTCATCATGGTTTTTTCCCTTATTGGATTTTCCATGTAAAATCTAGTCTTGTCTTGTGTATGGTGTTGTTATGATTCAGTTTCTATTATTTTATTTTTATGTTTAATCATCATAACAAGTTAAGGGTTAATTGGATTAATGTGGATCTGAATGTGTAGGATCATTTTAAAACTATAAGTTACAACTAATTCACCCTCCCTCTTAGTTGTCTTACGCATTCAACAAATTGAATTTCTTATTTGCATGAAGAGGTATTGAGGAGGAAATAATCAAAGTTGTTGAAGGAATTTTGAAAAGGTATGAATTTTTGAGGCTAGGTCTTTCAAGAGTGAATAATAGATATTATAGGGAAACATGATAGTGGTCATGATGTCCCAACATATAAAGAGAGAGAAAATTGTAGGCTAAGTTGAATAAACTAAATAAAGATTATGTGAAACTACTACAGGAATACAATAGAGTTAAGGCTTCTGTGCGCCATGGGTCTGTTACAATATTTTTGAAAATGGGACTTGAAGGCTACATGTCAAGTGAATCAGCATTAAGAAAGATCATAGGTGTATGGGTTCCCTATGTATAAGTGATGAGTCACATCTATAACTCTGCCAACATGGATCATAACATACCAGAGGATTTGGCTAGTACTCATGAATTATTTGGACTTCTAAAGGAGGTGTTACCTTCTGAAGGAAAGATTGATATAGTGTTAAAAGATAAAATGGAGTATTTCAAGTCTCTTTATGGGTACTCATTTCCACTAGTTCATAGCAATGATGGGACTAAAATTACATTGACATAATGAAAAAAAGGAATTGGGGAATGTTGTCCCTAATTCTATCAAATCAATCATGTCTGATAGCAATGTTACATCCCCAACTTATGATTTAGCTTAATCTTATTTTGTGTGGTAATCAAGAGGATTAACTATAGTTTAAAGATTAGATGTTGTGGAAATATCTAATTTAAGCATTGATTATGAGAATACTAACTAATGTTAGTTAGACATGAGATTACATGTTCATATAATTATTTATGTTTTATTAATTGAGGATCAGATGATGATGCACTGATCATAATTTTATGATGGTGAGTGTGAATAGGAAATGAATCTTCCTTCGAAGACAGAAGGAGAGTATCATCTGGGAGGAAGATAGATGTTAGGAAATGGGCCAAATTTCCATCCGAGTATCAGATTTTATGTCCTTATGAACCCCTTTAAGTTGATGTGAGTTACATCTTTTCTTTTCTAGTCAATTTCCTTTAAGTGTTGTCATGTCAATTGTGTTAACTCGACGATGTTTATGTCAACTCAACTAAATGACATTCTTAGAGCATCATCGTAAGTCGAGAGTTAGTCTCAAGTGATGGAGTACTTTCTTGTTCTTTATTTATGATCTAGGATATTGAATCTACTATTCTTGGTTATTTTACTATGGTTTATAGCTATGTGAGGGGGAGTGTTACTCAATCTTGAAACCCTATTCAATTGGATTCTCATCCGTTGTTTTCTTTATAATGTTAATCTTGGTTAACATAGTGGTTATTTAACCCTTATTATCTTTAAGGGAGATTATATAAGTTATTAAGGTTTTAACCAACTTGAGATCGACCACCTCAGCATCCTTAATATATGCATATATTATATTGTGTTATCCACGTAATTTGTTTCACTCGACACCCATCACCCACAAGGAGTGGGGAGAGGGAATAGGCTGAGTGGTAGCCTTGTTGGAGCCTCCTTCATGGACTAGCTTGTTAGTGGACTGGGTGGATCATTGGATCCCGTGAGGTGGCATTCTATGAATGCATGCAAATAACTTTGCTTCTTGCTATGGTAATGATGATACCATTGAAAAGAGACATTATTGAGTGTTGTTGTTGTGGTATGGGTCTCTAGGTGGAGGTTAAGAGAAAGGAAATTGATGTAGGGGCATCAACCTAAGTTTCTAATTTTTAGTTTTTCTCATGTTTTAAGTTCAGTAGTAGTAGGTTTTGGTTAGGAAGTTTTGGGTTTGATGGAAGAATAAGGGCAGATTGAGACATGTTGCGTTATTGTCACTATATGGATAGGAGGCTAAGAGAATATGGAAGACTTTTCTTACTATCACTACATGGGCAGAATGAAGTTAACTGATACAAGTGGCCTTTAGCATGGAAAGAATAAGCAGTTATGGTTAGTTGGGAGTTAGGTAGTCATGGATAGTTGGGAGTTAGTTACACGGTGAAGATCAAATAATTCGAGAAAAGACAATGTGCAGATGAAGATTCCTGGTAGATGGAATTGACGGTTATGGCATATGTTATCAAGCAGTTGGAGGGTGATTTGAATTCTATGTGTAACGGCCAAGGGAGAACGCATAATCAAGATTAAATGGAATATGAGGAGGCTGGTGGTGTAAGAAGAAGGCTGAGAAGAAAACCAAGGAAGAGAGGAGGAATAGTCGTGAGAGGCAAGGTTGGACATGGAAGATAGAAGAAGGCCAAACTAGAAGACTAACGAAGGGGCCACAAAATACAAGAGTACTTGACTTAGTGATGGGTGGAATTGAAGGTCAATCAGAATATCAGAGAGAGATCAAGTCGATTGAGACCAAAGATTAAGAAGGGGCCGATTAGAGAAGATCAAAAGTGCAGAGAAGATTGAATAGAGGAAGAATCAATATTGAGAAAGTTGAGTTCGTGAGTTCATTGAGAATTGAGGAAGGTCATCTCTGTTACAATCATGAATAGAAGTTAGCATATGATAGCAGATTGAAGGTTAAAATCTATGGAAGATAGGTGGTTGAAGAGAAGGTGTAGACTAATCATCAGAGCTTGAGATGCATAGACTAAGAGCAAAACAATATTGCTGAATAAGTGAGAAGAAGAGTTGAGTCGACAAGGGCATTGCTGAATCGAGGGGAAACAAACCAAATAGTTTCATGTGTATGTCTTATTTGGTAATGCAGCATACTTGTAGTTGTTGGGAGTGAAGAATAATAAAAGAACTAAGTTTCAATCTCTATTTTTATTCTCTATTTAAACCTAGTGATTTTGGGCTCCTATCTCTTTGCATTGTGACTATGTGGTGTTGAGTATTTAAGTGATTGTCCATGTTTCATGAAAGCTAATAGATATGAAATTTTATTGGATAAGTTCCTCTCTAGAGTTTGCCAGAAGGGTTTTCCATTAAAAGGCAGCCAACAGAAACCATTCTAACAGAAATTAGAAGAATTCTAGCGAAGTCTTGGGAAGTGACTGCTATAGCAGTACTAGGTAGAGTGAGGAGGCTCAAACCTTGAACATAAGTAAAGATTTTCACCATCAATTATACTACTATTATGTTGATACCTATATGATATTCATGAGAGACAATGATTATGTTCCATGATGTTGATACAGTTAAGTCTCTTTGCTATTAAAGAACGTTGACTGTGTCGACTTGTGGTGGATATAAATGTGTGTTCTTGGCATGTAAATTCATATATGTTTTTAATGAATTCATTTGTGGAATTAGTGTGAATTCAAACTATTATCAAAGTCCATGAGGCCACAAGTTTTCCCTTTTCTAATGTTCTTATATGAAGCTTTTAAATTATGATGCCACTCGGCCAACTAGAGGTCATATTATCCCTGTTGGTTATGCATGCAAGAACATTGCATGATGTTAACAAGTCTAAATTATTTTAAGCTTTGAAACTTTCCTGTTAAAGATTCTTTATGAGTGTTCAGTAGCTGAGAAGGCATGAAGACATGGTATTCGATAATGAGCCCAATAGGGCAATAATGTCTAATGAGTATGTGTAAGCTGAGGTTATCAACATATGATATCGATACTATAGTGCTATGCATGTGGTAATAATTATGGCTGAACCATATTATAGTAATGATCACTCTATTCTTAGTGGTAAGCTAGAGTTTGTGTCATGTGCACTTAGCATTTTAACATATCAACTCAAGGTAAATTGTATCAACCTTTGACTATTTTGTATTAGTAATCTTTGTGCATGTAATGCAATCTAATGCTATAATGATTTCTCATGGAAGTGGGAAGGATAATATAGACATATTATTTGTCTTATTGGCAACAATGAATGCATGCCATATTCCCTATGGGAAAGTTAATATTTTGATACATTCTTTTTATAAGAATAAACCCTATGCCACTATAAACTTGGTAGTACAAAAGTAAGTGAATGCCATCTTTGCGAATGGAGAGTATTCTTATTTAAGTATATGGTATCAAGAAGATCTCCTAAGATAAAACTTTTAAAGGAGATTGACTCTATGAGTCATTGTAAGTATTCCTTTTGATGATATGAACTGAGTAAAAACCTTGAAATTAGGTAAATAAAGTAAACACAAACTAGGTAAGGTTAAGTGTTGAAAACATGAATGATCTTATATCATTATGAAAGTGTAGGATAGAGTGATGTGGAGTCACAAGTTGCCTATTGCCTAAGCAATGAGACCCTTGGGAATGGGTTTTCAAGATAGGAGTTGAATGTCCATGGAATGGACTAAGACGTTTTGAACTTATCTATCCAAGACCAAGAAAGGTTGAATTATGTTTATTGTAGGACATGAAGGCTTATAAGTCAAGTCAAGGTGGTGGACATATGACAACATTCATTGTGTAATGTCTATGTATGTAAATCTTTGACAAAAGTAATGCATCCATCTCTACATGCATTGTCGATGCACAGTGCTCTAGATGGCATAATGTCTCCAGTAGTGTCATGCATAGTTAGAGTGGATCTATAGTTGTGTGACCATGAGGCATTATGAAAGACACAACACCAGATAATCATGTGGAAAACCTAATGGTTCCTTATATCTATACCTTCTATGAAGGGTCAGGCCACTTCTAGGCAGGAAGTTATGTTGAGGACCGCCGGTCTGTGGTTGAAGAAAAAACACTTAGATGATGCTCTCCTTCCCAAGTAGAAGACAAGCGAATGCTTATGAAGATAGATGTCATATTTTCCATATGCAGTGTTTATCCCTATGTGATGTCATAGTATCCCTATATGACATCATAGTCAATTATTATGTATAATTTGATATTTGATGCCTTGTGCATAGCTTTGTACATGCATAGTGAAGGTTATTCATTAATGAGATATCATTGGATATTGTACTTCTAATTTTGTTATCTTCTGGAAAAGAATAATATGCTTAATTACTGAAATGATGATAACTCACTTTTATTTAACTATGATTTTGATAGTCATGATGTATTCTAACTCTTAGTTAAGATGAATCTTATGTTAAATTATGAACATTATGGAATGTGATGTTACATATGGTATCAGAGTTACCAGGTTCAATACATGGACCTATGAGCTTACTACTTGATGATTATTTGTATCCAACATCAACAAATGCTAATGTTTGGATGTTATATGCAAGAACGGTAAGAATTAGAACAACACCCAGAAAGAAGGTAATGTAAAATGGACGTTACCTACATCATCTTAAAATATTGGGGGAGCAAGCCTCAAGAATGAAATGGCTTGAACAAACTGGTTGCTTAGTAGGAGCATGGTTGACTGATGAGGAGACCTTCACTAATGTTGTTAAATGCATCAATCAAGAGTTAAGGAAAGAAGAAAGGATTGTTGTTCCTAACTCTAATCATACATCATCAAATCCCTCTACACCTAAAGCACCGACTATGGAAAGTTGTCCTAAGGATTTTGATGTAAATAAGGAGGTTGTGGATGAGTACCTATGAATACTTCCACCTTCTGAAACTGATATGATAAATCTCAAGGCTGAGAAATGAACATGGGAAAGTATCCCACCTTGATACTTACTTACAATAGCAAGATGTAAACAAAATTTTGTAACTTTGATGGATTATATGTAATCCAATGAAAACTATAAGGCAATTGAAATTTTTTGACAATATTTCCTTTCTTGTTGAAGATTACATGAATGATAATAGATTTATCTTATGAGTTGGTTCAATGATATGGAAAATTAATCCATGATTAATCTATAAACTTTAGGAAGAAGTAGATTGCAACAAAGGTTCAGATAAGAATCACGATGGGAGATAGCCAGGATGAAGGGAAACCTTCAGGGCACTCCAAATCTAAACTTGATTGGATCATTGCCTTGCTTCAAGAGACAAGAGCTAGAGTAGTAACTCTCAGATAGGAGCTCAGGGGTTAGCTAAGAACTAGGTGAGAAGCTAGCTATGTGCATGATGATGAGGCACGTCATAATCACACCACCCAAAGTGAGCACGGAGAGAATAACTTCAAGACCAAACAAGAAGAGGATAGAAGAAGCCATATGGCTTTGGAATTATCCTGGGATATGAAAAAGGTTATGCCTCCCAAATTTGATGGATCTGTAAGTGAAGATACTGCAGAGGCATGGCTTATAGAGATAGAAAAGTATTTCAAAATAAGAAATTACACTAAAATCACTAAAGCGATATGGGGAGCATACCAACTGGTGGGAAGCATCCACATGGTGGATGAACAAAAAGATGGAGTTAGGCTTGAGGTCTATAAGTCTAATTTGGGATAGGTTCATGGAACTTTTTAGGTAAAGATGGTTGCCTCAATTGTCCTATGATCAAAAGCTTATAGATTTCTAGAATTTGAGACAGGGGGATCTGACTGTGAATGAATAGTGGAAAAAGTTCACTCACCTAGTTAAGTATGTACTGCAATACCAACAAGATGAGAGATTTTGTATCTAAAAGTTTATAATGGGATTGAACACCCAAATTGGGGGTGAGGTTGATGTGCATGGTCCCACTTCAATGGACCAGGTCTATGAGAAGGCCATCAACCATGAACAAAAATTGAAGGCTATGTCTGCCTATAGGGAAAGAAGCCAAAAGAGGTTTAATTGGTCCCAATCCTCTCAATCCTCTAAGAAAAAGGGGAAAAAGTATGATTTTACTGAGAAAATGATAAAGGGGCCAAGAATAAGCAAACTGATCCAAGGAGGAGAAGAAGGGAAATAACCACTCCAAGAAAAATGGAGATAAATCTGGGAAACCGTAGGAGAGGTGAGGACCTGTGGGAGGGTGCTACATATGTGGTAGAGATTATTACACCAACTAGTGTCCTAACAAGACATAGGGAGCACAACCACGAGGAAACCCTCTACCCACTTAGTAAGTGGTGTTCCAACAATGCATCCATGTAGCCTTGGATAACATGCAGGCCAAATACTAAATTACTCCCATTGAAACTACAAGTATTCTATTTGGTCTCCCAATTTTAGTTTTAATTGATACTGGTGCTACATAATGCTTTGTTTCCCCTAAAATTTTAAGTGTCATGCCCACATTTTCCGTGTGGTCACATCATACGTCACACGTGTCATAGCCACATCTGTCATGTGGTTATGACACGAACTATCAAAAATTTTCTCACACAACCCTAGAAACCCCCTCGCATGCATAAGCATGCTCGGTGGTGAATGCTCAAGGCAAAAATACTACAGTTGTCGGCGGGGTACAAGTACAATTGCGTGCAACCAAATGCAAGCAGTCCAACAAGGGGGGGTCTCCTTGATGTAGTTAACGTCGCTACAAGGTTTATATTTTTGAGGTCCCTAACCCTATTTCTCAGCAGATTTCGACAGCATAATGCCTTACAGCGTAAGTGGGAATTTACTCAACACTATACCACTTACGGGGTTCCCTGATAGATTAACAACTTCCCACGATGCCTTGTTCCTACTAAAACTAACTCATGATCTCCCTATGGGGATATTTTTTAGCAAAGCACATTTATCTGCCTTCTTTCTCATTTCCTAAAATATACTCCTACTTCGAGCTTAGCATTCTCAACAAGACAGTTCGTTTGCCCTCTCTTCTGTTTCTCTGGAACTTAATTTTGATTGTATTTCTATCGTGCTCTCCTTAACTATTTCTCTGAAGTTCTTGTTTGTTTATATTTCAGTCTCTCTCTTTTGGGTCTCTTCATTTTCTTTATGTTTATCCTATCCTTTCTTCATATTCTACATCAATCAGAGTTATCACTGTATCTATTTTAACATTGTTCCTAACTTCCAGATTTCCCAGATCACACAGGCTGGTTTACTACTTTGCTGGACTCGGTCTCCTATTTTTCTCCGATCTAGGGTTCACCATGTATTAATTTAAACTTGTTCCTAAGCAAATTTAGCGGAAGCATCCATCAACTTAGTTCTCTTATCCCATGTGGGAAATGCTGCACATTTTCTCTTCTGTGTTTTCCAATGTTAGTTTTTCTTCTTCTTACTCTCTTGCAGGCTTTTTTCTCTGGACGTTTACTAACTACAGTTGAGATTAAAATGGCCTCACATGGAATGTCTGTGATGGCTTCTTAAGTTTATTTCCAGTGACCTTTTAAACAAGGTGACGCGTAATTTTCCTCTTCATCTTCCTGGTTATTAAATTTCGTTGATAGTTAAACTTCCGAGAAACTCTTCCCGGAATGTTATAATATAATCCGTTATGCTCCCTTTAAGTTATAATTTTATAATCTCTTACTATCGTAATGAGAAAACAGCCTCTCTTTAAGTTATAATGTTATAATAATATAAGTTTGTATCGATATATTTATTGTATATATATAAGATTATATATATATAAATATAAACATATATATTCACTTATATTTTTTTCTTATTTATAATTACTATTGTTATTATTACAATTATTTATTATAATGTTATTATTACAATTGTAATTCGTTATTTTGATTAAAATATATATATATCTATATATTTACATTTTATATCTAATGTCTATTATATAAGAGGCTCCCCTCTTTATAAAAAAACAACCAAAGATATTATAACATAGTTTAATTGATTGTATTGTTAAACAATTAAAAACCCTAACTGAGAAATTCTTTGTGTTTTGTATGACAGGGGAAGACATGGCGGCGGCCATGGAGGAGGGTCGGCCTAAGAGGGGAGGAGGGTTTTAATTGTGTGAGGCGGCAGGTTTGGAGGTGGCCGAAGCCATGTTGGGGCCGCGGGTGGAGGTCTGGCGGAGGTGCTGCGGCAACAGCGGCCGCAAAGGGGAGTGGTGCGGGGGTCTGTTTGGTGGCGGGGGTGTGGCGGCATACTGGCCGCGGGGTGTAGCGTGGGTAGCAGAGGTGTGGGGAGGGGGCGGAGCCCCCACCCACACCCCACGTAGTGGGGTGTGGGTGGGGGCTCCGCCCCCTCCCCACACCCTACTTTGTTTAGGGCCTGCGGTGGGGTTTCAACCCCACCGCCCATGTAAATTGTTTTTTTTATTTTTTTATTTTTTATTTTATATATAATTGCCTCCCAACAATTTTATTGTGTATAAACAATTTCAATGTAATAAATTTCGTCATTTGATTTTTTATAAACAAATTAGAATTTAAATAAATTATATATATATATATATATATATATATGAAAACTCAACTCACTTTTTTAATAACAATTTCACCCATTTAATCTACTAACTAAAGTTAGTAAAATTACAGTATTGTTTAATGGTAACGGACAAAGAATTTTAGTAGGATAAATAATGATTTAACTCTATAATGTATATGCAATGGCCATACCAATGCATCACTAAAATAAATCAATCTATAGTAATCTCTATTTAATGAACTAATTCTTCAATAAACTTTTATATACAAGCGGATATTCTATGCATCACCCAAGTTTAACACTCTTTACTAATCTTCATACAAGGAATAAGTAGGAGATAAACTACAGTTATACTTCTAAAAATTCTTTTATTCCCAATTTCCATTTCAATAAAATAGCAAAGTTACATCTTCATGAATTTACAAAGAACTGATATTTTTCACTAATTTATCTAATAACACCAATTTGAATTTTACAACTTGATAATATAACTTGGTAATAAGTTACAACTTGATAATATAATTACAAAACCATACGCAACAACAATACTGAAGGGAAGAATTTCTCTCCTTTCCAGACAATAATTTTGTTACAACTTTAGAGGAAGAGAATCCCTCCATATTGAACTTAAACAGGATGTAACTCAAAGAACCAAACTCTCCTTATAGCAAGGATGAAATACAGTCTCCCTAAATACAGCACTCCTCCAAATCTGACCATAAGCTTCAAGCGAAAACCTGCGTATCAAAGACAAACAAAGAAGAAAACACCACTCATCTAGCTCTCCTCCCTTCTGTAGACCTGCAAGAAGGTCACCCCCGAGTTAAGGAGACCATACTCACACCTGGGTATCTCAAGCATTCCACTTCACAACAGGGAACAACAACAAACCCAAAGCACACAAACACCCGTGGGTAAATTACAACATGAAAACTCAACTATAGTGAGCTTCATAAGGGGCAGGAGAGTGGACACACTTGACTCTAGAGTGTCACCCTTTCAGTTATGATAACCAACACAATTCTCTTGGCCTCAAACCAAGTTTGATCACAAATTTTTTTTTGAAATCTGTATTTGACTCTCAAGTCAAAGAACCGGTCACAAATACAAGCCCTCAAGGCTTTCAACATCCCAAAAGAAGAAAACAGGTATGCACCCGAGGAGGATCACTCCTCCCCTACGCCAAACTTGATGAGCATTTCTCCCAAGTGGGAGAAGCTCTGTCAACAACCCGACAATAGATCCCACAGAAACAAATCTAAAACCCAAACAAATAAACACCTTTCACACAATTTTTCATACAACATTCAGATATATGAAAGAAAGGTAAAACCAAACCAACCTTACAAAGCCCTTCTGGAATGAAACTGTTGTAGAGCTCCACTGAGATCTCTTCCAACCTTAGCCACCAACTCCCTCTTCCTTTCCTCACCTCAAACTAACTTTCCTATTCTGGCAATGAAAATAAGACTCTCTAAAAAAATCAACTAACACCCTTCCCTTCCAAAAATTGAATTCAAATAACCCAAAACTCTCCAGTTTAGAGGAATGGGGAGGTGACACTTGTCACCTCCTCACCCTTCCCAAAACCACTATTATGTCCCAAGGGATGAGTGTTAGCTTATGTCACTCACCCATCCCTAGAGTACTCCTTATCCCTCTCCTCATGTCATTTCTCTTATGCATGGGAGAAATAAAAGGAGTTAAAGGAGGAAAAGACAGGTGACCCATGCCTCTTCTCCCTTCCTTCAACATGGATGACCCCACAGCACATGGGGAATCTCACTAATGGTGAGGGTGACTTCAAGTCAATCCCTCTATAATGGATGGGTTTGTAGTCATCTCATACCTTAGGGATTGAAGAGGGATGGGTTGGGTGTTGGTACAACCCATCATGTCCCCCCCATGCCTCCAATTTTCGCCACTTAACTTCAGGGGGTAGTTAAGATGGCTTGATGGAGGTTACCCAAGGGTTACCCATGCCAAATGGGGCCCTGGACCCATGGGGTATAACCCAGGGTCAACTTTAACCCATTCTGGACAACCATGGTCAAGGTAAAGCACAAGAAAAGGCCTCCAAGATTTAAATAGAAGAAAAGAAATTCAAATTCAAACTTTTTACAACACAAATCATAAGTCAGTGTTACAAGAGGGTAGACTAACCCATTCGACCTTATGAAAGACCACATTACGACACCATATCAAACACAGAGTGATCTTGGTTCCTTGTGGAACCAGATCGGCTTAACAGGGAATAACAATAACAAGGTGCGGAATGATCTCTGAAATCTGTGGTTTGATTAGTAAATTCCTACACACTAAATTGCAAGATCAGTTTCACATATAATCATCATAGCCGAAGCAACTTAAAAACATGCATTATCAGGACATAGCTCTAAATATCATAAATGAAATCATATTACAATTTTCCATCATCACCTAATTAACTTTTTTTTTTTTTGAAATGTAAACTTATCCAAACATCACCCAATTAGTTTTTCCGTAAACAAAATAATGTTTAATAGTTTGACAAATCCGGGAACTACTATCCCACACATATAAAAAGTATCAATAACAGTACTATAAATAGTCACAAGAAAAGAAGTAAAAAGGTGGTCCTCACATTAAGGAAAATTCCTAGAAAAGATGGATATATGGCAAACACATGGTCAGTAGAATATGCAAATCAGAGCAAGCCTTAGGTAGAGAAATGCATGTTGGAGGCTAGGGTTGAGCTTCCATGTTTATCCACTGAAGTAAACCTTTACATAGCCCCACTAGGCTCATATGATGTTATCCTTGGAATAAATTAGTTATGGAGACATCGAGCCAAAGTGGATTGTTATGCAAAAATAGTAGAATGTCTTGATGACTTAGGAAACAAGGTTTTTCTACAAGGGAACCCTAGGGAAGTCAAACTAAGATGAATTTCTACCCTACAAATGAAAAGAACTCAAGGAAAGGGGTGCCATCTTTTCATTGTTAAAATGGAAATACTAAGTGGGTTTAAGGAAACTAATTTCGAAGATGATTTCATATTTTATGAATCTCAAAAACTCAATGAAGTTGGGAAGAATGAGTCCATAGATCAAGAGAGATTAGATATGGATAGATATCCTTTCCTTAGAGATTTTGAGGATGTATTTCCAGATGAGTTGTCAGGATTACCTCCTAAAAGAGCCTTTGACTTCTCTATTGATATAATTCTAGGATAGGAACCTATTTCTAAAGCCCCCTATAGAATGACCACTATAGAGTTAATGGAGCTAAAGGCTCAATTACAGGAATTATTGGACAAGGGACTGATTAGACCTAGTGTGTCAACCTGGGGAGTGCCAGTTATTTTTGTAAAATATAAAGATGGCACTTTGCAGTTATGCATAGAATACTGCATGTTGAATAAAGAAAAAATTAAGAATAAATGCATGTTGCCTTGCATCGATGATCTTTTCGATCAAATGATAGGTGCAACCATGTTTTCCAAGATTGATCTTTGGTTTGGGTATCACCAATTAATCTTAAAAGATGATGACATCCATCAAACAACCTTCAGAACAAGGTATGGGCATTATGAGTTCATTGTCCTACCTTTTGGATTAACAAATGCACTTGCGGTGTTTATGAATCTAATGAACAGTGTGTTCAAGGATTGTTTGGACAAGTTTGTCCTAGTGTTTCTTGATGACATTCTAATCTATTATAAGAATGAAGAAGAGCACCTTCAACATTTAAAAATTGTTCTTCAAAGGTTGAGAGAGCATAAACTGTATGGCAAGCTCTTTAAGTGTAATTTGTTTCAAAATGAAGTGCAGTATTTGGGCCATATTATTTTAGCTAAGGGAATAGCTATGGACCCATCTAAAATTAAGACTATTTTGGAATGGCTGGTACCAAGGAATATTCACGAGGTTTGCATTTTCATGAGCCTTATAGGTTACTACAAGAAGTTTGTGAGAAACTTATCAAAAATTGTGTATCATATAACTTTCTTGCAGAGAAAAGGCAAGAGATTTGAGTGGTTGGAAAAGTGCTAGGAGGCTTTTGACCTACTGAAGGAAAAATTGACTTCAACACCAATTTTGAAAGTACTTGACCCATAAGGTCAATTTGTAGTCATTACCAATGCCTCAGGGGAAGGCTTAGGTGTTGTACTAGTCTACGATGGACAAGTCATTTCATTTGAATCTTGAAAGTTGAAAACTTATGAGCAAAATTATGCCCCCCATGATTTGGAACTGGTAGCAGTCATTCATGCATTGCAAATGTGGAGACACTTCTTACTTGAAAAACCCTTTGAGTTGAAAACAGACCATCAAGGGCTCAAATATCTATTCACTCAACCACATCTAAATGCTCATCAAAGAAGATGGTTGGAATTCATCTCAGATTATTATTTTGAGATTAAATATATCCAAGGAAAATGAAATTAGGTGGCAAATGCCTTGAGTAGGAGAAGACACATCTCCTCAATGATCTCTATACATTCTTATTTTAGGAATCAGGTACTACAGGAATCTAATAGAGATGAGTTTTATGAGAAGGTAAAATAAGCCCTTGTGGAAAACCCCTAGAATATGAGATATGATGGATTTAACCTTGAACCTAATGGGTTATTAAGGTTTAAAGGAAGGATGTATATACCTAACTCTATAGAGTTAAGGAATATGGTGTGGAAGGAGGTTCATTTTGCACCATATTCAGGATATCCAGGTGTAACAAAGTTACTTGCCAATGTGAAACCCCTATATTTCTGGAAAGGAATGAAGAGGGATGCTACAAATTTTGTAGCTACATATATAGAATGCTAGAGGGTAAAGGTGAAACACCATCAACCAGCATGATTCTTATACCCTCACGAAATTCCTGAGTGAAAACAACAAATTATAAGTATGGATTTTGTGCAAGGGCTTCCTATGTCGAGGAACATGCACAATGCTATTTTGGTTGTGGTGGATAGACTCACCAAAGCAACTCATTTTATACCTAGGATTGACATATGGGGCATCCATCATAGCTCGTAAATTTGTTCAAGAGATTTTTAGATTGTATGGCATTCTTGAGAAGATTATCTCATATAGGGATGTATGAATGACATTGAGCTTTTACCAAACCTTATTTTCTTCACTTGGAACCCAGTTGAACATAAGATCTTCTTATCATCCTAAGACAGATGAATAAACTGAAAGGGTAAACTAAGTGCTAGAAGATTTGTTGAGAATGTATTGCATGGACCAGCAATACAAATGGGAAGATTATCTTCCTCTGGTGGAATTTTCCTATAATAATTCCTATCATTATGCTATTAAGATGGCTCCATTTGAAGCATTATATGGAAAGAAGTGCCGAACCCCTATAAGCTAGGACAAGCTAGAAGATAAGGTTAGCCTTGGTCCAAAAATGTTGTCAAAAATGGAAGAGCAAGTCCATCTGATTAAGAAAAGGCTAGTGGAAGCCAATGATAGGCAAAAGAGTTATGTAGATGCTAAGCACATTAAAAGGCATTTCTCAGTGAGAGAAAAAGTCCTTTCAAGGGTAAAACCTCAAAAGAATTCCATTAAATTTGGAAAGACATCTAAATTGGCACCTAGATATGTGGGTCCCTTCAAAGTTCTTGAAGAAGTCAACCCAGTTGCATACAGAATTGTTCTACCGCCAGATCTTTCCATGATGCATAATGTTTCTCATGTTTCCTATTTGAAAAAGTCTAATTCTATAGATAATCAAATTCCTATTCTTGATTGGAATGCTATACAGGTGAAGAACCCAGGGGTGGTGGTGATTGAGCCCATCGAGGTGCTTGAAATGTGTAAGCTACACTTATGTAACAAAGAGATAAAACATTGCAAGGTCTAGTGGGACCAATATGCAGAGGAAAATTCCACCTGGGAAAACTATGATGACATTTATGTGAGATTTCCTCATATTTTCTAAAAATCTTTTTTATTATGCTCACAAAACATTTTTCTTATTACATTGGTTAACTCTTAAGACAATTAATCATCAAGGAGGACAACTCTTATGGGGGGAGATATGTTACATCCCCAACTTATGATTTAGGTTAATCTTATTTTTTTTGGTAATCAGGAGGATTAACTGTAGTTTAAAGATTAGATGTTGTGGAAATATCAGATTTAAGAATTGATTATGAGAATACTGACTAATGTTAGTTAGACATGAGATTACATGTTCATATGATTATTTAAGTTTTATGAATTGAGGATCAGATGATGATGCACTGATCATGATTTTATGATGGTGAGTGTGAACAATAAATGAATCTTCCTTCAAAGACGGAAGGAGAGTCTCATCTAGGAGGAAGAGATAGATGTCAGGAAATAAGCCAAATTTCCATCTGAGTATCAGATTTTGTCTTTATGAACCCTTGTAAGTTGATGTGAGCTATGTCATTTCTTTGCTAGTTGATTTCGTTTAAGTGTTGTCATGTTGGTTGTGTTAACTTGATGATGTTTACGTCGACTTGACTAAATGATGTTCTTAGAGCATCATCGTATTTCAAGAGTTAGTCTCATCAAGTGATGGAGTACTTTCTTATTCTTTATTTCTGATCCGGGATATTGAATCTACTATTCTTGGTTATTTTACTAGGGTTTATAGCTATGTGAGGGGGAGTGTTACTCGACCCCAAAACCCTATTCAATTGGATTGTCACCCTTTGTTTTCTTTATGACGTTAATCTTGGTTAACATAGTGGTTATTTAACCCTTATTATCTTTAAGGCAGATTATATAAGTTATTAAGGTTTTAACCTCCTTGAGGTCGACCACCTCGGTATCCTTAATATATGCATACATTATATTATGTTATCCACATAATTTATTTCACTCAACACCCATCACCCACAAGGAGTGGGGAGAGGGAATATAGGCTGAGTGCTAGCCTTGTTAGAGCCTCCTTTGTAGACTAGCTCATTAGTGGGCAGGGTTGATTGTTAGATCTCGTGAGGTGGCATCTTGTGAATGCATGCAAATAACTTTGCTTCTGGCTATGGTATCGATTATACCATTGAAATGAGGCATTACTGAGTGTTGTTGTTGTTGTGGTATGGTTCTCTGGGCAGAGGCCAACAGAAAGGAAACTAGAAGAATTCTTGCGAAGTCTTGGAAAGTGACTACTATAGAAGTACTGAGTAGGGCGAGGAGGCTCAAACTGTGCACATAAGTAAAGCTTTTCACCATCAATTATACTACTATTATGTTGATACATGTATGATATTCTTGGGAGATAATGATTATGTTCAATGGTGTTGATACAGTTAAGTCTCTCTGCTATTAAAGGACATTGACTGTGTTGACTTTTGGTGGATATAAACATGTGTTCTTGGCATGTAAAGTTGTATATGTTTTTAATTAATTCCTTTGTGGCATTAGTGTGAATTCAAACTGTTATTGAAGGCCATGAGGCTGTAAGGTTTCCCTTTTATGATGTTATTATGAAACTTTTAAATTATGATGTCGCTCAGCCAACTAGAGGCCATATTATTCCTATTGGTTAAGCATGCAATAAAATTGTATGAAGTTAACCACTCTAAACTATTTTGAGCTTTGAAACTTTCCTATTAAAGATTATTTATGACTATTCAACCATCGAGAAGGCATGAAGACATGGTATTCAATAATGAGCATGATAGGGCATTAATGTCTAATGAGTGTGTGTCTGCCAAGGTTATCGACATATGATATCGATAATACAGTGCCCTGCATGTGGTAATAAGTATGGATAAATCATATTATATTAATGACCACTCTATTCTTAGTGGTAAGCTAGAATTTGTGTCATGTGTACTTAGCATTTTAACATATCAACTCGAGGTAAATTATGTCAACATTTGATTGTTTTGTATTGGTAATCTTTGTGCATGTAATGCATGTCGATGCTATAATGATTTCTCATGGAAGTGGGAAGGTTAATATAGACATATTGTTTGTCTTCTTGGTAGCAATGAATGCATGACATATTGCCTATGGGAAAGTTAATCTTTTGATATGTTCTTTTTACAAGAATAAACCCTATGCCACTATAAACTTGTTAGTACAAAAACAAGTGAATGCCATATTTGCGAACGGTGAGTATTCTTATTTAAGTATATGGTATCAAGAGGATCTCTTAAAAATAAAACTTTTAAAGGAGATTGAATCTATGATTCATTGTAAGTATTCCTTTTGATGATATGAACTAAGTATAAACCTTGAAATTAGGTAAATAAAGTAAACACCAACCAGGTAATGTTATGTGTTGAAAGCATGAATGAACTTATATCATTATGAAAGTGTGGGACAAAGTGACATGGAGTCACAAGTTCCCTATTGCCTAAGCAACAAGACCCTTTGGAATGGGTTTTCAAGATAGGAGTCAAATGTCCAAGGAATGGACTAAGACGTTTTGAACTTATGTATCCTAGACCAAGAAAGGTTGAATTATGTTTACTATAGGACATGATAGTTTATAAGTCGAGTCAAGGTGGTGGACATATGACAATGTCCATTGCATAATGTATATGTGTGTAAATCTTTGGCCAAAGTAATGCATATGTCTCTGTATGTATTGTCAGTCCATAGTGTTCCAGATGGCATAATGTCTCTAGTAGTGTCATACATAGTTAGAGTGGATCTATAGTTTTGTGACTGTGAGGCATTATGAAGGACACAACACTAGATACTTAGATGGAAAACCTAACGGTTCCTTATATCTATACCTTCCATGAAGGGTACGGCCACTTTCAGGTAGGAAGTTGTGTGGGGGACCACTGGTCTATGGTTGGAGGAAAAGCACTCAGATGGTGCTCTCCTTCCCAAGCAAAAAACAAGCCGATGCTTATGAAGACAGATGACATATGTTCCAGATGCAATGTTTATCCCTATATGACTTGATAGTCAATTATTGTGTATAATTTGATGCCTTGAGCATAGCTTTGTACATGCATAGTGAAGGTTATTCACTAATGGGATATCATTGGATGTTGTACTTCTAATTTTAGTATATTATAGAAAAGAATAATATGCTTAATTACTAAAATGATGATAACTCACATGTATTTAACAATGATTTGGATATTCATGATGTATTCTAACTCTTAGTTAAGATTAATACTATGTTAAATTATGAGCATTATGGAATGTGATGTTACAAGAAGGATCGAGCAGGTCAAATATAATGTAAAGAATGATAAATTACTAAATTAGGATGCTAGTCTAAGCAACATTATAAGGGAAACAAAAGTGCTATCAGATGCTAGATATGTTTCTCATGTGAAGAGAGTTGAAAGGGGTCTAAGCCATAGTTGGTCATCGAAAGAAGGATTCAATATATGGGTGCAATGATACGTGATATGACAGCATATCTGTGACATGATGAGACTTTTTCTATCCTTTCAAGATTTATAAGTTGATTAGATGATCTATGCTGACATTTTTGGGTGGCATATTTTGAAGATAAGGATCATTTATAGAAATATAGATGGATTGGTTTATGTTCTTTTAGAGATGGGTCACCTTTTTGGCTATAAAGAATAATGGTATCTTGTATTTTTCATTAGTTGTCATTTTCAATATTTTGGCTATGGATGTTTTCTGAATTCCTAAGGTATTGTTTCTATTTAGAAGAATGATGTAAAAATACTCTAGACTCCAATTATGTTCTTTCAAGAAAAAAAAAAGACTATCTCCTTTTGGAATGGGAGGTTTAGGGAAATGAAGAAAACTATCTTTGTGCTAGCCATTTTGCTCCATCAATTTTACCTTCCATTGGCTAGAACCTGATGAGGGATGGGCATTGCTACTTAACCATGAAGCCAAACACTTTTTTCTCTTTTTTCCATATTTTAAAAATGTCAAATCTAGTAGAAAATAATCTATTTTATTACATATTTGAAAGATAACATCATTGAATTTTTAAAATCTATTTGTATGAAAAATATCTTTATAAGTCTATGTAGCTTGGGTAAAAATTAGGGATAAATCACAAACAACAAATCATTAAACCCTAGCAAGCACAATGAAGTACAAGATAGCATATAAATAAAAATAATTAAAGCAAATGCAAACCAAAATCTCTACACTAATCTTGGCTTATCTCCATTGCTCTTCTCAATCTTGCATAGGAATGCATGATTTCAAAGGATGAATGTTGGTTGCTCATTCTAGCAGCATAAAGATCCTCAAAAACTAGATGATGAGAGGCTCTAATGTCATTTTGACAGCATAAGGTTACTTGGAAACTCATTGATGCAAATGGCTTGGTTGAGGGTTTATTTATAGGAAGTGAGTGATTTGGATGAAGGGCTATGATTGAAAGTTGGTTTCAACAATGTGGATGGCTAGGATTGAATATGGTTTCCCACTCCATGAGGAGTTGTAGTCATGTGACAAGTGTAAGGTAGACCTAATTTAAATAATATTTTATTTAAATTAGTGGGACATGTGAAGTGTATTAAATGAAAAATGTAGCATGTGACGTGTTGTAATGAGATGAAAGGTGAGGACAAATTCAAATATTTCATTTGAATTAGTTGGAAAATGGGAGAGGGAATTAATTAAATAAATAGGATTTATTTAATTAATTTAGCTAGTGGGATAAATGGGATTAGGATGAATTGTCATATGATGTATAAGTAATGTATCGACAAGGTGTTGTTGCAAGACATGGACAAATTTAGATGTCTACATTTTGCCCCCCTTTGAGATGAAGTTGTGAATGTTGCGACTAAGTGAAGTAACATCATTTCAAAGAAGCTAAGGTATGGATGGATGAAAAGGATGATGATGCAAGGATATGATGATGATGCCCTCTCGAGAGGATAGGCGGGTTCGACAAACATGAGTAAGCTCTTGATATGAAAGGGATAGGTCAAGGAAGAAAGATATGGGAATGGATAGAATAAATGAATGATGTGTAATGTTGTAATGAAGGTGAGAAACCATGAATTTTGATATAGCACTAGATGTTATGCACCAAGGTGACGATGTGTCATATGCACCTAGCATAACACAACCTTGTCTAAATGTATGAGGAAGTTGCTCCAACATACACAAGGTATGAATATTTTTTAGGAATGATAAGGATGGATACAAATGAATACAAATGATAAGGATGTGTAAAATGATTCCACACACATGCAAGCAAGAAAGCATGCACAAGTTATACAAAACAAAGAAGGTATTGCCCCTATCAAGATGTAAACCAATGATTGATTGATTGATTGGTAATGATTGATGATGTCTAGTTTCAGGAAATGAAACATTTTGTATAAGACATCTGGTCTAGTTTCAACAATGCAACATCATGTATAAGACAATTGATATGATTGATTAACACTAGTGTTGTTTGCCATGCGAATCAACACTAGGATTTGATTAATTGATTGATTTGGTTTATGTCAAGATTAAGATCAAGACCATTAATGTAATTGGATAATTTGACAAGATTGATTGACTTGATTGGTATGGATTGATGATGACTTGCATTTGGATCATTACTTGGAGTGATTTGATGAATGGATTGAATGATTTGATTAAGGTAAGAATTGATTAGATGAAATGATTGACTTGAGTGAATTGATTTGATGATTGGATTGGATTGAATTGAGTTGATTTGAAGGATTGTATTGATTTGATGAAGTGAATTTATTGATTTGATAAGAATGATTTGGAATGATGGATTGAATTGAATTGAATGATTGAAGAAATGATTGGAAGAATTCATTTGAAGGGTTGGATTGATGTGATTTGATTTTGATGAATGTGATTTGAATTGAGGGATTGATTGGAAGAATTGATTTGGTTGGAATGATTTGAATAATTGATTTTGTGATTGATAATTTGAAACAACTGTAAGGACCCAATAAGATATCACAATTACTCTAAATTCCTACTCAAATTAAATTCACCAATGAAACTAAGAAAAACATAGAAAACATGAATTATACCTTGCAAACTGATTTTATCCTTTGTGTTGCATTGTCTCCTATCTTCTCAATGATCTTGTTGATTATGATATTGCTCTCAGAATTGTATTTCTTTTCTTTTCAAGATGACAATGAGATGAATGGAATTGTGGATTCAAATGCAATATAAACAACACTACAATGCAACTAAGATAATGATGAGGATAAAGCTATTGCCATGATGTTGATAATGATTGATATGAGGATAATGATATGTAACTAAATGATACTATGAAGCTAGATGATAATGCAACAATGGAGATTTATGATATTGATATGCAAATGGGGGACCAAAGGCACGCTTGGATACTTGAGGGAATTTCTGCAGCATGTAAGTACTATAGCTCTTGTGATTGGAAAATGAAGGTAAGGAAATTCCTTTTATAGACCAAGGAAGGCTCAAATCTAAGTGTCAAAGGATCCACAGTTGGAGAATAAGTCTTGTCACATGTTTGGTCAAGATCAAATTGGTTGGATGAGGGGAGAAAAATATGGAAGATGTTCCTACTACGATGACAAGGTGGACGAATAGGAGGGACAAGGAGCCACATGTCATGATGCTCATAAGGACCAATGAGATAAAGGTGGAAGACCAGGAGAAGAACATGGAGGGAGTCTTTGGTTGTTGGAATGTGAGAGGGAATATAGGATTTAGGAGACAAGTGTCTTTGACCATGATTATGTTTGAGAGGAAATAGGGCACATGTTTGAGAGGATAAATGACTAATTAAATATTATGAATATTTAATTATTAGAGCAACATGATGAGGTGTCCAATGATGTGTAAGATGACAAGTATGAGATGATGTGGATTTTATACATAGGACTTTGTTTTAGAGGAAATAATTAAATAATTTAGGATTATTTAATTAGAGATGACATTAGAGGAATTTAGAAAAATTAATTTTTAGAAGAATATGATGAATGTGAACCAAATAAATAAATTAAGATATTTATTTATTGATAGAAGAATAAGAATAAAATAAATATAAAATATTTATTTAATTCAACTCGAGCCATTTTTAGGTGTATACAAATTTGATTTGGAATGATTTGAAGAATTGATTTGGTTGGAATGATTCGATTGATTGATTGGAAGAATTAATTTGAATTGATTTGATGAATTTGAAGGAGTGATTTGATTTGATGAGGATTCTTTTGATTGAATGGATTTGATTGAGTGATTTGACAAATTGATTTCATTATTGGATTGGATGAATTGAATTTATGACTGGATTTAATTGAGTGATTTGATGAATGATTGCTTTTATTGTTTGTATTTTTGTTGGATATTTAATTTTTTTTTTGTATTTTTGAATCTTTTGAGTTTTTTTGTATTTTTGAAAGTTGTGATTTTTTTTGTGTTTTGAATGTTTTCAGATGTCAATGGATTACAATTTGAATAGCCTTTGTTCTAGATAACAATGACAAGGGAAAACCAAGTCTAGGTGCAAGGAGGAATGTAGGATGGATAGATAAAATGATAGGTGATAGTGGATGGAAAGGATGTATGCGTAAGAGAGCAAGGATGTGATATCCAAAGACTATGTCACATAGGAATAACATGCACCATTCTAGGTGCAATACTTAGGATTTTTCATGACAAAGCCTATGAAAATAGGATGATGATAGGATTGGTTTGGAAAGGATGATGTATATCAAAAGATATCCAAGGAATTTTGTCAACATTTTGCCCCTACGTCTTTATCAAGATCAAAAGGAGGAAGGGAGGATGAATGGACTCAACAGGATGGGTATGTATGTGGATGTAATGGATAAGGATGGTAAGATATGATAGGAAATGGTAGGATGGAAGTGATAGTATAATATGGATGAGACAATGTGCCCCCAAGTGTAAGTGAGATAGAAGATCAACCTACACATGATGCCTATTTTCTAGGTTTTCATCATGGTACTTATCCAAGGTACCACCAAGGGTGCTCTTCACTGTTGGACGAAGGGATTTATCTTTACTATTTTGATTTTTTCTCTTTTTTTTTTATTTTTTTGAATTTTTTGATGGGAGAAGGGGAATATAAATATATGAGCAACTCAAGTGTCTAGCTCCATGAAAGGCGATAGTCCCATTAGAGAGGAATGTTCCATGGAACATGTCAAGTCATTATGCTCATAGATGTTGGTAAGGAATGCATGAGAGGAAGATGGATAAGGTAGATAGTGAATCATGATGTGGATTATGTATGGAATGATAGTGGATTATGATGTGAATTATGCATGGAAGGATGATGTGGATTGTGTAGGGCTTATGTAAAGGGATGGATGCAAGGCTTATACAAAAGCATGGACCATAGGAACATGATGGGTGAAATATGTAGGATAATGGGTGAAAGGTGGGGAGATGGAGGTATGTGGAATTGTTGTGGAATGGAAGGGAACCATGAAAAATGGTTGCACACACACGTGATAAATGTTGAAGCTTTTGATTGGAGGGTGGTGTAGGAAGTGATGGAGATGTTTGATTAGTGGATGGGTGATGTAAGCATTTGGGGACCCACATAGACTTGGCATTTTTATGATTTTTGCTTTGCTTTTGAGATGAAGGAACTTAATATTTTTTAATGGAATGTCATTGTCGGATGGAAGAAGATGGTTGGTATTTTTGAGATGTGGATGCCTCATTTTACCTAATTGCTTTTTGCTTAGGTACCCAAACCATTTTAGTTTTGACCTTTTCTTTTGGAGGTATGGGCTTCGATGGTTTTTTGGATTTCTTTGAATTTTTTACATTTGTTCCCTAAAGCATTAGGATCCTTAGGATTTTTGGCTTTATAGGTTGAGGCATCCAAATTTTTATCTTTTAATCCCATGGAATTAGTGGAAGCTTCATGATTAGGCGATGTGTGCATTTGTTGATCATGATTAGGAATGTGAGGGGATTTATGGAGGGTAGGAATATTAGGTGTTGGAAGAAATGGTGGTAAATTAGATGGAGGGATATTAGGAATTGCAAGTAGTGGAGGTAAAGCGGATGGAGGAAGGTGTATGGTCACATTCTTTTGGTATTTGTAGGATAATGGAAGAGGAATAGCAACATATGTTTTGGGAATATGATGGGATGAATGGGAGGTGGAGGACTTAGGAAGCATGGAGATAGTACCAACATCTTGAGATTGTTTACCTTGGGGTATGTATCCAAGGCCATATGAGCATGGAGGGACTTTGACATGGATGGGCTCCAAAATTCCTTGTTCATGAAGGCCTAGACCTTTACCTTGATAGTTCATGTTTTGGAGGATGTGATTGATAATGGGGCTAGGTATGTTTTGGGAACTATACTTGAGGTCATTATTAGATGGAGAAGGGAAAGTGGATAATGGTTATTGCTTCCCTAAGGAGGAACATTCATGGATGAAGGTGGATAGACCAAAAGAATATGTTGGTGGACTTGAAATGTGATCAATGGTAGATGACAAAGAATCATTAGGAGCTTGATTATCATTATGTTCACTAAGATCCAAGTTATTGGTTTGATCTACTATGTGTACTTGGGAGCCACTTGTCTCATCAAGGGAGGTGGATAATGTTGGATCATGGGGTGAGGGAAAAGTTTCTTTTCTTCTAAGGAAGGCCTTGAAATGGAGTGAATGCTTAAGTTGATCAACAAGACTTTTATTAGGTGGAGTATGTAGGTCATCAGTTTCTTCCTCATCAATGGTTGTGGGGGTATGAATAGGATCAAGTTGCTCACAGATAGATTCTTCATCATGAATAATGTCTTGATCATGGAAAAGATACATGTTATGAATGGGTTGAATGAAAGTGATTTGATCTTGATTAGAATGAGGGCTTGATGTTTCCACATGTTTAGGATTATACCCTTTACATATCTCTTGACTTTGGGTGGAAGTGGAAGGCTCTTGGAGAGGCTTGACATGTTCTTGATGGTAAACCACATAGGAGCATGATGGAGGTTGACTTGGACTCAATGGAGTAGACTCTTGAATAGGCTCAAGGGGTTGTAGACTATATGATAGGGTCATAGGAATGGACATGGTGTTGGAAGGTTTCTTAGTAGGCTCAAGGATAGGACATTGATGACATGGTTGAATCCTTGCTAGTAGCCCTTGGCTCACATCCTTTGTAGGTGTACTAGTGGATTTGGGTAACTCCATAGGTTTACTTTTGTAATGTTTGAATTTAGGATGTGGAGTTGATGGAGGATTAGAAGGTGGAGGTAATGAAGGGTTTGATGGATTGGAAGGTGGAAGGACCAATGGATTAGGACTAGAACATGGTGGCTTTAGGATAGGCATTCGATGGGATGGTGGTATAATATACTTTTAGGTGGGATAAACTAGACTAGTGTTCCCCTTTTCAAAGGTACGAGGATTTAAAGGCACTTGATCTTGTTTCTAGGGGTGACTTAGGTTCACATGTGCTTGTTGTGGAATGAATTTATAGGTTGTTGTAGGATTGACATGATAGGTGGATGGGTTAGATTTGTATGAAGTGAAGGGGGGTGATACATAGAATTGATGTGGACTTTGTTGATGTTGTGGTTCAGTGGGTTGAATTTGATATGTGGATGGATTGAACTTCGCACTTGTCTCATCTCTAGAACATGAAGGAGGGCCTCCTAAAAGTATAAGATTGGGTTTGGGATTGGTTTCATCATTAGGATTAGAGGGAGGGCCTCCTTGAAGTATAAGTTTGGGCTTTAGTTTTGTCTCATCATTAAGACTAAATAGATGTAATCTTTAGAGTATGAACTTGGTCTTAGGATTAGGCATAGGCTTGCTAAGGATTAGAACCATTTTGACAATTGGACTAGAACTAGGATGATAATGATGTGGAGTGACTGGGATAGATAGGATATGATTAGGATGTGATTGATTGGAAGATGTGGAATGATTAGGATATGGTTAGGATATGACACGGATGATTAGGGTTTTGATTAGGATGAAGGTAATTGAAGGAAATGTGATGATGAGGATGTTTAGGATGACTAGGATTTTGTTTAGGATGAAAGTGACTTAGAATGAATGTGTTGGAAAGAATGTTTATAATGATGTGTTTATGTGTTTGTGTTTATAGCTTGATTTGGCAATTTACAAACAAATGATTTCACATGTACACACATGAATCACACATGCAAGACACATAAGAAAGTTTGAATTTGAAATTTTGAATGTGATGATTAAGAAAGCACTTGAATACACATAAAAAATCCTATGAATAGTTAGGTAGGTGTGGCCAAATAGGTCTTACAATAGGATGCACAAGTTTGACTAATGATGTCCCCAATATACTCAAGGTACGGGGGGGCCAATTCCATGAAATGGAAGTGAAATAGTGGCAAATAGCTATGAGAAAGGGGTACCCCACCCTTCACCTTCACTTCCTAAAGGTATAAATTTCTTTGGGCCTTAGCCCAAATGGCAAGATTTCAACTTCCAAAGAGGGTGTCTTTTGATTCACACATCACTATTTAGCCTCTGTCAGAATGCTAGAGTTGAGGTCATCCCTTGGAGTGGTGTATCTCTAAGTAGGCCTCCTAGAAAGAGTAACAAAAGCAAATCTATGGGTTTTTTCTAATCTCCAAGATCACCTTATGGTGTGAGAGAGCATACACATGTACATTAGATTCACACTTGCAAATGTATATTCCTTGTAAGAAATCCAAATGTGTTGTGTGAAAGTGAATGGATGAAAGGTGTTTTTTTTTCAAGATCACACGAAGAACACACCTTTAATCTTAATCAAATTCACCAAACAATGCAAGTACTTGTTTGTTTTAATTCCAAAGCCAAAATGTGATGGAAGACAATGGTTTGTTTTAAGCCCAATTTGAAATGTGAATGATGACAAGAGTTCGTTTTAATTACCAAATCCAAATGTGAAGGAAAACAAATGTTCTTTTTATGCCCAAATCAATATGTGAGACAAGCAAGATTGATTTGATAAAATGAAAGATGGAAAGATGAAATGACTGCACCTAGAATTTTCACTTTCCAATCTACTATTGTGACTAATGTAGATTGATATTGCTACAACTCCTTGAGTTCACCTAGAAACCACAAAAAAAAAGATAGAACAAGTAAACTTGCACACGAATGTGTTATGCAAAAAAGAGGAAATCTTATTAAGATGAATAGGTATAGTAGAATAAATAACATGAATGTAAACTAGATGAAATTATATACAGTTTGAAAAAAAAATCATGAAAAAAGGATGAAATTTGCAATAGTTATGCTCGTTTGAAGTTCAAAAGGAGAGCCAACTTTCACTAAGAAAAAAGTGATGAAAATGGTATAGTCACCTAATGAATCCTTCACCATAGAGAATCTGGTCAAACCAACTCTCTGACACTACAAATTTTGCAAAAATCCAACTCCGTATGTGAAAGTTATGATGAAAAGAAAAAAAGGGCCCAATTAGGGCATGAGGAGGAAAGAGGATGAGTTGACTGTCAAGTAAGCCACTAGTGGTCTGGTGAGTTTCTGGTCACATTGTTAGTTACCTCCTACCAGTTAGCTCTGGCGATTAGTGCTTTAGCCGTTCCCCCGGTCGCCCATATGACTAGGGGTTGAGCCAAGGAAAAATAAAAAGGCAATGAAGTGGGGGCTGATAGCCCCTAGCCCCCCTCCCTCTCTCCTCTGCTAGTCACACACGTGATCACAAGCTATTAGAAATGTTGACCAAATGTGCTTTAAGTTCCCGATGACTGTATACTAAGTGCCAAACAACCGTGAAAGAAACTATTTTAATCACTGAAGAGTCTATAGGTTCTAAAGACTATAGTCAATGATTTGGAATCTATGGGAGGCAACATTCTAGGTAAGGGTTGTAGGGAATTATAAGGTTTAGGGCAATAGAGTTTGAAGTGGAGGGTGACCATTTAGGGTTAGGTTGGTGAGAGGATCAGAGGATGTTTAGCACGGTGGTGATGAGGGTTTGTTCGCCACCAATGGCGGAGACATGCAGGAGTTAGCAGGGTTTTGACAGAGGCTGAGCGAGAGTATTCGCCAGGTAGAGGGAAGTAATGAAAGAGATGGTGACCAGTTGTGATAATGGTGACAGAGCTGCTAGGTTTTAGGGTTTTAAGTGGCGGAAGATGGTAGATTGAACGGAGATGAATAGGGTTTACAGAGAGTGGCCAAGTTTAAGCATGCAACAAAGTTTAACCTACAATGAACAAATATTAAACCTACAAGTGAACATTAACTTCAAACCTACAATATGAATGCATGAATCAAATGAAAAACTAGAGATTTTGATGGAAGACCGCTATGTAGGGGCTGTATGGATCCATACAGTATGACCCTCCGATAGGGGCCAAACTAAAAAAATATATTTTTTTTCCTGCAATGAAATATCAAGGTTATATGTCATCTTTCACTTGCGAGGCCTCCTAACCACAACGGTGAGGTCTGTTTCAGGCCTCGAGATCACCTGCAAAACTTGACTTCCCAAAATCGACAAAAAATGTTAGATTTGCAAAAATTCACATTGGGTTCACCAAATGTAGCTAGGATAAAAATCAGAAATAAATCACAAACAACAAATCATCAAACCCGAACAAGCATAATGAAGTACAAGATAGCATAGAAATTAAAATAATCAAAGCAAATACAAACTGAAATCTCTACACTAAGCTTGGATTATCTCCATTTCTCTTCTCAATATTGCATAGGAATGTATGATTTCAAAGGATGAATGTTGGTTTCTCATTCCAGTAGGATAATGATACTTGAAAACTAGATGATGAGAGGCTCTAATGTCATTTTGATAGCATAAGCTTTCTTGGAAACTCATTGATACAAATTGCTTGGTTAAGGGTTGATTTATAGGAAGTGAGTGATTTGAATGAAGTGCTATGATTGAAATTTGGTTTCAATGATGTGGACGGATAGGATCACATAGGGTTTCTCACTCCGTGAGGAGTTGTATTCATGTGACAAGTGTAGGGTAGACCTATTTTAAATAATGTTTTATTTAAATTAGTGGGACATGTGAAGTGTATCAAATGAAAAATGTAGCATGTGACATGTGTTGTAATGAGATGAAAGGTGAGGATAAATTCAAATATTTTATTTGAATTAGTTGGAAAATGGTAGAGGGAATTAATTAAATACATAAGATTTATTTAATTAATTTGGCTAGTTGGGATAAATTGGATTAGGACAAAATGTCATATGATCTCTATGTAATATATTGACAAGGTGTTGTTGCAATACATGGACAAATTTAGATGTCTATATTCTACATTCAATTCTAAGTGTAATTATGTGATTTTGACATCAAACAAAAATGTTATGGACAAAATAGTAAATGCTAGTCAAACTATAAAAAAATTATTTAAATCTCACTAACGTTTTTACTATTTAGACATAGTAAATAAATAGGTTTTTTAAATCTATTTATATGGTAGGTATCTTACGATTTGAGATTTATATCAAAGTGGAATCATGTCAATTTGACATCAAATGAAAAACTTATTCCCAAAACAGTGATTGATGGTCAAAACTATAAAACAATGTTATAAATCTAACTATTTTCTAGTAAATTTGACATAGCAAAAAAATCTAGTGATAATAGACATATGAATCTAGTTTCCAAAATATTTTGAATCATTTCATTTCAATATCATATGAGAGAGTTAGAGGAAAAGTACTATCTATTCTTCTATCTCATTGTAAAAACACCATGTAGTAATCATTGAAGTAATTTTTTGCCAAATCTTTTGTGATATTCATGTTACAAATCAATAAATAAACTTAAAAATTGCAACCTATAGTCAAATGCATATTGATTTATTTTAGATTTGTTTTACATTTATTTTGCAATCATTTTATTGAAAGAAGGTGCATGGCATTATATTTTTATTTTTATTAAAATTAAATTAATATTAGTTACCTCAATTTGATACTATAGCTTAGTGTTGAGATTAACTACCTCAATCAACATGTATAAATAAATGAATATTCAAAATAGAAATACATATTGTAAACAAGTAAACTAGTATCTAGTTTTAGTTTCTGTATTACTCAAAAGTTATAGTAGCTAGTCAACCATATGCTCTAGTGAGATGGAATGACAACCATAGGGACACTTGGTGATATCTTTCAAGTACTAAACAATCAACAATGGCAATTTTACTATTACGAATAAAACTTATTACTACTTTAATGCAAATGATCTGAAAGGTGTTTTTTATTTAAAAATATCTATAATAAAACATAATTTCTTTGATAAAACAACACTACTGCTAATATCAAATGCTCATGCTCTGCTAGAGTTTTGAAATTTTTTATGTTTTGGTAGTCTTTTGATGATTGGTGATTGGTTAGGGGGCCTCAGGATCCCTTTGTCATGAGCTCCTCTTCTAATGCCTTGCTATAGGACTTTGATGTGATTGGTCAGCCTTAATGGGTTGATCAAGTCAAAGGATCTAGAGCTTGTAAGAGTAATGGGGTTGGTTTGGCTAAGGTACAACAAATAGAAGAAGGTAATCTAGGGTGTTGAGCTAGTTGTTTGTCCCAAAAGGCACACCTATTAGGAAACCACTACCATCCCAGATAAGGACGAGTGGGAGGCAGTTAAGCTATGTCATGAATCCTGAAGGGGGACACTAATTTTTTTTGTCAACAATCCCCCTCAGAATTACTTGAGGGGATTCAAACCCATAATCTAGCTCTAATACCACCTGTAGGGTATTGAGCTGGCTATTTCTCCAAAAAGGTGCACCTATCGGGAAATCACTACCATCCTAGATAAGGACCAGCGGGAGGTAGTGAAGCCATGTAACAAATCCCGAAGGGGGACGCTAACTTTTTTGTCAATAGGTATTGCTCTGATTCTCTCAAATTCCCTAATGGATGAAGCTATTTTGTCTATAAATAAAACTTTGGTTGGTAAGTTCTTTTCTTTTCGTCCAAATATTTATTTGGTTTGTAAATGGGTTAAGATGACATGGAGAGTTATAGGAATGTGAGGCCTACCTTTTCACTCCCTTACTTCAATCATTTTATATTACTGTTGGAGACACATTTTAGACTTTTCGGGATTGTTGATCCCAATATATAGGACTATTAGACTATATACTTTTACTTTTCATTTATTATGTTTAGCATGATTGTGATGAGACTAGATTTTGATTTCGATTTACTGATGAGGATATTGACATGTTATTTGTATTATGATACTATTTGAGATACTAGTTATGTGATTATTGTTATGGATTTATTGTGCGATGTTATCTTGAGATGGATTATTGAAATGCAAATTATGAATCTATTGTGATGTGATTTTATGATTGTTTTATATGATTATGTGATCATGTGAGTATATGTTTACTTTGCTTCAGCTATCATATACATGTCAGATTAATCTTTTGTTTAAGTGCACATGTATTCTAACCAAGCCACGGATAATTAGAGATGATCCCACACATTTTGTGAATTCCCATGTAAGATGATCTAGTTCCAAGAGGAACCAAGATCAACTATGTATTACATGATGAAATTTCGTAATGTTATTGTGTGGTGTTGTTTGGGATAGGTCTACCACTTTTTATAATTGATTGTATTTGGTGTTGTAAATGTGTAATGTTTATTTGATTTTATTTTGTGTTTTATTTGTGTGACCCCTTTTTATATGATTTTACTCACCCTATGGTGCTCAAAATGGGTTAAAAGTGACCCTGGGTTGTACCCCTAGGGTCTAGGGATCTTTTGAGCCTGTCTAACCTTAGGTAAACTCCCATTTGGTCACTTAAACTTCACCCTAAAGTAAAGTGACGAAAATGGAAGTTTTGGAAGGAGTGGAAGGTTGGGCCAAACACTCAACCTCATCCACTCCTCTTTCCAAGGTTGGGGGAGTCTTCAAGACCCCTAAATTGTGGAGGACTGAACTCCAAGGCTCTCCCACAATTGGTGAGGGTACCTTGGGGATTTGTGGGCTTTCATAGGAGGATATGATTGGGGCACTTGTAGTACCCTCTTCCTTCTTTGGCTCCATTTTTCTCTCCCACATGTGTGAGAGAGCACAAGTGGAGGGGGCAAGACTTGGTGGAATGGGTGGATGACATATGTCACCACCACATTCCATGAAGCTTGCAAGTGGTTGTGTGGAAGAAGGAGGAGGTGACATGTGTCACCTCCCCATTCCTCAAGGCTCATGAGGAGAGCCTGTTTTAATCCCTCTTGAAGAGAGGAAGAGGGTTGTTGTTGATTTGTTTTCAATTTTTAATTTTTATTTGAATTTGGGGAGAGAGTTAGAGGGATTTTTGGAGGCTCATTTGGAGAAGGAGTTGGAGGTAGATTTGGAAGGGCTCTTCTTCAACTATCTTCCTTGTGGGCTATTTAAGGTAGAATTCAAGGCTACATGCCTTTCCTTATGTAATTTACATTTCTTGTGTGATGATTTTATGTGTGTGTGTTTTACATTTGTTGTTGTGGGGATTTTTATGGGTGTTGTGAGAGCCTCTCCACTTGGATAAAATGCTCAACATGTGTGGGGTGGGGGAGGAGTGAACTTCCTTGATGTCACATCCTAGTTCTTGTAGTATTTTAGCCTTGAGAGTAAGTTGAGAAAATATGTATTTTTGAATGGCTTGAGAGCCATGGAGAATTATGTGAAAGTTGGTATATATGTGTTGGCTTGAGGCCTTGAGAAAGAAATTGGTTTTTTGGAGATATTTGGAGTGGCACATTGGAGTTGAGTGATGTCCACTGCCCTACCCCTCTAAACTTATTTTTGTGAGTTTTGTTTTGTGCAAGCCATGGGTGTTCTTCTTGCTTTTTGTTTGAGTGTTTTGTTGTGAAGTGGAGTGACTGTTCCTTGTGTGAGGATGACCTCCAAGCTTGGGGGTGACTCATGAGTGAGTTTATGGTAGGGAGGAGAGCGGTATTCACATGGATTTTTCCCCCTTCCCATATTTGTTATTTGTAGGTTATTTGTTGCTATGGAGCTTGGAAGAAAAAGACTAGTTATCTTAGAGTTTTGCCATTTTGACTCCTTGTGAGCTATGGCTAAGTTTGGCCTTGTGTAAATATAGTTTCATGTAAAGAGAGAATATTGTCCTCTCTTGTTTTGTAAAACTAAAAGTTTATATTTTGGGTTGAATGTATCTTATTTTGAAGTTGCAAATATATGTGATAGCGACTGTTTTGCTATGGAAATTTCTTTGAAATGTTACAAAAAAAAGGAAAGGAAATATATTGTGTGCAATGGTTATTTTAATTGGTTATTAAAATATGCCTACAATTGGTTTTTCATTGTATCTGTTTTCAAATTTTTTTTTTTTTTTTTTTTTTTTTTTTTTTTTCTGATTTTTGTGTTCCAAAGAGAAATTATGAAACTTAATGTTGCTATCTTTAAGTTAAATTGTATGCAAAAAAAAAAAGAAGAAAGTTGTTGTTTTTATCTCTTAGAAAAAAAAATATATGTATTGTGTTGTTGTCATTTCAAAAAAAAAGAAAATATGCATCATGATACTATTTATTTTATCCTTTCACAAAAAAAAGGTTGTTTTGTCACTAAGAGAATTTCATTGGTGTTTATGGTTATATATATATATATATATTCATTTTATATTATTTTTACATTAAATAGCTTGCTGGAAAACTGTGTGATATAGAGAAACTTTGTAAATATATATATACTTGCAGATTGTATATTTAAAACGTATATATGTTAACAAATAAACCACAGTGTAAATGTTATTTTCTTACTACCGAACATGATAGATAGTATAGGGTTTAATGATGGCATAGGTGGGGTTTGGTCATGGCGGCCGGCCCTAATAGTGGCAAACATGGACAGTGGGGTGGGGCTTTCAAACACCCACCGTAGCCATTGTTTTATTTATGTTTGTAGTGTGGGGACAGGGTCGAACCCCCACCTAAACTCCACCGTAGTGGGGTGTGGGTGGGAGTTTGGCCCCCTCTTCACACTGCCACCTCACCTGTGAAGTAGCAACTATGGCCGTTGCCAGTGACCTCCCTTGCCCTATGTTCCGCTAACAGCGAATGGTCGTTCGGCCTACACACTAAGATCTATATTTTTTTTGTATCATATGTATTACATGAATATATATACATATATATATACATATATATATATATATGTGTATACACAGTGCTTGCTACCTCTATAAAATATTTAATCTCTGGATTATATATATACTTAATGAGTATACCTCATGGAGTGATGGCCATGGCTACTTCCTTGTCAAACCTGCAAAACAATGAGAGAAGAAGAAAAGAAGAAATGAGAAGATGGAGACAAAATAGAGAAAAAGGAAAACAAAATGAAAATAGTTGAGTAGGTTAGGGCTTTTCTCTCTTCCCATAAGGATATTTTTTTTTATTGTGTGGCCTTTTAGGGCTCTGTATTTTAAATTAGCTTTTAATTTAGTTTCCCTAACTTTTGACTTATGCATTTGTTTTATCATTTTTATTTAAATGGGGTTTAGGGGTAATTCATTTATGTGGGTGACTTTTTTTTTGCTAGATACATTTCATTTATTAGAGGTTAGGAATTTTGTTTTATTGTTTATTTGAATAGGATCATTAAAGCCTAGTATTTTGAGCTAGGGGATTTTATTGAATGATTATTTTGGATGTGGGGTTTAATTATTCCTCATCCCTTCGAATATAACTTTTGTAAATGCATTTAATTTTAAATCAATTTAATTTAATTTATCGCATGTGGAAATTAATCAAAGAGGTTAATTTTATTTTTATCCCAATTAGTTGATTTAATTTATTTAATCTAGCGTGTAATAAATAATTATTTTAATTAGTCATTTAATCCAAATTAGTGAGTTGAGGGAAACTTTGATTTAAATTTTTCTATTAGAATAATTCCTATTCACACCCGAGAGGCATTATGTTGCTAGATTTTTTTGGGATTCAGGGATAACTTTCCTTAAAGATTTAAACCTTATGTAGAGTTAAAATGTAACATTTCTGCAAATGTGATGTTTGTAATTAAGCTATTATTTTTAATTCATTTATGCTTTTGAATTAGTCTTTTGATTTCGGCTCATGCTGAAATCCTCACTCACTTAGGTAAACTTAGGGTTTTGATCTTTTGATCCTAACCTAATGGAGATGCTTCTCATGTCGCATTGACCCCGTTAGTTAGATTTCATCTTATAGGGGAATGCACATGTGATCGCATTACCCCACATTTGATTGACATGTTTACACCTTATACATATTACCATCGAGCATGCTTACGTGTGCGAGGGGGTTCTAGGGATGCATAGAAAATTTTTATAATTTCATATCATAACCACATGACAAATGTGGACATGACATGTGTGTTGCGTGTCATGACCACATGGGAAATGTGGGCATGACATTTGGTATTAGAGCCAAAGTTTAAACACTAGGCGTGGTTGGGCACATTACTTATTCCACAATTTCCATTAAGTCATGACTACCTTGTTCTTATAGGATGCCACCTAGAATGAGACAAGCATGTTCACACCATACTGAGTCCGTAGAGGTGTATAACAACTCATCAGATGAGGGTCAGGGACCACCGGCACCGCAGGCACCACCCGCACCTGATATAGGACCACATATCTTACAGGCATTATAGGCAGTGCTAGATAGGTTATCACTGGCCGCAGTTGAGCCACGTATCAAGCCGCATGTCGAGCCCCATGTTGATCCATGAGAGGAGGCACATGAGGAACCATGTGCTGAGTCATGTGTGGAGCCATGTGTAGAGCCCCGCATCAAGCCACGAGTGGTGCCATGTGTAGAGCCTTATGTTGACATACTTGATATGATAGTGGAGGAAGTTTGTTCATCTTACAGAGCTCGTAGCAGGACCCCTTCGTATCATGCTAGGTGAGAGGAGGCGGTGAGAGTAGAGCAAGTTTTTCATGGGCCATATGCTTATGGTGTGGATGAGCCTATCCGAGGACATAAAGACCATGGGGACCCCATCAGAGATTTACTGAGGCTAAATCCACCGACCTTCGTAGGCACCACAGAGGGAGCTGAGGTGGAGGCTTGGCTTATCAGTTTAGACAGGTGCTTTGAATTACATCCTTATGAGGGCAACATGAAGGCATGCATGGTGGTTCACCTATTGAGAGACGCATTGGTGACTTGGTGGTGCACTGAGGAGTGCAAGCACCACTTATCATTAGACACTCTTATATGGGACACATTCATTAAGCGCTTTAATGCACGATATCTGTCAGACCATTATAGGCAATGTCATATTAACAAGTTCCACGATTTACAGTAGCGAGGGTCTACTGTAGCACAGGATGAGGGTAGGTTCACAAAGCTATCACATTATGCGGAGTATCTCCATGATGAAAAACTTTTGGTTCACAAGTTTATCAGAGGTTTGAATCAAGGAATATTAGGGCATGTGCACATGGTTGACCCCCAGACCTTGAGTGAGGCTGCCGAGAAGGCATACATTGCTGAGGAGATATAAAGATAAGGTCATAGTTCATGTCCTCAATTTCAGGATCGAAATCAGTAGCACTAGTAGAATTACCATAGACCACCACCACCACCTTAGAGAGGATGGTTTAGTTCTGCACCTTTACCTCTTAGGCCTCCACAACAGCAACAACAACAGTTTTAGCAAAGGTCCAGCCCTAGCAAAGGGCATAGGGAGGATAGAATCACAGTTGGTAGCAGCAGGGCCCACATAGGGATTAGAGATAGTAGGGACCACCTACGAGACCCACGAGATCATAGTAGTCTTACAGTGGTTCTTAGGGGTCCACGGGTCAGACTAGACAATAGAAGAGTAATAGGACACAAACTAGACAGGTTCAAGCTCGGGGCCCATGCTATGTTTGTGGTGGGAAAAGACATTTGGCAAGAGAGTGACCATAGGGTTTTACAGTTTGGGGACAACCTCGTGCAAGAGGTTCAGAGTAGAAAGTTGGTGATGTGGGTAGATCCTACCATATGTTTGCAGCGGTTGATAACTGACAAGCTGACTTCTAGGCCTCAGTTACCGAGATAGAAGGTATGAATGGTGATGTCCCCATTGCTATTTTATTTGACTCTAGCGCTACTGATTCATTTATATCTCCATCGTTAGTGGAGTGTTGCAGGCTAGTGGCCTCTAGGTAGGGTGATAGGTGGGAGGTTGAGTTGGCCACTGGAGCCAGGATGTCAGTCGATGCCTTAGTTCAGGATTGTGAGATCTCTTTGGGGCCCTTCACTACATTATGTGACTTTAGGGTTATGCCTTTAGGATCCTATGGTGTAGTTTTACACATGGATTGGCTTGCAGCTCATAGGACCAAGCTAGATTGTCATCAAAAGGTGATTAGCTATTTAGATGATCATGGTACGTCAGTCAAGGTAGTGGGAATTTAGAAGCGCACGAAAATTCATATCATATCTACTCAACAGCTTAAGTACTGCATATGGAAGGGATGTCAATTGTTTGCCATCACTGTTAGTGATAGATCAAAGGATGAGCCAGAGGTGTCATTAGATGACCATCCTATCTTGAGGGAGTTCACTGATGTCTTTCCACCAGAGTTACTAGGCATGACTCCACGCAAAGAGGTGGACTTCCACATTGATCTAGTGTTAGGTTTAGAGGTAGTGTCTCATGCATGCTACAGTATGACCACACATGAGCTCATAGAGCTCAAGTTACAATTAGAGGAGTTGCTTGAGAAGGGGCACATCTGACCTAACGTTTCTTCATGGGGCACACCGGTTATCTTCGTGAAGAAGAAGGATGGGTCTCTTTGTCTATGCATGCATTATAGGTAGCTTAATAAGGTGATGGTGAAGAATCATTATCCTCTACCTAGGATTGATGACCTTTTTGATTAGATGCAGGGAGCTAGAGTGTTCTCTAAGATAGACCTGAAGTCTAGTTACCATCAGTTGCAGATTACAGAGGTGGATATCTAGAAGACCACTTTCCAGACTTGGTATGGCCACTATGAGTTGACTGTGGGACCCTTCGGCTTGACAAATGCCCCTACAGTGTTCATGAGTCTCATGAACGGGGTGTTCTGAACTTACTTGGATCAGTTCGTGATCATTTTCCTTGATGATATTTTGATCTACTCGTGGACCAAGGAGGAGCATGAGGATAACTTGTGTCAGGTTTTGTAGTGCCTGAGAGAGCAGTAGCTTTATGGCAACTTAACGAAGTGTGCCTTTTTCATGACTGAGGTACAATATTTCAGACACATCACGTCTGGTGATGGTATCTTAGTAGATCCATCGAAGATCAGGGCTATCAAGGATTGGCCAGTACCCACCAGTGTGACAGAGGTCAGGAGTTTCATGGGGTTATCTGGTTACTACCACAGATTTGTAGAGGGTTTTTCCAGGATAGCGCACCCCATCACTTCCCTTCAACGAAAAGGGAAGAGTTTCACTTGGACTGAGCAATGAGAAAGGGCCTTTGGGTTCCTTAAGGAGCATCTTATCAGTGCTCCCATCTTAGTAGTTCTTGATCCTGCAGAGGATTTTGTGGTTTGTATAGATGCATCACTTGAGGGTTTGGGAGCTGTGCTTATGCAGAGTGGTAGGGTGATCGCGTATGAGTCACAAAAGCTCAAGACCCATGAGCTGAACTACCCTACTCACGATTTAGAGCTCGCAATAGTGGTTCATGCTCTTGTTCATTGGAGATAATTTTTATTGGGTCATCACTTTGAGCTTCATATAGATCACCACAGTTTGCAGTACATATTCACACAGCTAAATTTGAACACCTGCCAGTAGTGTTGGATGGAGTTTCTTTGCGAGTATGACTTTGATGTCCACTACATCAAAGGGAAGGAGAACATGGTTGCCAATGCATTGAGTTAGAGGTGCCACGAGATCTTGGCCTTAACCTTGAGTGTGGACTTGAGAGAGCACATCATCCAGCATCTACCTGAGGATGAGTGGTTTCTTGAGGTGCAACAAGAGATCCAGTCACAGAGGGCCCTTGTGGACAAGTTTACAGGGTATTCTCTTGAGGAAGATGGGCTTCTTAGACATTGACAATGCATCTGCGTACCCCATGCAGGTGATCTACGTGTAGTTGTTCTTTCAGAGGCTCACAAAGCACTTTATGCAGTACACTCGGGGGTGAAGAAGATGCATGCCGACTTGCGATAGTTGTACCAATGGGCGGGTATGAGACGAGATATTGTAGAGTATGTTGCTCATTTCCTTGAGTGCCAAAGGGTCAAGGCTGAGCATTAGCATCCAGTTGGTCTTTTGTACCCTCATGAGATACTTGAGTGGACATGGGACACCATTTCCATGGATTTCATTATTGGTCTTCCTATGTCATCTTGCCGGCATGATCCCATCATGGTGACAATTGATAAGTTGACCAATGTGGTGCATTTCTCACCTGTATGCACAATGTACAATGCACCATCAGTGGCCAGAGGATTCTTGGATGAGATTGTTAGATTACATGGGGTACCTCGCTATATCATTTCTTATAGAGACTCAATGTTCACATCAGGCTTTTGGAGGGCATTACAGTAGGTGTTGGGCACATAGCTCAACTTTAGTTTTGCTTATCATCCTAAGACAAATGGATAGACAGAGAGGGTAAATCAGGTTTTAGAGGATATGCCCCATATGTACGTTATGGATCACTAGACTAGATGGGAGGAGTATCTGTATCTAGTTGAGTTTGCCTACAATAATGGGCATCACAGCTCGTTGGGTATGCCTCCTTTTTAGGCCTTGTACGGAAGACCTTATAGGACACCTTTGAGTTGGGACTGTATTGAGGACAGGGTTGTGATAGGGCCAGAGTTGGTTTAGGATATGGAACAATAGGTGACCTTGATTAGGTAGACTTCAGGAGGCACAACATCGATAGAAGAAGTATGTTGATGCTAAGAGAGTAGATCGGAGCTTCTCAGTTGAGCACAGATTATTCTTGAGAGTGCGATCGCACAAGAGTTCAATCCATTATGGAAAGGGCTCTAAGCTCGCACCATGGTTTGTTGGACCTTCTGAGATCTTGGAGTGGATAGGACCCATAGCCTACCATCTAGCCTTGCCACCTAGACTATCGCGCATCCATGATGTTTTTCATTTATCTGTTTTGCGGCATTACATATCTGATTTATCTCATGTATTGGATTGGAGTACTCTATAGGTAGAGGTGGATGGGAAATTGGCTTTGGAGCCAATAAACATATTGGCTCATCGAACACTGGGCCCTCAAGGTTGAGAGCTAGACTAGGTTAGGGTCTTGTGGGAAAAGTATGATGAGGTCATGGTGATATGGGAGGATACAGCTAGATTGAGGGCACTTTATCCTCACCTGTTTGACAACTTCTAGGAGGAAGTTTAGTCTTAGGGGGGAGGATGTGAGGCCTAACTTTTCCCTCCCTTACTTCGATCATTTTATATTATTGTTTGAGACACATTTTAGACTTTTGGGGATTGTTGATCTTGATATGCAGGACTATTAGACTATATGCTTTTACATTTGATTTATTATGTTTAGCATGATTGTGATGAGACTAGATTTTGATTTTGATTTATTGATGAGGATATTGATATGTGATTTGCATTATGATACTATTTTAGATACTATTTATGTGATTATTGTTATGGATTCATTATGAGATGTTATTTTGAGATGCATTATTGAAATGTAAATTATGAATCTATTGTGATGTGATTTTATGATTTTTTTATATGATTATGTGATGGTGTGAGTATATGCTTACTTTGATTTGGCTATGATATACATGTTGGATTAATCTTTTGTTTAAGTGCATAGGTGTTCTAACCAAGTCATGGATAATTGGAGATGATCTGACACATTTTGTGAATTCCCGTGTAAGTCGATCTAGTTCCAAGAGGAACCAAGATCAACTATGTATTGTATGATGAAATTTTTTAATATTATTGTGTGACGTTATTCGGGATAGGTCTACCCCTTTTTATAATTGATTGTATTTGGTTTTGTAAATGTGTAATATTTATTTGATTTTATTTTGTGTTTTATTTTTGTGACCCCTTTTTATGTGATTTTACTCACCCTATGTTGCTCAAAATGGGTTAAAAGTGACCCTGGGTTGTACCCCTAGGGTCTAGGGACCTTTTGAGCTTGTCTAACCTTAGATAAACTCCCATTTGGTCACTTAAACTTCACCCTAAAGTAAAGTGACGAAAATAGAAGTTTGGGAAGGAGTGGAAGGTTTGGTCAAACACTCAACCTCATCCACTCCTCTTTCCAAGGTTGGGGGAGTTTTCAAGACCCCTAAATTGTGGAGGACTAAACTCCAAGGCTCTCCCACAATTGGTGAGGCTTCCTTGGGGTTTTGTGGGATTTCATAGGAGGATATGATTGGGGTACTTGTAGTACCCACTTCCTTCATTGGCTCCACTATTCTCTCCCACATGTGTGAGAGAGTACAAGTGGAAGGGGCAAGACTTGGTGGAATGGGTTGATGACATGTGTCACCACCATATTCCATGAAGCTTGTAAGTGGTTCTATGGAGGAAGGAGGAGGTGGCATGCATCACCTCCCCATTCCTCAAGGCTCATGGGGAGAGACTGTTTTCATCCCTTTTGAAGAGAGGAAGAGGGTTTTTGTTGAGTTGTTTTCAATTTCGGATTTTTATTTGAATTTCGGGAGAGAGTTAGAGGGATTTTTGGAGGCTTATTTTGAAAAGGAGTTGGATGTGGAGTTGGAAGGGCTCTTCTTCAACTATCTTCCTTATGGGCTATTTAAGGTAGAATTCAAGGCTACATGCCTTTCCTTATGTAATTTACATTTCTTGTGTGATGATTTTGTGTGTGTGTGTTTTACATTTGTTGTTGTGGTGATTTTTATGGGTGTTGTGAGAGCCTCTCCACTTGGAGAAAATGCTCAATATGTGTGGGGTGGGCGAGGAGTGAACCTCCTCGAGGTCCCATCCTAGTTCTTGTAGTATTTTAGCCTTGAGAGCAAGTTGAAAAAATGTGTATTTTTGAACGGCTTGAGAGCCATGGAGAATTATGTGAAAGTTGGTATATATGTGTTGGCTTGAGGCCTTGAAAAAGAAATTGGTTTTTTGTAGATATTTGGAGTGGCACACTTGAATTGAGTGTTGTCCACTTCCCTACCCCTTTAAACTTATTTTTGTGAGTTTTATTTTTTGCAAGCCCTGGGTGTTCTTCTTGCTTTTTGTTTGAGTGTTTTGTTGTGAAGTGGAGTGAGTGTTCCTTGTGTGAGGATGACCTCCAAGCTCAGGGGTGACTCATGAGTGAGTCTATGGTAGGGAGGAGAGCGGTATTCATGTGTCTTTTTCCCCCTTCCAATATTTGTTATTTGCAAGTTATTTGTTGCTATGGAGCTTGGAAGAAAAAGACTAGTTATCTTGGAGTTTTGCTATTTTGACTCCTTATGAGCTATGGCCAAGTTTGGCCTTGTGTAAATATGTTTTCATGTAAAGAGAGAATGTTGTCCTCTCTTGTTTTGTAAAACTAAAAGTTTATATTTTGGGTTGAATGTATCTTATTTTGAAGTTGCAAATATATGTGATAGTGACTGTTTTGCTATGAAAAATTCTTTGAAATATTACAAAAAAAGGAAAGGAAATATATTGTGTGCAATGGTTATTTTAATTGGTTGTTAAAATATGCCTACAATTGGTTTTTCATTGTATCTATTCTCAAAAAAATATATATATATATATTTTTTTATTTTTTTTTTCTGATTTTTGTGTTCCAAAGAGAAATTATGAAACTTAATGTTGTTATCTTTAAGTTAAATTGTATGCAAAAAAAAAAGAAGAAGTTGTTGTTTTTATCTCTTAGAAAAAAAAATATATGTATTGTGTTGTCATTTCAAAAAAAAAAGAAAATATGCATCATGATACTATTTATTTTATCCTTTCACAAAAAAAAGGTGGTTTTGTCACTAAGAGAATTGCATTGGTGTTTATGGTTATATATATATATATATATATATATATATATATATATATATATATATATATATATATATATATATATATATATATATATATATATATATATATATATATATATATATATATATATATATATATATATATGTATGTATATACATACATGTATGTATGTATGTATGTACATACATGTATGTATGTACGTACATACATGTATGTATGTACGTACATACATGTATGTATGTATGTACATACATGTATGTATGTATATACATACATGTATGTATGTATACATACATGTATGTATACATACATACATGTTATTTTTACATTAAATAGCTTGTTGGAAAACTGTGTGATATAGAAAAACTCTGTAAATATATATATAGTATAGGGTTTAATGATGGCGTAGGTGGGGTTTGGTTGTGGTGGCCGGCCCTAACAATGGCAAATGTGGACAATGGGGTGGGGGTTTCAAACCCCCACTGTAGCCTTTGTTTTATTTGTGTTTGCATTGTGGGGACGAGGTCGAACCCCCCCTACACTCCACCATAGTGGGGTGTGGGTGGGGGTTCAGCCCCCTCCTCACACCCCCACCTCGCCCATGAAGCAGCAACTGTGGCCACTGCTAGTGACCTCCCTTGCCCTCTGTTCTGCCAACAACGAATGGTCATTCGACCTACACACTGAGATCTGTATTTTTTTTGTATCATGTGTTACATGAATATATATACATATATATATGGTGTATACATAGTTCTTGCTACCTCTATAAAATATTTAATCTCTGGTTTATATATATATACTTAATGAGTATACCTCATGGAGTGACGGCCATGGCTACTTCCTTCTCAGACCTACAAAACAATGAGAGAAGAAGAAAATAAGAAATAAGAAGATGGAGAGAAAATAGAGTAAAGAAAACAAAATGAAAATAGTTGAGTAGGTTTAGGGCTTTTCTCTCTTCCCATAAGGATATTATTTTTTTTATTGTGAGGCTTTTTAGGGCTTTGTATTTTAAATTAGTTTTTAATTTAGTTTCTGTAACTTTTGACTTATGTATTTGTTTTATCATTATTATTTAAATGGGGTTTAGGGGTAAATTCATTTTATGTGGGTGACATTATTTTTGCTAGATACATTTCATTTATTAGAGGTTAGGAATTTTGTTCTATTGTTTATTTGAATAGGATCATTAAAGTCTAGTATTTTGAGCTAGGGGATTTTATTGAATGATTATTTTGGATGTGGGGTTTAATTATTCCTCATCCCTTCGAATATAACTTTTGTAAACGCATTTAATTTTAAATCAATTTAATTTAATTTATCACATGTGGAAATTAATCAAAGAGGTTAATTTTATTTTTATCTCAATTAGTTAATTTAATTTATTTAATGTAGCGTGTAATAAATAATTATTTTAATTAGTGGCTTAATAAAAAATAGTGAGTTGAAGGAACCTTTGATTTAAATTTTTCTATTAGAATAATTTCTATTCACGCCCGAGAGGCGTTATGTTGCCAAATTTTTTTAGGATTCATGGATAACTTTCCTTAAAGATTTAAACCTTGTGTAGAGTTAAAATGTAACATTTCTGCAAATGTGATGTTTGTAATTAAGCTATTATTTTTAATTCATTTATGCTTTTGAATTAGTCTTTTGATTTTGGCTCGTGCCAAAATTATTTCACTCACTTAGGTAAACTCAGGGTTTTAATCTTTTGATCCTAACCCTAATGCCGATGCTTCTCGTGCCGTATTGACTCCCTTAGTCAAATTTCATCTTGTAGGGGAATGCACATGTGATCGCATTACCCTACATTTGATTGACATTTTTACGCCTTATGTGTATTACCATAGAGCATGCTGACACATGCGAGGGGGTTCTAGGGATGCATGAATTTTTTTTATAGTTTCATATCATGACTAGATGACAAATGTGGACATGAAACGTGTGTTGTGTGTCATGACCGTATGAGAAATGTGGGCATGACATTTGGTATTAGAGACAAAGTTTAAACACTGGGCTTGGTTGGGCATGTTACTTTGTATACTTAATGAGTATACCTCGTGGAGTGACAGCCATGGCTGCCTCCTTCTTAGACCTGCAAAACAATGAGAGAAGAAGAAATGAGAAGATGGAGGGAAAATAGAGAAAAAAAATAAAATAAAAATTGTTAAGTAGGGTTAGGGCTTTTCTCTCTTCCCATAAGGATATTATTTTTTTTATTGTGAGGCTTTTTAGAGATTTGTATTTTAAATTAGCTTTTAATTTAGTTTCCCTCACTTTTGACTTATGCATTTGTTTTATCATTTTTATTTAAATAGGGTTTAGGGGTAAATTCATTTTATGTGGGTGACTTTTTTTTTGCCTGGTAAACTTTTTTCATGCGATCAATGACACTGGCACGACACACCCTCTGGTACCACAAGGATAGGGCAAGACTGGACCTCATGACCATCTTTACCACAATGGAATTACTTAGCTAATCGAACCAGGGCCCCCGCCTCATGTGGGTGACTTTATTTTTGCTAGATACATTTCATTTATTAGAGGTTAGGAATTTTGTTCTATTGTTTATTTGAATAGGATCATTAAAGTCTAGTATTTTAAGCTAGGGGATTTTATTGAATGATTATTTTGGATGTGGGGTTTAATTATTCCTCATCCCTTCGAATTTAACTTTTGTAAACACATTTAATTTTAAATCAATTTAATTTAATTTATCGCATGTAAAAATTAATCAAAGAGGTTAATTTTATTTTTATCCCAATTAGTTGATTTAATTTATTTAATCTAGCATGTAATAAATAATTGTTTTAATTAGTCATTTAATCTAAATTAGTGAGTTGAGGGAACCTTTGATTTAAATTTTCCTATTAGAATAATTCCTATTTACGCCTGAGAGGCATTATGCTACTGGATTTTTCCAAGATTTAGGGATAACTTTCCTTAGAGATTTAAACCTTGCGTAGAGTTAAAATGTAACATTTCTGTAAATATGATGTTCGTAATTAAGTTTTTATTTAATTCATTTATGCTTTTGAATTAGTCTTTTGATTTCAGCTCGTGCCGAAATCCTTTCACTCACTTAGGTAAACTTAGGGTTTTGATCTTTTGATCCTAAACCTAATGGTGATGCTTCTTGTGTTGCATTGACCCCCTTAGTCAGATTTCATCTTGTAGGGGAATGCGCATGTGATCATATTACCCTGCATTTGATTGACATGTTTATGCCTGATGCGTATTATCACCGAGCACGCTGACATGTGAGAGGGGGTTTCTAGGGATGCATGGAAATTTTTTAATATTTCGTGTCATGACCACATGACACTTGTGGACATGACACGTGTGTTGCATGTCGTGACCACATGGGAAATGTGGGCATGAAAAGGAAGTGTTACCATTAGTGATATGGCTAGAAGTCTTTTCCTTTATAGATTTTCTATCATTGAGGATCTTGTAACAATTTTAACTAGAGTGTTGAACTCCATTATTAACCAATACATAGATGTAGAAAGGGGATGCACACTAGTCAACAGACCAATAGATCCTTTATCAAGCAACCTATTGGTTATATAATGTGCTACATTTACATTGTCAAACCAGGCAATTGTAATCTTCCTAGATTATGCTTGTACTATGTGTACAATTAAGGATTCATGAGTTTTATCATAAAGGTTGTGTAAGGGGACTAAATAAAGTAAATATAATACTCTAAGTAAACAGAAATGATAGAAAATAATTAAGTTTATCTAACACAACAATAATCAAATGATTCATTGTAACTTTTAAATAAAAGAACAACTATCTATTGGTTCAATCAGTGATTACCTTGACTCAGTGGACTCAGTAACATAAATTGCCAAAGTTAAACTATTTCGCACTAACAACAATATACATCAATGACACATATTGATATAAACATACAAATTATATACTAAACACATGAACAAAATGGAGAAACACAGTACCTCAAGTGGTCAGCTTGAGTGACTATGATTCCACAAGATCTATCTAAACCTCTACTGAAACTTTGCAGTCATTAACATAATTAAAACACATATTCCTTTATTGAATGCAAAAAGTAACAATGATACAACAAGACCTAATAAGTTATATCTTTGTACAATCTATATGAAGCAAAATCTATTCTTCTCCCATCTAATCTAGCTAACCAAGATCAACATTGTTTATATGAATAAAGCTACTGGACAATAAATGTCATAACTGTCCATTATCCCACATCGTAGGAAAAAGGACATTATTATAGAGAAACTAGAATTAGGAAACTAACTAACATAAAGGCGGCATAGGTAATACAGTCCTACTATAACTCTATCTCTCTAATTATCCATGAAGAATAATCAAGACTTAGAAACATAATCATAAAGCACAATCTAGGTTCCTCCATTATTCAAGACTACATCATTTATTGAAAGATAACCGTCACAGAGTCATTGATGACTCATCTCAAGCAATTTGGGATCTCCTTCACTTGGTTGTAGGTACATGTATCATCTTCTATGGATATCATCATCTCCGTCATCTATGGGTTGTCCAGTGTTCTTTCATGATATGAAGCCACACTCTTGATGCATGAGGAGTTAAGACACCACATAGTATTTATGAATCATTATCACTAAAATCAACATAGAATACTAACATATTCCATAAGCAATCAACCATCCAAAAAAAATTAGTTAACATCATATTATATACCATCTTCATGCTTCAACATTTTAAGGATAAACAGAGACATAATTAATACATATAGAAGTTTGGAAATGTCTCAGGAAATAGGTAATTAAAAAAATAAAAACAAGACAAATCATGGTCTCATCACACCCCTAACTAATCCTGTTGCTGGTCCTCCAGTAACCAAGGTCTCAGATTGTACTAGAGAGCTATCTCCTTGTAGTTTGTTGGTTATTCTACTCCTCTTTCATGTTTGAGGCAGAAGCCCATTTATTCTACCAACCTATTCCATATGGCTTGTTCTATAGTCTGATTAGTCCTCTACCCCATCCAATGAGGAATAGGATAAAACAACAGGGGAGGATGGAATACTAATGGCAACCAGGCTATGCCATGTTCATTGGCTAACCTTATATATCTTTGTGCCCTATTAATTGTTGTTATAAGGTTAAAAACTAAGTGAGGCTCCTTCCTCTATCGTGTTGGTTTCCTTACCAATCTTTTAGACTAATTCTTTGAATTTCTGATAGTCATGGCTCTACATTCCAATAGTTTGGTTTCTACCTCTATGTGTTCAATTAAATCAATCCATTCCTCCACTATCTTTTAAGGATTTGGGGATTCTACCTTGAGTTTGAGAGGAAGTTAAGGTTAAAAATTGAGTGAGGCTCCTTCCTCTATAGTGTTGGTTTCCTTACCAATTTTTTAGACTAATTCTTTGAAATTTTGATAGTTCATGGCTCTACATTCCAATAGTTTGGTTTCTAGCTCTGTGTGTTCAATTAAATCAATCCATTCCTCCACTATCTTTTAAGGATTTGGGGATTCTACCTTGAGTTTGAGAGGAAGTGACTTTTCTTTTTCATTATACTATTGTTGTATCTCACCTCTCCTATGCTCATTTTGAATGAATGAGGTTAAGGCCTTCAATTGTACATCTCCAATAACAACCAGGGGATTCCAGTGACTTTCATATGGAATGACAAGTTCATGCAAGTAGAACTCACATAGTTGATCTTGCATTTTAGGGGTAGCTCTTTGATAGGATGACAGAAATAAGTTACGTTTAAAGAGGGAGATAGGGGAATCTGTTACATCAGAAAATGTCCTCTTGGGGGATTTTCCCTCTTAAGGTTTAGCTTTCGGATCATGTTTATACATCTAGAGCATTTTTCATGTGAATTTGACATTTCAATGAGAAAACCCTAATCTTTCATGGCAAATGGGACCCAGGGGTGCAGTTGATCCATGTCTAAAATAGGGGGAGGACTTGGGTGTCCATGCACTAGTCCTACCCTATTTTAGGTTAGGACCAATGTCCCCTTGGGGGCTTTTCCCTCTTAAGGTTTAGCTCTCGGTTCTTGTTTATGCATCTAGAGTATTTTTCATGTTAATTTGACATCCTGATGAGAAAACCTTGAAGTTTCATGGCAAATGGGACCTAGGGTGTACACTTGACATGATCCATGCCTGAAATAGGGGGGAGGACTTGGGCACCCACACCCTAGTCCTACCCTATTTTAGGTCAAGACTAATTTTGGAGTGTCAGTTTATGACCGTTATTTGGGTATTATGCCAACACGGTAAGTTTCAATTATGAAATTCTTGGCGGGAATGTTTGTAGTTACATATATAAGTATGTTTAGGCATTCATTTGTAAACTAAATGGCATTTTGGATTCATGAGCTTATGTGAAAGTGATTCAAGGCATTCATTGTGTGTTACAGAACAAAATTTGTGTTGTTCTTGTGTTTGTATTTGCAGGTTTGGCATCCATCTCCTCATGGCATGAAGAGCATCTTCTTTCTATGAGATCTTCACTAAAAGGTGATACCAATTGTGTTTTCAATCATTTATGATTTGGGTTTTGCCTCTATCCTAAGGGATATGCACTCTTTATCTGACAATGGTGTTTAGAAGACTTGAACTTCTCTCTAGGGCTTGACTGAGGCAAGCCACTAAACACCACAACCCCTAATCTATTTTTCTATGATTATAGGTTACAGGTTGCAGGAGAAGAAAAAGTGGAGTTGTAGGAGAGAAGTATAGACTATTAGAATTGTAGATCAGAGAAGAAAATAGGGACTTGGACTCAGGCACCTGCTCATTAGTTCTTCAAATCCCGCAATAGGAAAATATCTAGGATAATAGGAACAGGTTGCAGACAAGGTTTCTAGATCTTGAGAAAAAGCATGGCACTGGACTAGGGTACCCTCTCATTAGTCCCTAACTATTCCTCATTCTAAACTTTGAAAGATGGTATGTACTTGATTATCATTTAGTATCTCTGTGTGTGAGCATTTTTCATGATTTGTCCATTTGCTTCCGAATTTGCATAATTAGGGTTTTGAGCATAATTGGGCATAATTGAACAACTAAATCACACAATTCCAATCTTCCCTACCTTCCAAGTAACTAAAATCTTGATGGTAGACTTCCTACTTAGCTGAAGTCCTTGAATGTTTGAGTTGAAAGGAGGATTCATACAAGTTAACCTTAAACACTAGCAAAATCCTCTTGCATCAATTTTCACCATAAACATTTTGGTGAACCCATGTTTTTAATGAATTTGGCACCTTTCTAAGTTTTGTACTTCATATTTGCATTCATTTCATTCATTCATATCATTGTTCATCTTATTACATTTGAAAAATTACAAAAAAATCAAAAAATTTGCAAAATTTGAAAAAAATAGCATTTTCAGCTTGTATTTTCAAATAATTTGAATTAGTTTGAATTTAATTTCAATAAATTTATGTCATTATCATTATATATGATTTAAAATACATAAATTCATCATTCATCATTCATTTAGGTTGCATTTTCATGCTTAAATTGTTGAAAATTGTTTGAAATTGTGCATTTTTTTCATATAACCTAGTTTTGCATTAGCTAGGGTTTGTAGTCAAAATCTTGTTTCAGATTTTACTACTCTTTTAAAACACTCATTAGGATTGGTCTCTATTTGTAGTGTTGCATCATAGTGGTTTTCTTGCAAAATTTCATGCCTAGGGTTTGAAAACCTTGTTTTTTAACTAGATTTCGCCTTATCATCTCTCTAGATTTGCATCCTAGGAGTGTTGTAAAGGATTTTTCTACACTAATTAGTTTTTATCAGGGTTATTATCTTCTTCCCCTCCTAAAATTATTTACAACATCTTTTTATTGGCCTCTTGCAATGGAAATTTGGTGAATAATTACATATTTTAGCTATATTTGACCTAGGGTTTGACCTAGATTTGCACTCTAAGCATGTTGTGATGGATTTTATGGTATTAGGTGAGTGATATTACTGATTTAATCTTCTTCAACTCCTAAAATTCTTTACAACACCTCTTTTATTGGGTCTTTGCATTTAAACTTTGTAAAAATTGCATGTTTTAGTGTATTTTCACTAGGTTTGGACCTATCATCATCTTAGATTCTCATCAAAAGTGTGTTGTGAAGGATTTTATTGATTCATTGAACTGATATTAGACATATTATTTTCTTCCACTGATCAATTTCCTCACAAAACCCTTTATTTCACTCTTCTGCATTGAAAAAGTTGAAAAAAACAAGCATTTTAGGTCATTTTCATGCATCGTGTTGCACTTGTCTTTTGCATAAATTTTAAAAAGATTTTAAAATATGATATTGCATTGACTTGAAAACTTAAAATCAAGGCTTCTAATCATAACAATAACAATAGGTTCCCTCCTAGGCCTTACATGGAAAGAAAGGTCCCCGAACCTGAACTTGTGTTTACACCTCATGATAGAACAATTGGAGAAACTGGAGGACCTCTTTATATCATTGTGAAGCTAATGGGAAATACTTTGGATGGAACCCTTATTTATCCTAATTGCATGATTAATGTATCCATAGAAGAGTTCCTCTTTTCACATCAATTGATGCAAGGCTCTTATGACCCTTCGGATATGATGATTAAGACACATAAGGGAAATTTTATAAACACTTCTAGGAAGACATCTTTATTGGTCACTATATTTGAGAAACATGTAGAAAAATGGTTTGATGTTTCCTCCATTTTTGACCTTTTCCATATAAAACTAGGTCATCCATGGTTGAAAACTATTAAATCTATCCCTTCAACAATTTATAATTGTGTAAAATTTCCCTTGAATAGACAAGTGCATACTATTCATCGCAATAAGTATAAAACTTTGGTTGCAAGAAAACATTGTACACTAGATTATTTTTGGGAAAGATCTGAGGTGGAACCAGAGCCATGAACAAACTTTAACTTCTTGGGCTATATGATGCAGAGTGGTACAAGGGAAGCAAATAAAAGTTCACTCTTCTCTGCCCACTCACCCACTTCACCACTTCATCCAACCAATGTCACATCCAATGGCATATGAAGGATTTGTTAACCAGGCTATTGTTCAATCCTCAAGACTCCTTCCACACCTTGAGGCAAGCCTACAAACACTTTTTCCATAGTTGGTTTGATCCCCAACTTCTTACAACTCTCCAACCCTTACTTGGCCTAGTGATGCTACTAGCCCTCCTAATCCAGTTTTCACTACACAACTTGACAAAACCCTTAAGATTCAGGCAAATTAATGGTGGATTCAAATACCCTTTAGGGAACTCCAACAAACCTCCAAGCCTCTAGTTCCAACTCAACTCCAGCAACTCAACACACCCACTAGGTCTCTAGGCCTAATTGATCAATTTAGGTCTAGGTTACAAAGAAAGTGGTCTAAATTGGGGTCATAAACCTGGGATAGGAACTTGGATCACTTTCACAACACCCAAACATCTCAAAACCACCATCCATTCATTCACCCTATCAGGATTTTGTTAATTACATCACCAAATTACATAATTTCAGTCAAATACATAGAGATATTTGACCTAGGGCATCACTCCACAAGGCGAAGGCTGTCTTTTCCAACAAAATGCTTTTGGAATCATGTAGTGTACATCCCTAGCCTGCATTTCCATGAGTGGTATGAAGTTTCATTGGTTAGAATGCATTCTAGGGCAAATTTTGTATGACAAACCCTAGGAATGAGGGTTTTAGACTAGTCTGAATACAAAATGTAATATCTTTCTACTCAAATCACTTTAAGACTTCAAACTTGGTGCATTGGAATCCAAACTCAAACTAGTTTCAGAAAAACCACATCGATCCACTTTGCCAATCCATACAGGCCGTACAACAACAGAAATTCTTGGAAAAATAGTCAGTTTTCTTGATTTTTGTGCCCAAATCTCCGTATAGAATCTCCTCTGCCGTACTGGAGTAAGATGACAACATTATCAACCGATCCAAGTTAGTAGGCAACTCCCAAAATAGTTTCAACTGTTAAAAATGAGTTGCAACCGGCTAAATGTGTTATGACACCATTGACAACATGGCATTTTGCACTAACACAAGGATCTCGATTGGTTTGTTGCAAGTATGAAGGTGAACCAGTGTTGTCATTGATGTCAACATACTCATATTGCATTGACAAGAAGGATTGGATGAGCAGTGTGCTGAGGATATTGAGAAAATTAGCCTCAGTCAGAAACAGTGAAGAACAGTGATGAGAAGAAGGAAAATGTATTGTATAGGTTGAGAACCGGAGGATGTGGATCAAAGGGTTTGTAGATATGTGTCCTAAGATGTTTCAATTAAGATTTCAGAGGTCTGCATGAAGATCTGAAGAAGTTATGGCTGTCTGTGTGGAACCGGTTCTGGCAAGTGTTCAGAGGTGACAGAGGATCACAGAAAGGTCCGGTGAGGTCCATAATTGTCTGGAATTGTATAATCCTAATCTGCAGATTAGAAGATGTGTTTGGGATGTCCTTGTGATGTGTCATCTCAAGTTGTGTATGATTTTGAGGTCTAGAAGTACCCTTTGCATTATGACAGTGACGACAGACTCTGTTCTTGAAGTTCCAGATGAGGAAGAGAAGAGATTCCAGTATGTAGAGAAAGTAGGGATGTACCTGATCATTCAGGCAGGCTTGTGAAGGTTCTTGGATCATGTTGAGGTTGTGTTGTTGGTCCGCACTGATGGTAGAGCCTGGAATTGAAGATATTCTTCCAGATGAAGTTCTTGTTCCGACTAGCCGACCAGATGAGTTGTTCATCCTGCGAATGTTCTTATGGTGGCCGACCAGATGTGTGATTCATCTTGTGGATACTCTTATGGTTGATTACTGACTTAGATGATTGTTCCTAAGTCAATGTCTTGTATAAATAAAGGTTTGTGAGTTCATTTCAGAGTGTGGATTATGTGGATGAGTGGAGTATAGCAAAGAGAAGTGCGAAGGGCAGAGTAGAGACTTTTTGGGCTTAAATAGAACTGATCCAGACATGGTAAAGATGTCATTCTCCAGTTCAAGATTGTGATTCTTATCACCTTGTAGACAGTGTGTCTCCTTGTAGGCAGTGGGCCTCTTTGTGAGCAGTGTGCTCAGGCAATGAGCCCTAATTGGCAAGTGCCATTCTTTTTCTTATTCTTCTAATAGAGAATAATCCTTGGGTTAATCACCTTGTGGTTTTTCCCTTAACCAGGTTTTCCACGTCAAAATCTTGGTGTTCAATGTGTTGATGTTTATCTGCTCTTGTGTTTGTGCATTATGCTTTCATGGATGATTAATTGATATACTGTTAACTAACAAAGAAGAATCAAGTGTTTAAAGTAGAGCAGGTTTTTATACAACTGATTCACCCCCCTCTCAGTTGTATGCCCTAGATCCAACAATTGGTATCAGAGCCAAGTTCCTCTGAAAGGAGCTTAACCACTTGAGGAGATCTAGGATGTTGTCATACAAGAAGGATAGTCCGAAGTTCGATGGAACCAACTTCACTCTCTGGAAAGGTCGCATGAAATGTCACTTGGAATGTATGGGAAAAGCATACTTGGCCATGGTCTCAAAACCATATGTACCTCCACAAGGTGGTCCGACAACTCTGAATGAAATCACAGATGCTGAAAACAATCTGCAAACCAAGGAAGCTCTACTAAGCGCAATGAACGACTCAGATCTCTCAAATTTTATTGACCTACCAACTACATATGAGATCCTGACTAAATTGGAACTTCTGTATGAAGGAGATGAGTTTGTCAAGAGTGCAAGGTTGCAAAGTCTCAAAGGGAAATTTGAAAGATTGAAGATGAGAGATGATGAAAACATCACTACCTTTATGCCAAGAGTGAATGAGCTGGTATGTGGAATTAGAAATGCTGGTGGAACTCTGGATGAAAATGAGATTGTTTGCAAAATCCTCAGATCCCTTCCTGCTGCTTACAAAATCAAGGTTGCTGCCATTGATGAATTTAGAGCCCACACAACTCTCACAAGAGAACAATTTGCTGGAAAACTAGCTGCATTTAAAATGACCAAGTTTGGAGATGATCCTCCCAAGACTGAATCTGCTTTCAAAGCCATTGCCTATGTAAAAGGCAAATAGAGATTTGATCTGGGTGAAAACTCTTCAAGGAAGATGTCATGGTATGATCAAGCAAGAAGAGACATGGAAGAAGAAGAAGCAGAAATAGCTCAACTTGAAGCCCTCATTGCAAAGAGACTGCCAAGAGGATCCAGTAAGTATGAAGGAAAACTACCCTTTAAGTGCTTCAACTACAATAAGATTGGTCATTTTGCTTCAAGATGTCCGGAAAGATCTGCAACATCTAATACTAACAGACAAAGGTTTCAAAAGAACTGCTATTATGTTCATGAAGAAGATGACAATGAAGGAGTAACAGATGATGAATCAGAACTAGGAAGCAAATCCAGAAATGAATGGGTGTTTATTGCCATCAAGGAAGAAGATTCAATATCCTCTGAATCTGTCAATCACAAGGTTGTGGAAAGAGCTTTGGCTGCTCAAGTGGAAGAAAAGGATGATTGGGTCATTGACAGTGGATGTTCTCACCATATGACTAGTGACAAGAATAAATTCTTGGATTTGGAAAGGTATGAAGGAGGAATGGTAAAGTTTGGTGACAATTCTGCTAGCAGAATCAGAGGTAGGGGAACTATTTCCTTTGATGGAAAGAGCAAAACAGGTAATGTACTATATGTTGAAGGATTGAAGCACAATCTTCTCAGTGTTGGTCAATTAGTGGACAAAGGCTATGATCTCCGGTTCAAGAATGGAAAATGCAAAATCTTTACAAGCTTCAGAACTGAAATTGCATCCGGTACTCAAACAAAAGGTAATATCTTTCATCTGGTTGGTTCAAATAAAAGTTGTCTGTTTGTTCAAGTTGATCAGAGTTGGTTATGGCATAGAAGAATGTGTCATGTAAATTTTGATAACATCATCAAGATAAGCAATATTCAGGTTGTAAGAGATCTTCCAAAATTGATGAAACCTACAAATAGTTTGTGCAAAGAATGTCAGCTAGGTAAACAGAGCAGAGTTTCCTTCAAAAGCAAAGATTAGTCCTCTATCGGATTGTTGGAATTAGTACATATTGATCTCTGTGGTTTGACAAGAATCAAGAGTCTGCAAGGTGATAGATATTTCATGTTGCTAATTGATGATCATTCCCAGATGATGTGGGTTACCTTCCTAAAGGAGAAATCAGAAGCCCTTGAGAAGTTCAAAATCTTCAAAGCTATGGTAGAGAATCAAACCGGAATTAAACTAAAGTGTCTAAGGTCTGATAGAGGTGGTGAATTTACATCTGGTGAGTTCATTGACTTTTGTGAGAAGCAGGGTATAAGGAGACAATTGTCTGCTCCTAGGACTCCATAGTAGAATGGAGTAGTTGAGAGAAAGAACCGGACCATCCAGGAAGCTGCCAAGACAATGATGTTGGAAGCAAATGTCCCTCAAATGTTTTGGAAAGAAGCTATCAGCACTGCAGTCTACACTCTCAATCGAGTTCAAATCAGAAACAACACCAGTAAGACCCCCTATGAACTCTGGTTTGGCATCACTCCTACTGTGAAGTATTTCAGAGTATTTGGTAGCAAGTGTTATATTAAAAGAGATGAAGATCTCGGAAAGTTTGATGCTAGAAGTGATGAAGGAATTTTCTTGGGTTACTCCACTCAAACCAAAGCATACCGGTGTTACAATAAGAGATTGAGGAAGATGATAGAAAGCACTAATGTAAAAGTTGATGAAGGAATTGAGAAGCCCTCAAGATTTTATGAGTTTGATGAAGATGATCAAGATGGTGTTCAGGTTCAAGGAACTCAATCCTCTCCGGTAAATCAAAGTCAGCTTGATCCGGTAAATCAAGAAGAAGAGATAGGTTTGAGTGAGCCTGATCAAGAAGCAGTAATACAGGATACTCCCAAAATTCCAAGGTATGTAAGACAGAACCACTCTGAAGATCAGATCATAGGTGACAGAAACAAAGGTGTGCAAACTAGAAGGAATGTTGCTCAAAATCAGGATGAATGTTGTCTAATTTCAAAGATTGAACCTAAAACAATAAAAGAAGCTTGCAATGATGAAAACTGGACCAAAGCAATGGAAGATGAATTGATGCAAATTGAGAAAAATCATACTTGGGATCTTGTTCCCAGACCAAGAGACAGGAATGTGATTGGAACCAAATGGGTCTTTCGGAACAAACTGAATGAAGCTGGTGAAGTAATTAGAAACAAAGCTAGATTGGTCTGCAAAGGCTACTCTCAAATAGAAGGAATTGATTTTGAAGAAACCTTTTCTCCGGTGGCAAGAATTGAAGTAGTCAGATTACTCCTTGCATTTGCTACCTTCAAAGACTTCAAGGTATATCAGATGGATGTCAAGTCTGCCTTCCTAAATGGTGATCTGGAAGAAGAAGTTTACATTGAACAACCGAATGGATTTCAATTGTCTGATAATGATGATATGGTCTACAAGTTGAAGAAAGCTTTGTATGGATTGAAGCAAGCCCCAAGAGCATGGTATGATAGGTTGGATAAGCATCTTGTGCAGATTGGATTCAACAAAGGTACTGCTGACAGTAACTTATATTTCAAAATTGATCATGAAAACATTTTGATTGTTGAAGTATTTGTGGATGATATCATTTTTGGAGGAAGAGATAGTATGTGTAAAACTTTTGCAAATCAGATGAAAAGTGAGTTTGAAATGTCTATGCTTGGCGAAATGAATTTCTTCTTGGGTCTGCAAATTACTCAAACAAAGAAAGGGATCTTCATTTCTCAGACCAAATATGTAAAAGAATTATTGAGGAAATTTGGTATGGAAGATTCAAAGCCAATGAACACTCCTATGGCAACCGGATGTAAGTTGAGCAAAGATGATGATTCTCCAAAGGCAGATCAGACAAAGTATAGATCAATGATTGGTGGATTGTTGTATCTCACTCAAACTAGACTAGATATAATGCAAGTTGTTGGTCTTGTGGCAAGATTCTAGGCTGATCCTAGAGAATCTCATGTTATGGCAATCAAAAGAATTTTTAGGTACTTGAAAGGAACAGTTGAGTATGGTCTATGGTACCCTAGAGATCTGGATTTCTCTCTTCATGCTTACACAGATGTAGATTGGGCAGGAGATGTGGATGACCGAAAGAGCACTAGTGGTGGAGCATTCTTTTTGGGAAAGAGATTGATTTCTTGGCTAAGCAAGAAACAAGATGCAATATCTCTGAGGTCTACAACTGAAGCAGAATACATTACAGCAGCAGGTAGTTGCACTCAAATCTTATGGATGAAGCAGATGCTAAGAGACATTAAAGTTGAATATGAGAAGCCTATCACAATTTTCTGTGATAATTCAAGTGCAATTAATATTTCTAAGAATCCGGTATTGCATTCTAAGACTAAGCACATATCTATCAAGTTTAACTTTTTGAGAGCACAAGTGAACAAGGAAGAAGTTAGATTGGAGTATGTTCCCTCCAAGGATCAGATTGCGGATATCTTTACTAAACCTCTTCCCAAGGACTCTTTTGAATATCTCCGGGAGAAGTTAGGGGTCATGGCCCCTCTGGTAATGAACTAGGATGCACTGATGTGCATCAGTCCAGTGGATATCACAGTCATATCATGTGATCCAGATTGATGATGGTGAGCTGCTACTAAGAGGGAACAGCTGGTATGATTCTGATGTGTAGAATTGCAAATATGAGCCCTTTGCCATTGATGTCAAAGGGGGAGAGAAGACATGTGAAAAACAAGTGGCTATTGATCAAAGGGGGAGCAGTAAATGAGGAGAAGACATGTTGCTGATAGGGGGAGCTGTGACAGAAAGGAGAAGTTCTTGTCTTGATGGTTTTTCACATCATATGTTGCCATCAATGACAAAGGGGGAGATTGTTGCAAGTATGAAGGTGAACCAGTGTTGTCATTGATGTTAACATACTCATATTGCATTGACAAGAAGGATTGGATGAGCAATGTGCTGAGGATATTGAGAAAATTAGCCTCAGTCAGAAACAGTGAAGAACAGTGATGAGAAGAAGGCAAATGTATTGTATAGGTTGAGAATCGGAGGATGCAGATCAAAGGGTTTGTAGATATGTGTCCTGAGATGTTTCAGTTAAGATTTCAGAGGTCCGCATGAAGATCTGAAGAAGTTATGGCTGTCTGTGTGGAACCGGTTCCAGTAAGTGTTCAAAGGTGACAGAGGATCACAGAAAGGTCCAGTGAGGTCCAGAATTGTATAATCCTAATTTGCGGATTGGAAGGTGTGTTTGGGATGTCCTTGTGATGTGTCATCTTGAGTTGTGTATGATTTTGAGGTCCGGAAGTACCCTTTGCATTATGACAGTGACGACAGACTCTGTTCTTGAAGTTCTAGATGAGGAAGAGAAGAGATTCCAGTATGTAGAGAAAGTGCGGATGTACCTGGTCATTCAAGCAGGCTTGTGAAGGTTCTTGGATCATGTTGAGGTTGTGTTGTTGGTCCGCATTGATGGTAGAGCCCGGAATTGAAGATATTCTTCCGAATGAAGTTCTTGTTCCGACTAGCTGATCGAATGAGTTGTTCATCCTACGAATGTTCTTATGGTGGCCAACCGGATGTGTGATTCATCTTGTGGATACTCTTATGGTTGATTACCGACTTAGATGATTGTTCCTAAGTTGATGTATTGTATAAATAAAGGTTTGTGAGTTCATTTCAGAGTGTGGATTATGTGGATGAGTGGAGTATAGCAAAGAGAAGTGTGAAGGGCAAAGCAGAGACTTTTTGGGCTTAAATGGAACTGATCTAGACATGGTAGAGATGTCATTCTCCAGTTCAAGATTGTGATTCTTATCACCTTGTAGACAGTGTGTCTCCTTGTAGGTAGTGGGCCTCTTTGTGAGCAGTGTGCTCAGGCAGTGAGCCCTAATTGGCAAGTGCCATTCTTTTTCTTATTCTTCTAACAGAGAATAATCCTTGGGTTAATCACCCCATGGTTTTTCCCTTAACTAGGTTTTCCATGTCAAAATCTTGGTGTTCAATGTGTTGATGTTTATCTACTCTTGTGTTTGTGCATTATGCTTTCATGGATGATTAATTGATATACTGTTAACTAACAAAGAAGAATCAAGTGATTAAAGTAGAGCAGGTTTTTATACAATTGATTCACCCCCCTCTCTCAGTTGTATGCCCTAGATCCAACATGGTTTAGCTTGTCCAATGGAGTCCAAACATCTACCACACTCTCTAAAACATGCCAAAACATTAAAACTACCAAATAGACTCAAAAAACCATCATTAGACCTACTAGGCCCAAGTGACACAACTAGGGTCCAAATGGACTAAGAAGGATTTGAGGTTTATATGGTTACCCCAAACATCTTGACCATACAAAATAGACCTTACAATCATGGCTAGAAAGCCTTATTGCAAAACACACTAGACAAGAACTTCCACTTAACAAAATTCTCTTAAGAATCAAAATGCTCTTAGGTGCCCTACACCATACACCCCCTGTCAAATAGAACTCAAGTCTCTTGAGTTGGGAATGCTGTCAAATGGAAATCCTGCCTTCTCAATGACTTCTCTACTCATCCAAGTTGCATCCTCCTGAGGCTTATTGAGCCACTTCACGAAATACTCATAATAGGTGTGCCTCCTAGTCTGTTTAGCAATCCTGTGATCCAAAATGCATTCAATCTGATTAGGAGATGAAGGAATCAAGTCCTGAAGTGTCTGATCAGTTTGTTCCTCTACAACAGTTGTCTAAGGGTCAGATCTGTTATAGGGATAAAGGTCTGATACATTGAAGATTGGTGATAAAGCAACACCATCCGGTAGTCTGATTTTGTAGGCATTTTCTCCACATTTCCTTAGCACTTCACAAGGCCCAATCTTCTTCATAATCAACTTGGTGTATTTACCTACAGGGAGTCTCTCCTTTTTCAGATGCACCATGACCAAATCCCCTTCCTTGAACGGAAGATCCCTCCTCTTTCTGTCAGCAGTCTGTTTGTACTTGTTAGAGGTAGACTGTAGTTTCTCTTTTACTTGCTTATGGATATCTCTCATCACTTGGATAAAATATACAGCTAATGCACTTCTCTTCTCCAGTCCTCTGACCCCTCTAAGTTCTAAAATACCCCTTGGGTGAGTGCCATAAACTATTTGAAAAGGTGACATGCCGGTACTCCTATTCACAATATCATTGTAGGAGTATTCTGCCTAAGCCAAAACTACATCCCAACTAGTTCCCTGCTCCTTAGTTAGGCATCTTAGAAGGTTGCCAAGTGACCTATTAATCACCTCAGTCTGACCATCAGACTAAGGATGATAGGCTGATGATAATGACAAGTTTGCACCTAGTCTTTTCCAAAGTGTCCTCCAAAAGTGTCCTATGAACTTGGGGTCTCTATCAGAGATTATTGACCAAGGAAAACCATGTAATCTGACTATTTCTTTGAAGAAAAGACCAGCAACATGTGAGGCATCATGTGTGGTTTTACATGGAATGAAATGGGCCATTTTAGAGAACATATCAACAACCACAAAAATGTTATCATGTCCATTCTTGGTCCTAGGCAAACCAAGTACAAAATCCATGCTTATGGAATCCCAAGGCTTTGAAGGGATAGGTAGTGGAATGTATAGACCTACATTTGACATATGCCCCTTGGCTCTTTGGCAAATTTGACAAGTTTCTACAAACTTTCTTACATCAGTTGGCAACTTTGGCTAATAGTAGTACCTTATAACGAAGTCTAGGGTCTTATCAATGCCAAAGTGGCCTGCCATACTGCCACAGTGCTTCTTCTTAATGATGTTCTCTCTAACAGACCCTCTTGGGATACACAACAAACTGCCCTTGAAAATAAATCCATCTTGTATCAGAAAATCACAAAAAATAGTATTATACCTGCCTATCATGGCTTTGCAAGCTTGGTAAGGTTCCTTGAAGTCTTCATCTTCTTCATACTGATCTTTAATGGCATGTATACCTATACTCTCCAACTAAATGGTTTGAACAACAAGATTCCTCTAGCTTAAGGCATCAGCTACCTTATTGGCCACTCCCTTCTTGTGTTTAATTGAGAAAGTATATCTTGGATGTACTCCATCCACTTGATATGCATGTGGTTTAACTTTTGCTGCCTATTCAAGAAGCTCAAAGCATGGTTATCAGTAAAGACAATAAACTCCTTGGGTAATAAATAGTGTCTCCACTTCCTCAATGATTGGACCATTGCATATAATTCTAGATCATAGGTAGAATAGTTCTATTTTGCTTCATTTAACTTCTCACCAAAGAAGGCTACAAGCCTCCCATCTTGACCTAGGACTCCCCCAATAGCCCTCTTACTTGCATCACACTCTACAACAAAGACCTTATCAAAATCAGGTAGTACAAGTACTGGTTGTTCTGATATTTTCTTCTTTAATAGATCAAAGGCTTGTTTGGCCTCATTTGTCCATAGAAATACACATTTCCTACCCCCTTTTATAGTGTCAACAAGTGGAGCACAAATAGCACTAAACCCTCTAATGAACTTCCTATAAAAACTGCATAAACCATGGAAACTTATTACCTCAGAGGCTATAGTAGGTGTGGGACAATTAAGAATGGCTTCCACCTTGCTCTAATACCACCTGATGCAGAGTGGCACAAGGGAAGCAACTAAAAGTTCACTCTTCTCTAGCCACTCACCCACTTCACCACTTCATCCAACCAAAGTCACATCCAAGGGCATATGAAGGATTTGTTAACCAGGCTATTGTTCAATCCTCAAGACTCCTTCCACACCTTGAGGCAGGCCTACAAACACTTTTTCCACAGTTGGTTTGATCCCCAACTTCTCACAACTCTCCAACCCTTACTTGGCCTAGTGATGCTACTAGCCCTCCTAATCCAGTTTTCACTACACAACTTGACAAAACCCTTAAGAGTTAGGCAAACAAATGGTGGATTCAAATACCCTTTAGGGAACTCCAACAAACCTCCAAGCCTCCCATTCCAACTCTACTCTAGCAACTCAACACACCCACTAGGTCTCTAGGCCTAATTGATCAATTTAGGTCTAGGTTACAAAGCAAGTGGTCTAAATTGGGGTCATAAACCTAGGACAAGAACTTGGATCACTTTCACAACACCCAAACATCTCAAAACCACCATCCATTCATTCACCCTATCAGGATTTTGTCAATTACATCACCAAATTGCATAATTTCAGTCAAATACATAGAGATATTTGACCTAGGGCATCACTCCACAAGGTGAAGACTATCTTTTCCAACAAAATGCTTTTGGAATCATGTAGTATACATCCCTAGCCTACATTTCCATGAGTGGTATGAAGTTTCATTGGTTGGAATGCATTCTAGGGCAAATTTTGTATGACAAACCCTAGGAATGAGGGTTTTAGACCAGTCTGAATACAAAATGCAATATCTTTCTGCTCAAATCACTTCAAGACTTCAAACTTGGTGCATTGGAATCCAGACTCAAACTTGTTTCAGAAAAACCACATCGATCCACTTTGCCAATCTGTATAGGCTATACAACAATAGAAATTCTTGGAAAAATAGTCAATTTTCTTGATTTTTATGCCCAAATCTCCGTACAAAATCTCCTCTGCCGTACTGGAGTAAGATGACAACATTATCAACCGATCCAAGTCAGTAGGCAACTCCCAAAATAGTTTCAACTATTAAAAATGAGTTGCAACCAGCCAAATGTGTTATGACACCATTGACAACATGGCATTTTGCACTAACACAAGGATCTTGATTGGTTTAGCTTGTCCAATGGAATCCAAACAACTACCACACTCTCTAAAACATGCCAAAACATGAAAACTACCAAATAGACTCAAAAAACCATCATTAGACCTACTAGGCCTAAGTGACACAACTAGGGTCCAAATGGACTAAGAAGGATTTGAGGTTTATATGGTTACCCCAAACCTCTTGACGATACAAAATGGACCTTACAATCATGGCTAGAAAGACTTATTGCAAAACACACTAGACAAGAACCTCCTTAACAAAATTCTCTTAATAATGAAAATGCTCTTAGGTGCCCTGCACCACTATAGAAACTATAAAACAAAACTATTTCATCAAGTGGTTGATCCTTTGCAAGAAACAAAAAGAGATGAACAACCTGCATTTGAAGAGAATCCTAGACTGAAAGGAAATAGACCCTATGATGAGATTCCTCCCCCGCCACCCTTACAAGGATTGGGAGGTAGTCATCAACAACAAAATATTCGACCTAGAAAAATGAGATTTGATCTTGGTGCTTCTTCCTCTAAAACACAAAAACCTATGGAAGAGAAAAACACTATCTTACAAGAGATAAGTGGTAGGACAAAAAGAAATAGACAAGCAAGATAAAGGAGGAGGAGATGACAAGAATATGCCCAATGACTTGCATCTCAACAAGAAAACATCTCACCAAACACTAAACCAAACCAAGAAGATCTTAAAAACAGACAAATTGAAAACAAGAACAAGTGTTGGGCTAAGGTACCCTATGTCCCACTTTCCTCTAACATTTGAGAGCGGGAAGATGATAATGATTTGCTTGATGACAATGCTTAGTTTGATGCCCCTACCACATAAGTATCTCTAACCGTTTATCTTTCATGATGTGTTTCCTCTGTGATGTGTTATCTATTGTTTAGGCCTCTTGGGATGACCCTTGATTCTCTTGTAAGGTCCAGGATACTAGGAGACTGCCTCTATTGTGACCACCTTCTATTTGTATCATCATTCTTCTATATTGCTTCTGCTGTATTTTCACTATTGTGTGTTGTGTCTTATGGACATAGCATCACAGTTGGTGACTTGGGGGCACCTTCCTACGTGATTGTCCCTAAGGCACTTATTTCTCCTCTCTCAATTTATTGTTTCCCTTCCTCTAATGTTTCTATCTAGTGGGAGGATGATGAAAAACATTTTATACTAATGTAGACCTAGCGTCCCTTTAGTGAGAAATAAAAAATTGGACTTAGTTCATATATGATGATGGAGTTGATACATATTATCCGATGTTTGGCTAGTAGAATCACTTGTGCACTTTGTTGTGTGATCTTGATGGTGTCTTATCGCACATAGAAAACATAACAATAGTATTTCTCCATGCACTTTGTTTGTCTTTGAATCTCCCCTTGGGTACACTCGGTTCTGAGATTTTTGTGGTATAGCCCCACGGTTATACTTGATCTCTGAATTCGTAGTATAACCTTGGCTCTTTGTGTGAATGAACATATGCATTGTTGTTTATCATGATAATATGGATACTAACACTTTTCTTGCAGGGATGTGTTTGTGGGAACATTTGGCAATCGTAAAGTAAATGTCACCTCTAGGGGACATGGGCTTTGCAAAATCTCATGTTCCATTGTGTGTTTTCTTCCTACCTTAACGTGTTTGATATTGATACCTGATATCAACCACCTTAAGGTGGGCACATATATAAGGTAAGTTGTTTGTTGTAGATGTTAGCAACGTGCTTGTTCTCAGGTGCAGTCTTAAAGACTGGTGGCGATGAGTCCCTCTTGTACTTTGAGATTTGTTTTCAATCATTTAAGCCTTCTACGGAGGTAGGGATATCATATCTCTTTTCTATCTTAATCCCTCTGCAAAGGTGGGGATGGTGTATTTCTCGTGGAGAGTGCACATCTTGTCATTTTCAAAAGTCCTCATCGTGAGGTGGGGAGCAGTTATGTGACTAACTCAACCCTTAAGCATGTCTTCAGTGATTGTTGTGGTGAAGCCCAATCATTGGTGTGTTCTTGTAATATGCCTAAGATGGTGTTGAACCAAGAAATAAGAACACTCCATCAATTGTCTATCATGTTCTCTCCATGTCTTCCAAGTGTGTGTGTATTGCGTGTTTGTTCCCAAGCATAGTGTTAAAGACTGGTGGCGATGAGTCCCTCCTATGCTTTGGGATTTGTGTGATATGTTTGATTTGTATGGTGTGCTTGATTTGTTTGCTGTGTCTGTTGCCCCATATGTAGTCTTAAATACCGGTGGTGATGAGTCCCTCCTGCATTATGGGTGGTGTGTTTACTTTCCTATACTTGCATCTACATTTCATATATGAAAAAGAAAAAGAAAAGAAAATCATCTTTATCTTCACTACATTCACTATATTCATTATGTTCTGCATGTCTTCAATACTATATTCTCTATGTTTTCCATGACTGTAACTATCTTCTCCATGTTCTATGTGACTGTAACTATCTTCTTCATGTTTTGTGTGCCTGTTACTATCTTCATTGTGATTGACATGTCTTCTTTGTGCTTGGTGTGTTTGCTATGTTTTTTGACCATACTTTAATGCATGTATTGGCCTTGTGTTTATACATACATTAAAGTGAGGGCTAAATGTTACATTAGAAAATGTCCCCTTTGGCACTTTTCCCTCTTAAGGTTTAGCTATGGGGTCTTGTTTATACATCTAGAGCATTTTTCATGTTAATTTGACATCCCGATGAGAAAACCCTGAAGTTTCATGGCAAATGGGACCTAGGGGGTGCACTTGACATGATCCCTACATAGAATAGGGGGAGGACTTGGGCACCCACACCCTAGTCCTGCCCTATTTTAGGTCAGGACTAATTTTGGAGTGTCGTTTTATGATCGTTATTTGGGTCCTATGCCGACACAATAATTTTCAATTACGAAATTCTTGGCGGGAATGTTTGTAGTTGCATATATAAGCATGTTTAGGCATTCATTTATAAACTAGATGGCATTTTGGATTCATGAGATTATGGGAAAGTGATTCAAGGAATTCATTGTTACAGAGTAGAATTTGTGTTGTTCTTGTGTTTGTATTTGCAGATTTGGCATCCATCTCCTCATTGAAATCAAGCTAGATGTGTAGAAATCACTTCCTACACTAATATAATGAGGTGAGGTGAGTGCAAATTCAATTTTATCTTTACAACTAAAGTAATGTTAACTCACTAACAGAGATATTTCAACAAACACGTACACAAGAAAGTAAGACAAAAGAAGAGAGACACAAGATATACGTGGGGAAAACCCTTATGGGTGAAAAACCCCACACTCCAAAACACGGCTCAAATGTATTCCGTAAACAATGAAAGTCACAATACAACACAGAACCAATACTCTTACAGGAGTCTTCGACACTTGTATCTAGAGATGATCAGGTAGCATAACAGTACCTGTCAAACCTATAGTACATCACCTCTCCAAAGCACCTATTTATATAGAAAATACAAGCAAAAATGGCTCTATCTTGGGATGGGCATCCAACATGGCCTCATGGCCCAAAACCCACCCCTATGGACACTTGTCCAACACTGTATGATTCTCCTGACACTTTTCAAGTCACCCCATCCCAACGAGGTCACCTATTCCCAAAATGGGTAATGACAGATGCTTCTACGACTCTTACAACCGTCATAGAATTTGTCATAGATGTCATAACTTATAGTTGTAAGAGAATATGTCATACACATGCTATAAATAGAATATTATATTACAACATGTCATAACCCACCTTGGGGCACCTAAAGATTCATTCCTCAAAGATGTTCTTCAACACATGTCCTCACCTGTAATAGAATTTCCTATTTCAAACTCTTACATGTCATAACTTTGTCATAGGAATCTGTCATGACTGTTTCAGTCAATATTCCCTTACACAACATCCAAGATGACGACACACGACAAAATATTCCTATCACTAAGTGGTACACCTATCTCCTCATGTGAGGACAAAATTACATGTGGTCATATGCCATGTAGGATGACACATCATTGTGCCAACTCCCACAATATGACAACATAGGATTTGCATCCAATTAATACAATAGGCAATAAATAAATAAATACAATGTAAAAATACAAGGAATTACCAAGGTTGAGACACCTTAATACCCAAGATTCTCCCACTTGTCAAACACCTTGTAAGAGCTAATAGAATTAACATGATTTAACTACTATAGGATGAGAGGCCCATAGACTCCAAACACCATCTGAACTTCTCTGTGCCCATTGGTTTCATCAATGCATCTATAACATTCTTCAAAGTATCTACCTTCTCCAAACTTACCTTCCCATCCTCTACCATGTCTCGTACAAAGTGAAACTATATATCAATATGCTTTGTTCTGGCATGGAATGTTAGATTCTTCGCAAAGCAAATTGCACTCTGGCTGTCACAAGAAATCATAATCTGTCCTGCATCAACACCAATATCTAAACACAATCTCTTAAGCCAAATGGCTTCCTTGCAAGCATGAGTTGCTTCTATGTACTCATCTTTTGTAGTGGACAAAGTAACCACAAGTCGTTGCTTACTCATCTGACTAATTGCACTACCAAACATAGTGAACATATAGGCACTGGTGGATCTCTTGCTGTCAATGTCACCTGCCCAATCAGAATCCACAAATCCATGAATATAAACTAAATGCGGAGGTCCTATAGCATTACTATGATGGCATATGGAATACTTAAAAGTACCCCTCAAATATCAGAACACTTACTTAATTGTATCCCAATGTACCTATCCACGATTAGCCATAAATTGACTAAGGACTCCCCCTACTTGGGCAATGTCTGGTCTTATACAGACCATAGCATACATTAAACTGCTAACAACACTAGCATAAGTACTCTACTCATGTCCTCCACCTCACTAGGAGATTTAGAAAATCACTAACAGAAAACTTTGTCCCCAATGAAACAGGAACACACAATGGTCTACAATATGCCATGTTGAACCTATTCAACACAGTCTTCACATACTTACTCTAGCTTAACCAAAGTTTTATGTTTTCTCTATCTCTTCTTATTTCCATTCCCAGAAAATACCTAGCTGCCCCAAGATTCTTCATATCAAACTGTGCTGACAACTGAGACTTCAAACCAAAAATCATAGTCTTACCATTCCCAATCAACAACGTATCATCAACATATAATGCAATAATGAGAATACAATCATTGTCAAACTTGTAATACACACAATGATCAGATTTTGATCTCAAAAATCCAATGGACACCACAAAGGCATCAAATTTCATATACCACATCCTAGGAGACTGCTTCAAACCATACAAAGACTTCTTTAACTTGCAAACCAAAATTTCTTTACCTCTCTCTATGTAATGCTCGAGCTATGACATGTAAATCTCTTTCTCCAAATCACCATGAAGGAAAGTTGTCTTCACATCCATCTATTCTACCTCTAAGTCATAATCAACTGCAAGAGATAATAGGAAATGAATAGATGTTAGGTTTGCAATGAGAGAGAAAATTTCACCATAATCAATTCCTTCCACTTGTGAATACCCCTTTACAACCAATCTAGCCTTGTACTTTTCAACACTGCCATTTGTACCAAATTTCTTCTTGAACACCCATTTGCATCCAATGGGTTTCCATCCATCAGGAAAAGGCACCAAGTCCCATGTTTTATTCTTTTCCAAAGAGACCATCTCATCTTCCATGGCCTCCTTCTAGGAACCTGCATCTTTCATGCTCATAGCCTCTTTCATAGTTCTAGGCTAATCAGTGTTAGTAAGTAAAGCAAAAGTACAACAAGAATTAAGTAATGAATAACCAAACCTATCATGTTGCTTTCTTGTTTGTGTAGACCTCCTCAATGGCTGAGGTCGAGGTTCTGCTTCTTCTTCAGAGCTACTAGAGCTCTCCTCATCATCAGGTCTCGCAGGGTCTATTGGTTCAGTCTTCTCAGGGGTAGAAGAAAACGAAACCGCATATTCTTTCTTTTCTGTCTATTCTGGCTTTAGAAACAACCAAAGAAGGTGTTATCTCTCTAAACATAACACTTCTACTAGACAACACTTTTTTAGCCATAGGATCCCAAAGCTTGTATCATTTCACACCGACACCATAGCCAATGAAAATACATTTAACAGCCTTGTTCTCCAATTTTGACCATTTCTCACTAGACACATGTGCATATGCCTCACAACCAAAAACACAAAGATGTCTAACTAAAGGCTTCTTACTAGACCACACCTCCATAGATATCTTACCAACAAGAGCTGATGTAGGAGACATGTTTACCAGGTAGCAAGCAGTGGCTACAACTTCAGCCCAAAACTTTTGTTTGATGCTTGCTCCACTAAGAATTACTCCTAGCCTTCTCCATTAGTGTCTGTTCATCCTCTCTGCAACTCCATTTTCCTACGGGGTGTATGGAGTCATCTTATGTCTTTCAATCCCTTGCTCTTTACAAAATTTTTTGAACTCTGCCGAACAAAACTCACCACCGTTGTCAGTTCTCAAATGCTTAATCTTTTTACTAGTCTAGTTTACTATCCTCTTCTTGATGATGGATCATTGAGGATGATTCGAAATGTCAAGACAAAAACATACATAGTTGAATCCAAAAGCTCTTTACTCATTATCATGGACTATGGAAAACTCGTGCCTACTACTCCTTAAACTAACCAAAGACTTCAGTCTTGCTTCTAATAAAATAAACCAATGTCCTTCTACTGTAATCATCTATGAAAGATACAAAATATATAAATTTAGAAATGGAAGGAACATTAACAGGACCAAACACATCAGAATGAATAAGATCTAATACACCAGAAGACTTGTGAGAACTAGAGTAAAACTCAACACAGTTTTTCTTTCCATATACACAATGTTTGCAAAAGTCAAACTCAAGATTACAATCATTTAACCCCTCAATGAAGTTTTTATTTTTCAGGGTTCTAAGAGCCTTCTCACCAATGTGACCATATCTCAAATGCCATAACATAGTCTTTTTAGTAGGACGCTTAGCTTCTATAGCATGTGCACTACCATTAGAACTAGTTACAATCGATTTCTTCACTGCTCATATAGATGGTGGGGATGAAGTGACTACAACTCGTTTCTTTGAGTCAGAAGAACTATTGTACTATGTAGTGCATGCCTCCAGCTAAAACAGAGTACCCCTCCGAGTACCCTTAGCAAGCACCATAGATCCTCTAGTCATCTTGCATCAATCCTTTGAAAAGACAACCTACACACCTGCATCATTCAACATACTTACAAAAAGTAGGTTCTGTGCAAGGCCTGGGATGTGCATAACCCCAGTGATCCCCTTCACTCGTCCATTAGGGAATCAAATTGAGAGTCTTCCATGACCAACAATCTTCATATGAGAGTCGTCACCCAGGTACACTCTTCCACCATTATACTCTTCATATTTCGTGAACCAGCTTTGATATGAGGTCATGTGGAATGATGCACCAGAATCTATTAACCACACATCATCAGATGCATGGGTGGCCAAGGCTGCTATGAAGGCATCACCATCATCTTGTGACTTGTCAGAATCTGACTCTGGGGAAGTCTTCTTTATCTTTTTCTTCTCTTCTTTGCATTCCTTTCAGAAATGCCTAGATTTTCCATAGCTACAATAGAGAGCCTTGGACTTTCTAGGAGATTTGGATCTCCCATAGGATTTGGATCTGTCCTTCTCAGCTTTCTTGTCCTTCTTCTTTCCTTTCTCTTTGGGTCTTCCACAAACTTCAAGAACCTCTTTGGCCAACTCGGATGTCTTCCTCCGCATTTCTTCAGATAATAGTGAGGACACCACATCTTCCATCTTGAAGGTGGTAGTGGTGCTTCTGATAGCCATTACATGATGATCCCATGAATCTGGCAAAGAACAAATTAAGGTCATGAAATGATCCTTCTCCTCCATCTTCACACCCATAGATGTCAACTATGCAACAATCATGTTAAAAGCATTCATGTGGTTCGCAACAAATCCTCTGTCTTCCATCTTCAAAGTAAACCGCTTCTTTTTTAGAAAAAACTTGTTCATCAAGGACTTGGCCTGATAAACATCACCCAGCTTCTTCCAAAGATCTTTCGTGCTCTTCTCCTCATGGACATTCAATAGGATAAATTCAGCCAAATAGAGTCTTATGAGACTCTTAACCTTCCAATCTTTGAGGTCCCAATCAGCTTGTGACATTGTTGTAGGTTTTACACTGGATACGGTTTCCCATAGGTCACAATCAACAAGTAGGTCCTCCATCTTGAGTTTCCACAAATCAAAATTAGTGCCATTAAATTTCTCCACCTCTAACCTTCTAGATGTGGTTGCCATCTCCTTGCTGCAACAAGATATCGAATGCTCTACATAACACTCCCACTCAACCTAAGATTAGCTCAAAAAACCTCTACCCAGCAGCTAGAACCAAAACTGGCTAGGTTCTGATACCAACTGAAAGGAAGCTAGGTGTGTGGAAATCACTTCCTACACTAATCTAATGAGGGGAGGTGAGTGCAAATTCAATTTTACCTTTACAATTACGACTATGTTAACTCACTAAAAGAGATATTGTAGCAAACACATACACAAGAAAGTAAGAAAAAAGAAGAGAGACAAGATATACGTGGGGAAAACCCTTACGAGTGAAAAACCCCACACTCCAAAACACAGCTCAAATGTATTCCGTAAAAAATGAAGGTTACAATGCAACACAGAACCAATACTCTTGTAGGAGTCTTCAACACTCATATCTGGAGATGATTTGGCAACATAATAGTACCTATCAAACCTGTAGTACATCACCTCCCCAAAGTACATGTTTATATAGAATATAGAAGGCAAAAACGGCTCTATCGTGGGATGGACGTCCAACATGGCCTCATGGTCCAAAACCCATGCCTATGGGCACTTGTCCAACACTGTAGGATGCTCCTAACACTTTTCAAGTCACCCCATCCCAAAGAGGTCACCTATTTCCAAAATGGGTAATAATAGATGCTTCTATAACTCTTACAACCGTCATAGAATCTGTCATACCTGTCATAACTTATAGTTGTAAGAGAATCTATCATACACATGCTATAAATAGCATATTATCTTACAACATGTCAAAACCCACCTTGGGGCACCTAAAGATGACTTCCTTAAAGATGCTCTTTGACACATGTCTTCTCCTATCATAGAATTTCCTATTTCTGACTCTTACATGTCATAACTTTGTCATAGGAATCTGTCATGACCGTTTCAGTGAATATTCCCTTACACAACATCCAAGATGCTAACACATGACAAAATATTCCTACCACTAAGTGGGACACCTATCTCCTCATGTGAGGACAAAATTACATGTGGTCATATGCCATGTAGGATGACACATCACTGTGCTAACTCCCACAATATGACAACATAGGATTTGCATCCAATTAATATAATAGGCAATAAATAAATAAATACAATGTAAAAAAATAAGGAATTACTAAGGTTGAGATACCTTAATTCCCAACACTCATGACATGAAGAGCATCTTCTTTCCATGAGATCTTCCCTACAAGGTGATACCAATTGTGTTTTCAATCATTTATCATTTGAATTTTGCCTCTATCTCGCAGGGATACACACTCTTTATCTGTCAACGGTGTTTGAAGGACTTGAATGTATCTCTAGGGCTTGACTAAGGCAAGCCTCTAAACACAACATCCCCCAACCCATTTTTCTGTGATTGCAGGTTATAGGTTGTAGAAGTAGAAAAAGTGGAGTTGTAGGAGAGTAGTGCAGACTGTCAGAATTGTAGATTAGAGAAGAAAATAGGGACCTGGACTCAGGCACCCACTGATTAGTCCTCTGGATCCCACAATAGGAAAATCTCTGGGACAATAGGAATAGGTTGCAAACAAGGTTCCAGATCTCAACAAAAAGCATGGCATTGGACTAGAGTGCCCGCTCATTAGTCCATGACTATTCTACTTTCTAAACTTTAAAATCTGATATGCATTTGATTATCATTTAGTATCTCTGTGTGCAAGCATTTTCTATTATTTTTTTGTTTACTTACAAATTTGCTTAATTAGGGTTTTGAGCATAATTGGTCTTAATTGAACAACTAAATCACACAATTCCAATCTTCCTGACATTCCAAGTGACTGAAAGCTTGATAGTAGAGTTCCTACTCAGTTGAAGTCCTTGAATGGTTGAGGTGAAAGAAGGATTCATACAAGTTAACCTTAAACACTAGCAAAATCCTCTTGCATCAATTTTCACCTTAAACATAATCACTATATAATTGGCTAAATTGAAAGCTCAGTTATTGTTCATTGGCTAAATTGAAATCTTAGATATTGTTCATTGGCTAAATTGAAATCTCAGATATTATTCATGTAGATAGAAAGCATAGACTCTAGCAGGTGACCTACACCTCATTAATTGAATAGTCATGTCTACCATTCTGTCTTCCTTGAATTTTAACCTCTTTATTTCCATGTTTTTCATCCCTATTTCCTTGTTGTGTTTCTCTTTCATCTCATCTTTTTCTTTTACTAATTTATCTATTTCATTCCATACTTGTAAGGTGACTAAAAATAAGGTAACTGGAGTAGGTTCTACATACTGCTCTTTTGACTACATAGGTCCTTGATTCTTTCTATTGAACTATATGATGGCCAGTTGGGCCAAATGTTCAAGTCTTGATCCCTATTCCCTGAAAACATGTAATTGCTCTTCTAGCTTTTTAACATTGTCATTCAATCCAATTTCATTTTTTTTATAGTCCCTCAGTTTCTCCTCCAACTCTGTAATATTTTGCATTGCCAGCTATAACTCATCTTTCTCATCTTTCTCACCCTCTGTTGTACCTTTAGATTCCAACAATAACTCTTCTTCTTGAGGTTCATCTTGAGGGGTTGAGAAATCTGGTTTCTCAATTTTAGAGGGAGGTTTATGACTTTTTATGGTTGTCCATATATCTTCCCCTTTAGACTCTACATCAGACTCCTAAACAAGTGTATAACTCAAATTTTTCTACCCTCTGTCAACAAACATGTCCTCCCTCTCAAATTCTGTATCAAGATCAATTACATTCCTCTTTTCAGGTTCCCCTGAAATTTATTTTTCCTTCAGGTGACCTAAATGTCTACATGATTGAGCAAGGCTTCCTTGTTTGTTCTTAACTCTGGAAGAAGATGATTTCCTTTTCTTGGTGGCCCTTGAAACAAAATGAATTTCATAGGGAGTTTTAGATTCTGCAGGTAGCGAACTAGAAGCTACAAGCCATAGTTTTTATTTTGATTTTTTTTTTTTATGTGTAGAAGTCTGTGATGACACATATTCTAGTATTGGGGTTGAAAATGCTGAGACTGTGGGTGTAGGAGAACTAACAGGTTTTTCAATGGGTTTAGTAAATCTTGAGGTTGGCTTCTCCTCAATAGATGCATGTCAATGGGTAGGTGAGGCTTTTGGGTGAGAAGAGGTTGCTTCCACTTCCTCTTCTGCTTCTATTTGCAAATTTTCTACCTGTACCTCTTCTTCTACCTCTAGTTCAACTATCACCAGCCCCTCATTAACATGATTAGCTTCAAGAAATCTTTCCCAAGAAAATTTAGGGTAATGGATAAGCAGACTTCTCTTTACTAACAAGATAATCAAACCATGATGCGAGAATGAGGACTGACAACTCTTCCTTCTATATTCAACTGACATCCATTTTAACAAATTAAACAGAAAATTTGGGACATTCACTATCCTTCCATGATGAAGATGGCTTAGAAGTTTAAAATGTACAGTATAAAGTAAAGATCGTCTTCCATCACAAGTAAGGTATTTAATAATCTAGAAAGCTACTGAGGCCCAAAACCATGGTAAAGAAAGTTGTTTTGTACCTTGAGATATTTATTCCAACCTTCCTCTCAGTCACATGAACTTGGCCCTTGCAGAAATGGTGTCTTCTCTTACAAGAAATTCCACTCTAGCTGCATAGCCCTATAACTTCAACTATAGTAGCTACAGTCACATCAACCCTTAAACCTATCATTGTATCTTCCTCATTATTGAATGTCTCTATAAACTATTGAGTAATGTCATCATTATACTCTATTATCCTAAGAAAATATTGTAAGAATCCTACCTACTTAACAACTGGCAAGGACTCCATGCCAGCCAATAATGCTGAGTAAATAGTAGGTTCTCTTCTAATCGAGTCACCACCCATTATGGTATCTCAAGAAAACAGTCAATCCCCTATTCTCAATCCTCTATTTTTTGTCTAATGCTACTCACTAGGACCTTATTACCGGTTGCTTTTATCATTTGCTTGATCTATTTAGCTTGTATGTTATGTGGCAGATGGTAATAATTATAGAGTAAGGGATTTCGATGTTTGATTTGAAGTTTGAATGTACGTAAAATAATTTGGAATGCCCCCAACTAAAATTTCATTTGTCTTTCAAATGAGAAGAGAGGCAATGGTATGGAGGAGTGGGCTCAACCAATGTCGAATTGATATAATATGGAAGATTAATCATGTGCAAATAAAGAAAGTCATGAAATAAGTAGCATAAATTGTTAATTAAAGTAACGAATGAGATAAATACCATTGAGGTAATGTCAAAATTAGAATTGTTGCATGTATACATGATTGGATGGTAAATTGAGTTGATATACTCAATGAACGAGCCTGAGTGAATCACAATGATGTGATAGTGACAATGTGTGCTGACAAAATGCAGTAGATATGGGACACTTAGTAGAAAAGTACTACCAAGTGAAAAGATGATGGCATGTGGATGTTGCGTAAAATGTACTCCAGGCAGTAGTGGCTACATGCATGCAAGTAGATCATGAAATAAACATGTCCTATGTGTATTGGTTATGGGTGCAGTACATACAGGTCCCAAGTGAATTAAAAACCCTTGGCTGCGGGTGTAGCAAATACAAATCCCCATTGAACAATAGGTTCCCTTTGGCTACAGGTCCCTTCAGTGAAGTGGTTGAATGCCACAGGAAAGTTCTAGTGTAGAATGGTAACTGGACTAATGGAGCTGGAACTTTTGATTGGAGGATCACCTTGTTTTATTTCTATTACTATGTGATGTGTACATGCATTGTGTTTTTATTTATGTACAAAGTTTGTAGAACTCAAACTTTCTTATGGAACTTCAATCAATCCAATAACTTGATCTATCACTAGAATAGTATGATCAACTGATACTTGGTTGGAATCCTCACCAGAGGCAAAGTGCTTTGGAACTTCAGTCAAGCTAGTACATGGATTTAGTGTTAGAACATTACTTCCAGCTACTACCTGGATGGAGACCTCTTCTAAGGCAAGAGGTTGTGGATCTTCATTATCCATATTTTCTTTTAATTGCTCGAGAAATGTAGCTTTACTTAAAGGCTTCTTATACAATTTCAATCTATGCCCATTAACCATAAGTGAGAAGCTAACTTGGTTAATTGTAGTTAATTGGACTGTACCATTTGGGAAGACTTCCTTGATCTAAAATGGGCCTAACCACCTTTTTTGAAAATTTCCCTTATAATATTTATACCTAGAGTCATAGAGAAGTGCCCAATCACCTTCCTGAAAGTCCCTGGTTTTAATGTACTAATCATGCCATTTGATTCTCTAATTTTGGACTAATTTAGTGTGATGAATTACATCCAACCTAAGCTCCTCTAATGCATTAAGCTGATGCAGTCTTTCCTTTTGAGCTATTGACAGGTCCATACCAAGTTGGACATCTATTCTTAGTGTTTTATATTCAAACTCAATAGGAAGTACGGCCTTCTTGCCATAAACTAACTCATAAGGTATGTATCATGTTGTTGTCTTCCATGTAGTTTTATATGCCCAAACTACTTCAGAGTCTTACTACCCAATCTTTCTTATGCACTGCAACTTTCTTTATCAATATTGCCTCAAGTTCTCTGTTGGTCAACTCAACTTGACCATTTGACTATGGATGATAGGGAGTGGACTTTTTATGCTTGATTTCATACTCCTAAACAAGGCTAGCAATTAGTGTAGATGTAAATTGTGGCCCTTGATCTGTGACTATTTCCCTTGGGACCCCATACCATGTAAATATTTCTTCATAGAGGAATGTAGAAACTTTACTATCTCTGGCTACTATCAAGGCTTTCACTTCCACCCATTTTGTAATGTAATCAGTGCAAACATGTATATATTCCTTGTTGTTAGAAGGTGGATCTATGGATCCAATAAAATCAATGTCCCATTTGTCAAATAGTGTGACCACCAATTGTGGTTGTAGAGGCATTTCATCACTTTGTGTAGGTCTGCCCATCCTTTGACAGTGGTCACATCTTCTTATATAGAGAGTTGTATCTTTATGCAATGTTATCCAATAATATCCAATATTCAAAAGTTTGATTATTTTCCTCTTGGATACAAAGTGCCCACCACAGGGTTCATCATGACAACCTCTGAGAATGTCATACACTTCATCTTCCCTAATACAGCTTCTCATTATATGATCAGGTCCTATATAGAAGAGATAACCAGATACCCATGAATGAGGAAAGTTGTGCTCCACAAGGTGGTGTCTCTCTCTTTGTGAGAGGTGTGGAGGTGTTTTCCCTATGACTAAATAATTTTCTATATCTACATACTAAGGATTTTGTACAGTCAATGCAAATAAGTGTTCATTTGGATAAAAATCATCAATGACTAGTTCCTCATTAAAGGTAGGTAGCCTAGAGAGGAAGCCAGAAAAACATTGGCCTTCCCTGGCTTGTCTATAATGGTTATATTAAATTCTTGAAGGAGTAGTAACCATCTAAGCAATTTTCCACTTACCACTAGTTTATTCATAAGATACCTTACTGCTACATGGTTAGTGAAAATTAAAATATGATACCCAGTGATATAATGATTAAACTTATTATTTGCATAAACAACAACTAACATTTCTTTTTCAGTATAGTTAAGCTCAACACCTTGAAGATGCTTGCTAATGTAGTAAATTACATATTCCACATTCCCTTATTTCTATCCTAACACTACCCCTACTGCAAAATCAGAAGAATCTATATGTATATGGAAAGGTATTGCCCAATTAGGTCCTCTAAGTATAGGTGTCTTTGTTAATGACTCTTTGAGATGGTCAAACGATATCTAACAGTCAGTTATCCAATTAAATTCTATATATTTAGAGAGTAAGACAAACAAAGGAGCAGTAATCTTACTGAAATAGTTTATAAATATTGTATAATACCCTGCATGACCTAGAAAGCTTCTGAAATATTTCTATTTCTAAGGAACAGGTAAGGTTGAAATGATTTTAATTTTGTGTGGATCCACTTCAATTCCTATTTTAGACACAAAGTGGCAAAGTACTACTCCTTCCTACATCATCATGAAACATTTTTATGACTAAGGGACATATTATGATCTTGACATCTCTGCAATACTTTTTCAAGGTTCTTCAAGGCCTCCTCATAAGTGAAAGGAAGCAAGGTACACAAAACACACTTCCTACACCAATCTAATGAGCGAAATAGTATGCAAATTTGTTTTAATCCTTATAATTGGAGCAATGTTAAACCTATAACATAAAGATTACAACAACAAGACAACAAAAAGAAAGTGACACAAGATATACCATGGGGAAAACCTTTTCAAGTAAAAACCCCACATTCTAAAGCCTGTACAATGTATTATCAAAAAAATAGTGTGTTTACAATACACTTGCAATGCAAGTTCTTCCAAGAATCTTCAAATTTCATTTCTTGAATGATTCTGGAAGCATAACAATACCTGCAAAAACACTATACAACTACAACTCCAAACTATGCAATATATAGAGATTACAAGGCAATATTGAGAAGCCTCTAGAGATAGGCATCCATCTTGGCCACATGGCTACTTTCTTGCATGAAAGGACACTTGTCCCAACTACAAATATCTCTCTTACATCTATCATAATATGGCATATTTGACTTCCCAAGGATAGAGAGCTCCATGCTAAAAATAAACTATGACAGATGGTCTTACGCATCTTACAGTTGTCATAGATTTTCCCAACATAACAACCTTAAATGTTGTAAGAGAATCTATCATACAAGACTAAATATAGAATATTCCTCTTACAACATGTCATAGCCCAACTTGGGCACCCAAAGATGCCTTCTCAATAGGCAAAGATACTTTACGACACTTGTCTTCACTTGTCCTAAGAATCTCTATACTTGGCTCTTACACATCATAGATTCTATCATACACAATAACACCTATATCATACTACAAGATGCCGACACATGGAATATTAGTGTCACCTCAAATGGGATACCCAAATCCACATGTGTTTGACTTGACCATCCTTGTCGTATTACAAGTAGGATGAAATGTCATAATGCCACCTAATACTAAATGACAAAACAAGATGTGCAAGTAAATACAAATTAGGCAATAAATAAATACACAATTAAAATATCAATTCTAGGAAATTACAAAGGTTGAGACACCTTAATTCCCAACATTCTCCCACTTTTCAAGCACCTTGCAAGTGCCAATAGAAAGACAAGATTTAAGTACTAGGGGCCAAGAGGCCCATATACTCCGAACACCATCTAAACTTATCGGTGCTCACAAATTTAGTCAATGCATCTGCAACATTCTTCAAAGGTGTCCACCTTTTCCAACATCAGCTTCCCATCTTCTACCATATCTTAAACAAAATGAAACTAAACATCAATGCGCTTTGTTCTGGCATAGAAAGTAGGATTCTTTGCTAAGCAAATTGCACTATGACTGTCATAATAGATAGTAATCTTTCTTGCATTAAAACCACATCTAAACACAACCTCTTAAGACAAATGACTTCATTACAAGCATGAGTTGCTGCTATGTACTCTGCTTCTATCATGGACAAAGTAACCACAATTTTTCACTTAGTCATCCAACTAAGAGCACCACCAAACATGGTAAACACATAAGTAGTAGTGGATCTCCTGCTGTCAATGTCACCTGCTCAATCAAAATCCATAAATCCATGAATACTCAAAGAATGCTAAGGTCTAGTAGGATAACCATGATAACATATGGAATACTCAAAAGTACCCCTTAAATATTTAAACACTCTCTTCACTCCATCCCAATGTACCTGTCCAGAATTAGCCATAAGCCGACTAAGGAATCCCACTACTTGGGCAATGTCTGGTCTTGTACAGACCATAGTATACATCAAGCTGCCAACTGTACTAGCATAAGGTACTCTGCTCATATCCTCTATCTCAGAAGGAGACTTTGGACAATCATCAATAGATAACTTTTTCCCCATCATAATAGGAATAGTCAACGGTCTACAATCCACCATACTAAATCTCTCCAACACAGTGTTAACATACTTACTCTAGCCTAACCAAAGTTTTTTGTTTGCTCTGTCTCTTCAGATCTCCCTCCCTATAATGTACATGGCTACCCCTAAGTTTTTCATTTCAAACTGTGCTGACAATTGAGACTTTAAATTAGAAATCATATTCATACCATTCCCAATCAGCAACATATCATCAACATATAGTGTAATAATGAGAATACAATCATTATCAAACTTGTAATACACACAATGATCTATTTTTTATCTCAAAAATCTAATAGACAACACAAAGGCATCAAACTTCAAGTACCACATCCTAGGAGATTATTTCAATCCATACAAAGACTTCATTAACTTGCAAACCAAATTTTCTTTACCTTTCACTATGTAGTGCTCTAGCTATGACATGTACATTTCTTCCTCCTAGTCACCGTGAAGGAAAGTTGTCTTCACATCCATTTGTTCCACTTCTAAATCATAAGCTATTGCAAGAGATAACAGGAACCAAATAGATGTCAGATTTGCAATGAGAGAGAAATTCTCAACATAATTAATTCCCTCAACTTGTGAATACACCTTCACAACCAATCTAGCCTTATACTTCTGAAAACTGCCATGTATACCAAATTTCTTCTTGAACACCCATTTGTATCCAATAGGTTTCTATCTATCAGGAAAAGGCACCAAGTCCCAAGTTTTATTCTTTTCCAAAGAAGTCATCTCATCTTCGATGGCCTCCTTCCAAGAACCTGCATCTTTCATGCCCATAACCTCTGTCACAATTCTAGGCTCATCAGTGTTAGTAAGCAAATCAAAAGAACAACTAGAATCAAGCAATGTCTAACCAAACCTCTCAGGTTGCTTCCTATTTCATGTGGACCTCCTCAAAGGCTAAGGTGGAGGTTCTACTTCTTCTAAACTTTCAGACCTGCTAAAACTCTCCTCATCATCAGGTCCAACAGGGTTTTTCGGTTGAGTCTTCTTAGGAGTAGTAGGAAACTAAACCACATCCTCTTTCTTTTCTTTTTCTTCTAGCTGTAAAATAACAGGAGAAGGTGTTACCTCCCTAAAGATAACACTTCTACTATACAAGACTTTTTTAGCCATAGGGTCCCAAAGCTTGTACCCTTTCACACTGACACCCTAGCTAATGAAGATACACTTAACTACCTTATTCTCTAATTTTGCCCTCTTCTCCTTAGGCACATGTGCATATGCCTCACAACCAAAAACATGAAGATGTCTCAATGAAGGCTTCTTACTAGACCGCACCTCTATGGGTGTCTTATCAATGAGCATTAAAGTAGGAGACCTATTAACTAGGTAGCAAGCAGTGGCTACAACTTTAGCCCAATACTTTTGTTTGAGGATAGCACCACTAAGCATACTCCTAGCCCTCTCCATCAATGTTCTATTCATCCTCTCTGCAACTCCATTTTGCTGAGGGGTGTATGTGTTGGATCTAGGGCATACAACTGAGAGGGGGGGGGGGTGAATCAGTTGTATAGAACTTGTTCTATTTCAAACACTTTATTCTCTGTTGTTAGTTAGCAGCATATCAAATAATCATTCATGGAAGCACAATACATAAACACAAGAGTAGATAAACATCAACACATTGAACACCAAGATTTTGACGTGGAAAACCCGGTTAAGGGAAAAACCACGGGGTGATTAACCCAAGAATTATTCTCTGTTAGAAGAATAAGGAAAAATGAATGGCACATGCCAATAAGGGCTCACTGCCCGAGCACACTGCTCACAAAGAGGCCCACTGCCTACAAGGAGACACACTGTCTACAGAGTGATAAAAATCACAGTCTTGAACTGGAGAATGACATCTCTACCATGTCCGGATCAGTTCCAATTAAGCCCAACAATCTCTGCTCTGCCTTTCGCACCTTTCTTCGCTACACCATACTCATCCACATGCTACACACTGAAATGAATTCACAAATCATTATTTATACAAGACATCGACTTAGGAACAAGCATCTAAGTCGGCAAACAACCATAGGAGTATCCGCAAGATGAATAACACATCCGGTCGGCTAAACAGAGCAATAACTTCATCCGGAAGAATAACTTCAATTCCGGGCTCTACCATCAATGCGGACCAACAACACAACCTAAACATGATCCAAGAGCCTTCACAAGCCTGTCTGAATGTCCGGATACATCCGCACTTCCTCTGCTTACTGGGATCTCTTGTCTTCCTCATCCGGAACTTCAAGAACACAGTCTGTCGTCACTGTCATAATGCAAGAGGTACTTCCGGACCTCCAAATCACACACAAATCAGGATGACACATCACAAGGACATCTAAAACACTCCTTCCAATCCGCAGATTATGATAATACAATTCCGGACCTCACCGGACCTTTTTGTGATCCTCTGTCACCTCCGGATACTTGCCGGACCCGGTTCTATACCGGCAGCCATAACTCCTTCAGATCTTCATGCGGACCTCTGAAATCTTAACTGTAGCATCTCAAGACTCATATCTACTAACCCTTTAATCCGCATCCTCCGGTTCTCATCCTATACAGTATATTTACCTTCTTCTCATCACTGTTCTTCACTGTTCCTGACTGAGGCTAATTTTCTCAATATCCTCAGCACAAAGCTCATCAAATCCTTCTTGTCAATGCAGTATGAGTATGTTGACATCAATGACAACAATGGCTCACCTCATACTTGCAACAATCTCCCCCTTTGTCATTGATGGCAACATATGATGTGAAAAACCATCAAGACAAGAACTTCTCTTTTCTGTCACAGCTCCCCCTATCAACAACAACTCTTCACATGTCTTCCTTTGCTGCTCCCCCTTTGATCATCAACCACTTGTTTTTCACATGTCTTCTCTCCCCCTTTGACATCAATGGCAAAGGGCTCATACTTGCAACTCTCATGCATCAGAATAATACCAGCTGCTCCCCCTTAGTTGCAGCTCCCCATTAGTCCGGATCACAAGATATGACTGTGATAGCCACCGGACTGATGCACATCAGTGCATCTTAGCTCATCACCGGAGGGGCCATGACCCCTAACTTCTCGCGGAGATATTCAAAAGAGTCCTTGGGAAGAGGTTTTGTAAAGATATCTGCAATCTGATCCTTGGAGGGAACATACTCCAATCTGACTTCTTCCTTGTTTACTTGTTCTCTTAAAAAGTGAAATTTGATAGATATGTGCTTAGTCTTGGAATGCAATACCGGATTCTTGGAAATATTAATTGCACTTGAATTATCACAGAAAATTGTGATAGGCTCCTCATATTCAACTTTGATGTCTCTTAGCATCTGCTTCATCCATAAGATTTGAGTACAACTACCTGCTGCTGCAATGTATTCTGCTTCTGTTGTAGACAGAGATATTGCATCTTGTTTCTTGCTTAGCCAAGAAACCAATCTCTTCCCCAAAAAGAATGCTCCACCACTAGTGCTCTTCCGGTCATCGACATCTCCTGCCTAATCTGCATCTGTGTAAGCATGAAGAGAAAAATCCGGATCTCTAGGATACCATAGACCATACTCAACTGTCCCTTTCAAGTATCTAAAAATTCTTTTGATTGCCATAACATGAGATTCTCTAGGATCAGCCTGGAATCTTGCCACAAGACCAACAGCTTGCATTATATCTGGTCTAGTTTGAGTGAGATACAACAATCCTCCAATCATTGATCTATACTTTGTCTGATCTGCCTTTGGAGAATCATCATCTTTGCTTAACTTACATCCGGTTGCCATAGGAGTGTTCATAGGCTTTGAGTCTTCCATACCAAATTTCTTTAACAATTCTTTCACATATTTGGTCTGAGAAATGAAGATCCCTTCTTTTGTTTGAGTAATTTGCAGACCCAAGAAGAAATTCATTTCACCAAGCATAGACATTTCAAACTCACTTTTCATCTGATTTGCAAAAGTTTTACACATACTATCTCTTCCTCCAAAAATGATATCATCCACAAACACTTCAACAATCAGAATGTTTTCATGATCAATTTTGAAATATAAGTTGCTGTCAGCAGTACCTTTGTTGAATCCAATCTGCACAAGATGCTTATCCAACCTTTCATACCATGCTCTTGGGGCTTGCTTCAATCCATACAAAGCTTTCTTCAACTTGCAGACCATATCATTATTATCAGACAATTGAAATCCATCCGGTTGTTCAATGTAGACTTCTTCTTCCAGATCACCATTTAGGAAGGCAGACTTGACATCCATCTGATATACCTTGAAATCTTTGAAGGCAGCAAATGCAAGAAGTAATCTGACTGCTTCAATTCTTGCTACCGGAGCAAAAGTCTCTTCAAAGTCAATTCCTTCTATTTGAGAGTAGCCTTTGCAGACCAATCTAGCTTTGTTTCTGATTACTTCACCAGCTTCATTTAGTTTGTTCCGGAAGACCCACTTGGTTCCAATTACATTCCTGTCTCTAGGTCTGGGAACAAGATCCCAAGTATGATTTTTCTCAATTTGCATCAGTTCATCTTCCATTGCTTTGGTCCAATTTTCATCATTGCAGGCTTCATTTATTGTTTTAGGTTCAATCCTTGAAATCAGACAACATTCATTCTGATCTTGAGCAATATTCCTTCTAGTTTGTACACCTTTGCTTCTGTCACCTATGATATGATCTTCAGAGTGATTCAGTTTTACATACCTTGGAATTTTGGGAGTATCCAGTACTGCTGTTTCTTGATCAGGCTCATTTAAACCTAACTCTTCTTCCTGATTTACCGGATCAGGCTGACTCTGTTTCACCGGAGAGGATTGAGTTCCTTGAACACTATCTTGGTCATCTTCATCAAATTCATAAAATCTTGAAGGCTTCTCAATTCCTTCATCAACCTTTACATTGGTACTTTCTATCATCTTCCTCAATCTCTTATTGTAACACCGATATGCTTTGCTTTGAGTGGAGTAGCCCAAGAAAATTCCTTCATCACTTCTAGCATCAAACTTTCCTAGATCTTCATCTCTTTTAATATAACACTTGCTACCAAATACCCTGAAATATTTCACAGTAGGAGTGATGCCAAACCAAAGTTCATAGGGGGTCTTACCGGTGTTGTTTCTGATTTGAACTCGATTGAGAGTGTAGACTGCAGTGCTGATAGCTTCTTTCCAAAACATTTGAGGAACATTTGCTTCCAACATCATTGTCCTAGCAGCTTCCTGGATGGTCCGGTTCTTTCTCTCAACTACTCCATTCTGCTGTGGAGTCTTAGGAGCAGACAACTGTCTCCTTATACCCTGTTTCTCACAAAAGTCAATGAATTCACCAGATGTAAATTCACCACCTCTATCAGACCTTAGACACTTTAGTTTCAATCCAGTTTGATTCTCCACCATAGCTTTGAAGATTTTGAACTTCTCAAAAGCTTCTGATTTTTCTTTTAGAAAGGTAACCCACATCATCCGGGAATGATCATCAATTAACAACATGAAATATCTATCACCTTGCAGACTCTTGATTCTTGTCGGACCACATAGATCAGTATGTACTAATTCCAACAATCCGGTAGAAGACTGATCTTTTCTTTTAAAAGAGACTCTGCTTTGTTTGCCTAACTGACATTCTTTACACACACTGTTTGTAGGTTTTATCAACTTTGGAAGATCTCTCACAGCCTGAGTATTGCTTATTTTGATGATGTTATCAAAATTTACATGACACATTCTTCTATGCCATAACCAACTCTGATCAATTTGAACAAACAAACAACTTTTATTTGAACCAACCAGATGAAAGATGTTACCTCTTGTCTGAGTACCGGATGCAATTTCAGTTCCGGAGCTTGTAAAGATTCTGCATTTTCCATTCTTGAACCGGAGATCATAGCCTTTGTCCACTAACTGACCAACACTGAGAAGATTGTGCTTCAATCCTTCAACATATAGTACATTACCTGTTTTGCTCTTACCATCAAAGGAAATAGTTCCCCTACCTCTGATTCTGCCAGCAGAATTGTCACCAAACTTTACCATTCCTCCTTCATATCTTTCCAAGTCTAAGAACTTATTCTTGTCACCAGTCATATGGTGAGAGCATCCACTGTCAATAACCCAATCATCCTTTTCTTCCACTTGAGCAGCCAAGGCTTTTTCAACAACTTTGTGATTGACAGATTCAGAGAGCAAGGAATCTTCTTCCTTGATGGCTATAAACACCCACTCATTTCCGGATTTGCTTCCTGGATCTGATTCATCATCTGTTACTCCTTCATTGTCATCTTCTTCATGAACATAATAGCAATTCTTTTGAAACCTTTGTCTGTGAGTATTAGATCTTGCAGATCTCTCCGGACATCTTGAGGCAAAATGACCAATCTTATTGCAGTTAAAACACTTAAAGGGTAGTTTTCCTTCATACTTACCGGATCCTCTTGGTAGTCTCTTTGCAATGAGGGCTTCAAGTTGAGCTGTTTCTGCTTCTTCTTCTTCCATGTCTCTTCTTGCTTGATCATACCATGACATTTTCCTTGATGAGTTTTCACCCAGATCAAATCTCTGTTTGCCTTTCACATAGGCACTGGCTTTAAAAGCAGACTCAGTCTTGGGTGGATCATCTCCAAACTCGGTCATTTCAAATGCAGCTAGTTTGCCAGCCAATTGTTCTCTTGTGACAGTTGTGTGGGCTCTGAATTCATCAATGGCAGCAACTTTGATTTTGTAGGCAGCAGGAAGGGATCTTAGGATTTTGCAGACAATCTCATTTTCATCTAGAGTTCCACCAGCATTTCTGATTCCACATATCAGCTCATTTACTCTTGGCATAAAGGTAGTAATGTTTTCATCATCTCTCATTTTCAATCTTTCAAATTTCCCTTTCAGACTTTGCAACCTTGCACTTTTGACAAACTCATCTCCTTCATACAGAAGTTCCAGTTTAGTTAGGATCTCATATGCAGTTGGTAGGTCAATGACATTCGAGAGATCTGAGTCATTCAATGCGCTTAGAAGAGCTTCCTTGGTCCGCAGATTGTTTTCAGCTTCTGTGGTTTCATCAGGAGTTGTCGGACCACCTTGTGGGGGTATATATGGTTTTGAAATCATAGCCAAGTATGCTTTTCCCATACATTCCAAATGACACTTCATGCGACCTTTCCAGAGAGTGAAGTTGGTTCCATCGAACTTCGGACTATCCTTCTTGTATGACGACATCCTGGATCACCTCAAGCGGTTAAGCTCCTATCAGAGGAACTCAGCTCTGATACCAATTGTTGGATCTAGGGCATACAACTGAGAGGGGGGGGGGTGAATCAGTTGTATAGAACTTGTTCTATTTCAAACACTTTATTCTCTGTTGTTAGTTAGCAGCATATCAAATAATCATTCATGGAAGCACAATACATAAACACAAGAGTAGATAAACATCAACACATTGAACACCAAGATTTTGACGTGGAAAACCCGGTTAAGGGAAAAACCACGGGGTGATTAACCCAAGAATTATTCTCTGTTAGAAGAATAAGGAAAAATGAATGGCACATGCCAATAAGGGCTCACTGCCCGAGCACACTGCTCACAAAGAGGCCCACTGCCTACAAGGAGACACACTGTCTACAGAGTGATAAAAATCACAGTCTTGAACTGGAGAATGACATCTCTACCATGTCCGGATCAGTTCCAATTAAGCCCAACAATCTCTGCTCTGCCTTTCGCACCTTTCTTCGCTACACCATACTCATCCACATGCTACACACTGAAATGAATTCACAAATCATTATTTATACAAGACATCAACTTAGGAACAAGCATCTAAGTCGGCAAACAACCATAGGAGTATCCGCAAGATGAATAACACATCCGGTCGGCTAAACAGAGCAATAACTTCATCCGGAAGAATAACTTCAATTCCGGGCTCTACCATCAATGCGGACCAACAACACAACCTAAACATGATCCAGGAGCCTTCACAAGCCTGTCTGAATGTCCGGATACATCCGCACTTCCTCTGCTTACTGGGATCTCTTGTCTTCCTCATCCGGAACTTCAAGAACACAGTCTGTCGTCACTGTCATAATGCAAGAGGTACTTCCGGACCTCCAAATCACACACAAATCAGGATGACACATCACAAGGACATCTAAAACACTCCTTCCAATCCGCAGATTATGATAATACAATTCCGGACCTCACCGGACCTTTTTGTGATCCTCTGTCACCTCCGGATACTTGCCGGACCCGGTTCTATACCGGCAGCCATAACTCCTTCAGATCTTCATGCGGACCTCTGAAATCTTAACTGTAGCATCTCAAGACTCATATCTACTAACCCTTTAATCCGCATCCTCCGGTTCTCATCCTATACAGTATATTTACCTTCTTCTCATCACTGTTCTTCACTGTTCCTGACTGAGGCTAATTTTCTCAATATCCTCAGCACAAAGCTCATCAAATCCTTCTTGTCAATGCAGTATGAGTATGTTGACATCAATGACAACAATGGCTCACCTCATACTTGCAACAGTATGGAGTTGTCTTATGTCTTTCAATCCTATGTTCCTTACAGAACTTGTCAAACTCTGCAGAACAAAACTCACCACCATTGTCAGTTCTCAAACACTTAATCTTTTTACCAGTCTAATTCTCTCAAAATCTTTAAACTCTTTGAACTGACTAAAGACTTCAGATTTGCTTCTAAGAAAATAAATCCATATCTTCCTATTGTAATCATCAATGAATGATACACAATACAATGATTTGGAAATTGAAGGAACATTCACAAGACCAAATACATTAGAATGAATAATATCCAACACACTAGAAGACTTATGAGAACTTGAGTAAAACTAAACATGGTTTTGTTTTCCATATACACAATGTTTGCAAAATTTGAACTCAAGATTACAATCATTTAACCCCTCGATGAGGTTTTTATTTTTCAGGGCTCTAAGACCCTTCTTACCAATGTGACCAAGTCTCTTATGCCACAACATTGTCTTTTTAGTAGGAAGTTTCATTTCCAAACCATGAGCACCCTTAGATATGCAGAAAGCACTACCATCAGAAGTAGAAGCAACACATTTCTTTACTGTTGGTTCCAATGGGGAGGATGAAGAATTTGAAGGTCTTTTCTTTGAAATAGAAGAACTATTGCACTGAGTAGTGCATGCATCTAGATGAAATAGAGTACCTCTCCAAGTACCCTTAGCAAGCACCATAGCTCCTCTTGTCATCTTGCATTCTCCACCTGAGAAGACAACTTGCACGCCTATATCATTCAATTTACTTATAGAGAGAAAGTTTTGTGCTAGACTGGGGATGACCCCATTGATGCCCTTCACTCGTCTATTAGGGAATCGAATCAAGACTCTTCCATAGCCAACTATCTTCAGGTGAGAGTCATCACCTAAGTACACCTTCCCACCATTGTATTCTTCATACTTTGTAAACCAAACTTGATGTGAGGTCACATGGAAGGAAGCATTGAAGTCAATCAAACACACATCTTCTAATGCATGGGTGGCCAAGGCTACAAAAAAAGCATCATCATCATCTTGTGACTTGTCAAAATCAGAGATGTTTTTCTCCTTTTTCTTCTTCTCCTCTTTACACTCCTTTCAAAAGTGCCTAGATTTACCATAGTTCCAACAAAGTTCCTTAGATTTTCTAGGAAATTTGGATCTCTCACCAGATTTGGATTTGCCCTTTTCATCTTTCTTGTCTTTCTTTTTCCCTTTCTCTTTGGGTCTTCCATGAACTGCAAGAGCCTCCTTTTCTGATTCAGAAGACTTTCTCTACATCTCTTCAGATAACAATGAAGACACCACTTCATCCATCTTGAAGATGGTTGTACTCCCAATGGCCATGACAAGGTGGTCCCACGAGTCTAGCAAAGAACAAAGAAAGGTCATGCAACAATCCTCCTCCTCCATCTTTACACTAACAGATGTCAACTATGCAACTAGCATGTTAAAAGCATTTAGGTGATTTGCAACTGATCCTCCATCATCCATCCTTAGAGAATATAGCTTATTCTATAGGAATAAATTGTTTACTAGGGATTTAGCCTGATAAACATCACCAAGTTTCTTCCATAGCTCCTTTGCGGTCTTCTCTTTATGAACATTCAATAGGACAGAATCAACTAAATAGAGTCTCATAAGACCCTTAGCTTTATGATCTTTGAGATCCCATTCATCTTGAGGCATTGTCATTGGTTTTGTGCTAGAAATTACTTTCCATAGATCTTTGTCAACAAGCATGTCTTCCATTTTGAGTTTCCACAACTCAAAATTGCTTCCATTAAATTTTTCCAATTCTATTCTACTGGATGCGCCTACCATCTTTTTTCTGCAACAAGATCACATAATACTCTTTAGAGACTCCCACTCAATTGAAGATTAGCTCAAAAAACCCTAGCTAACAACTAGGATCACAGGTGATCAAGCTCTGATACCAACTGAAAGGAAACAAGGTACATGAAACACAGTTCCTACACCAATCTAATGAGGGTAATAGTATGCAAAATTGTTTTAATCCTTACAATTGTAACAATGTTAAACCTATAACATAAAGATTACAACAGAAACACAACACATAAAGAAAGTGACAAAAGATATACCATGGGTAAAACCTTTTCAGGTAAAAACCCCACTCTAAAACCTACACAATGTATTACCAAAATAATTGTGTGTTTACAATACACTTGCAATGCAATTTCTTCCAATAGTCTTCAAATGTCATTTCTGGAGTGATTCCAGCAGCATAATAGTACTTGTAAAAACACTATACAAATACAACTCCAAACTGTGCAATATATAGAAATTACAAGATAATATTGAGAAGCCTCTAGAGATAGGTGTCCATCTTGTCCACATGGCCACTTTCTTGCATCAAAGGACACTTGTCCAAGCTGCAAATATCTCTCTTACATCTATCATAACATGGCAGATTTGACTTCCCAGGGATAGAGCACTCCATGCTAAAAATAGACTATGACATATGCTCTTACGCATCTTACAACTGTCATAGATTTTCCCAACATAACAACCTTAAATGTTGTAAGAGAATCCATCATACAAGACTAAATATAGCATATTCCTCTTACAACATGTCACAGCCCAACTTGGGCACCCAAAGATACTTTACGACACTTGTCTTCACTTGTCCTGAGAATCTCTATACTTGGCTCTTATACGTCATAGATTTTGTCATATACAATAACACCTCTGTCATACTACAAGATGTTGACACATGGCATAGTAGTGCCACCTCAAATGGGATGCCCAAATCCACATGTGTTTGACTTGACCATCCTTGTCACATTATAAGTAGGATGACATGTCATAATGCCACCTAATACTAAATGACAAAACATTATGTGCAATTAAATATAAATTAGTTAATAAATAAATACACAATTAAAATATCAATGATAGGAAATTGCAAAGGTTGAGACACCTTAATTTTCAACAATAAGACTCTCCATAACTAGTAAAATCATCCATATAAACTTCCATAGAGTCATGGGCATGGTTAGCAAAGATGCTTAAAACAACTCTCTAAAATGTGCAGGTGCATTGCAGAGCCCAAATGGAAAGTCATAATAGGCATATGTCCCCCATGGGCATGTGAATGTGGTCTTATCCTAGTCTTCAGGGGCTATCTTGATCTAGTTATTTCCACTGAATCCATCAAGAAAATAAAAATAGTTTTTACCAGCCAAGGAGTCTAGGACCTAGTCAATGAAACAAAGAGGGAAATAATCTTTCCTAGTGACAGTGTTTAATTCTCTATAATCTACACAAACTCTCGACTTACCTACTTTCTTTGGCACTATTACTAGTGGAGACACCAATTGGCTATCTAATATTGGGTATATAAATCCTACATCCAATAATTTCTGTAATTCATTCTTCACTATGTCTCTTACTGCAGGGTGCATCCTTATTTGAGGTTACCTAATTGGTCTGCAACATTCATTAATGTATATCCTATGCATGCAAAGGTTAGGTTCAATTCCCTTTATATCATGATAGTCCCATGCAAATGTTGTCTTACGAGTTTGCAATATTTTAATCAATTCAGTCTTCCAGAAAAATATCAATTCAGAGTTGATGTTAAGTGTTATGTCTGGTGTAATGTCAACTAGTTATGCCATAGACATCATACAGGCAATATCCAGGTAAGTTTGAGATCATGACGGGCCAAATAGTGGTAATGTAGAAAAAACTTGTTAGATGAAAAAGTGCTAACACTTAGACTAATATTTAGATTTGGATGGAAAGGGTGTTAATATTTGTAGCTCAAATATGGATTCCCTCCAATAATGCCTTACGATTGCCTCATATTTAGGCATGTGGGAGTCCCAAAACATGCCAAAGAAACTTGCAAAACCACCCATTTAGTGTTATCCTAAAATATTCCACAATTTCATCCTTGAAGCTAACAGACTTTTTTGTAACTAAATTGAATCAAATGAAAAGGGTTTATAGAGGAAACTATTAAGATTCTAAAAATATAATATACGCCTCATAATAATTTTAATAGGTAATTATTATTAATTTTCTACATATGCTATATCTAATTTCTTGATAGATATACATATTGAAAAACATCCATAACTTTCAACATATTAATCCTTTTTTAAATCCAAAAGATGCATCACATTCTAGGGTTTATTGGGTATATATTAAAATTTAAAATTTTTGAGTTTCATATATTTTTTACCAAGTTAGGTTGGTTGTAAAATTAATTTTTAATATTTTAAAAAAGTCATATTAAAAAAATAATAAATTTTTATTTATTTACTTAAAAAATTCAAAAAAATATGTGTCACATCCGCTCATGTGTCCTTTACTTAAATCCAAATCATGGAAGAAAAATATTATCTTTTTCTCATACTTAGGTTGGCCGGAATGACACCTACTTTTTACAGTTTCTAAAATTTTTAGGAATACTTCATTGAAATATCTAATTTTCACCAAACTATATTTAAAATTTTCAAAAAAAAAGTAGTAGCCCATAAACTACATTCAATTTATTAAAACTTTTATTACTACCTTATTTCTAGATTATGTAGATAACTCATTCAATTTTTGACATGAAGTTACTTAAGTATGCTTTTCACATTTACATTGCCACTTAAGGGTAGTGTTTGGCCCACCAAGATCCTACACTCACCCATCCAACCTTGATAAGTTGAGACTACAACTATGAGGTAGCAGCTGATGAAACATTTTATTGGTAGAACCATAGGTTGGAGTATTGATTGTAGGCAGAACATTGTGAAGAGAGCAGGCCATACATATTAGACATGGGTCTTGTTGTATATATGTTCTATAATTGTTTTGTATAACATTGGAAAGCACTTCATCTTCATCCTGAATAGCCAGTAGTGGGTCTCTTTCAATTGTCATTAATGTCTAAAGAGAATATTGTTCTGGATCCCCTAGGTCTGGCCAAATAGATTGCTCCATATCAACAAAAGGTTGAGAAGGTGGATAAAGGACCAACTTCTTTGTTATATTCCCATTAGAAATTATCATATTTCTTGACCAACATCCGATGAATGCATCTATTGTTGTTAACCAAGGTCTCCCTAGGATGAGTGGATACCCCCCTAGGCTAGCCTTGGGCTAGAAGGCCATAAAGTTTGTAGAGTATTCCAATGAATCCAATGTGATTATAAGATCTTCAATAACCCCTTTTGGCTTGAATTTGCACCTATCTACTAGCTAGAGTACTGTGGGAGTAGGTATGAGGTTATCTAGTTGAAGATTACTCATTGTTTCTTTTGTCATTACATTGATGGTTGCACCTAGGTCAATCAAAGTGTTTTTGATAAGGGTACCATAGATGTTTACATCAACCACAGGGCTTCGAGGATCTACATATTTTGGAATAGTCAAGTTACCTAACATGATATTAGCTAGTTGTCCTATAACATGGACTATATGAGGATCCTTTGTCTTCCTTCCTAGTTTCTTAAGGCATAAATCCCTTATGGCTTTGGTATATATGGGAACAACCTTGATAGATTGGGTGAGGAGAATTTTAACACAGACATCTTTTAGTTGCCCCATGAAATCAAAATTAGGTTTAGATGGAGTTGGTGGAGGGTGCATTTTCAATCTCTCTAGAAATGGAGGGTTTCTGGTAGTGCGTTTTTCTTGTAGAGAGATTTTATCATAAGGCTCTTACTTGTTATTTAGATGGTTGTCAATGATAGAGGGTGGTTCCTTATCAGGAAGTTCTGTGATGAGTGGTGATGATGGTCTAATAAGCATATTTCCTGAGTGTAGGTGCACGTCACTAACTTCAACTATATAGATTGGGTATTGGATGGATTCATTATTATAGGCCTACTAAATAGGCTTGTTGTTAGGGTTAGGTGCAGGTTGTGCTAGAAATTAAGTAGCTCTAGGCTAGGCAGGAGTAGGTGAGGTTGTATTTGGCATAAGGGCAAGTTGTTGAGGTAGAGCTTGTTGTGACTATGGGTAACTGATATTTGGATTTTTCCAAGGTTGGCTTCTATTGTTGACTTTGGCTTATTGGTTATCTTTCCATTGATGTCAAAATGGATGTCACAATAGTGAGTCTTATGATGTTATGGTTGTTACTTGATGTCAAAATAATGTGGTCACAAGGTATGGTTGATCTCTTAGGTACTCTATTTGGAGCTTAAGTTATGATGACAGTGCAGTGCCTTGTCATTGATGATAGACCTCTTCATGTGGTTGTTTGAAGTTGGAAATGTTCTTAGTATGCTCTCATCATACTTCTTAGTTCATCATGACTTCTTGGGTTACACTGGCTCATCATAATTGTTTTTTCATCATGTCTTCTTGGGTTAGGTTGGCTCATCATGCTTCATGCATCATGCTTTTTATCACAGAGTTGAACAATGCAAATAGGGAATGATGTTGATGCCATTATTGTCTAGCTCTTGTTGAACATTCATTCAAAGTTTCAAGATTGGAGTAAGTTGATGCTTGATACTACAAGGTGTATGTCAGGTGCAAATTTAATTGGTGCAAGGAAATATGTTCACAATCATGTCAAGTATCTTGGAGAAATATAGAGACACCTAGTCTTAAGTAATGTCTTAGAGAAATTTCTCTTGAGATTTTTTTGTTCACCTAAACCCTTGCTAAATATCTAAACCCTAAGAATGACCCAATGCACATCATATAAATCTCTTAATGCATATCTTTTAAACCCTATGTTCCTCGTCATACCTTTTTTTCTAATTATGTGTTGATTTGGTTAACCAGTAACTTATAACTTAAGTTATATCTTGAGGCTACCGGCCCCAACATCCTAGGGGCACTAGTATTAAAAAGTCATTATAAAGTCTTAAGTGGCAAAGTAAATCATGTGATGGAGATTAAAAAGGATGATGGTGTAAAAAGCAAATCATGTGGTTGCTTTTTAAATGCTTTTTGAAACTCAACGGTCGCAACCTATTGTTTAATATTATTTTTCAAAGGGTTATAAAAGGTAGAAAGGTAGATTTTTAAAGCTCTATTAGCATACAAAGGGACAGAGAATTAAATCTAGAGGTTTGTACAGTGAATTGAACAACTATAATCATTGGTTTGAGTTTTTGATATGATTATCTCCATTGTCTATATAAAAATTAACTAGATGTGTGCAGGAAGGTGTAATATCTATACTATATGAAGGTTGTATAGCTTGCTATATGGTATTTGAAGTATGGATTCTGTAGTAAGTGATCATAATAGAGTTAAATTGCTTGCAAAATGGTATTTGTAGTATGTTGTGTATAGATTGAATAGCTTGAATAGCTTGTGAATAAAGAAGATTTCATGAACTTGAAATCTAAAGGAGTGAAAAGGTTTTTGTACAAAAGTGAATCAGGGTAACCCCCTAAGTTGTTTTTTTTGTATCCAAGGTGATTATACAAGTCAGTGAGACTTCCAATTTGCCAGCGAGGTACATTTTACTAGTGAGGTATTTGTATTTGCCAGTGAGGCATTTTTATGTAGCCAGTAAGGGATATTTTTTTATTAATCTAGTGAGGTATTTTTGAGTGATTTTTCATCCCTATTAGGGTTTTCTACTCATGAAACCTATTGTGTTATAGTCTCAATTTTTGTGTGATTCATTTGTCCTTCATGCTTGAACATTCAGTTTTCTATTCCTTCTTTTGATAAAGTTTATTGTCAAGTTTGATTCCTTCACTTTATCTTTTCAAGTTTGATAAGAAGTAAATATCTTGTTGTAGATACAACACTGATTCACCCCCCTCTCAGTGTTGATTGTACTCCAACAAGTGGTATCAGAGCATAGGTTCCCTATAGAAGTCTAACCAACTTGGGTAGGTCCTAATAGTGGAGTACCATGGGTAACTGTAAAACAAATTGAAAACAGAAAGAAGCCAAGCAAAAGTTTGAACAACAAACCCTAGTCAAGTGATGTGATGAGTTGTTGCATGAGTCATCCCTGAAAATTGACACAAAGTGTGATAAAGAAAATGATTTTTTTGTTGAAATTGATGACACAGAAGGAGATCTTTTTGTGGATGAAAATGGACAAGATTTTGATGATGATGATTGTGATGTTGATTTAGAAGGTGAACTCTTGTGTGCCTTAGATCAGATCAAGCAACTTAGAAAGAAGAATAAGAGATTAGAAGACTAGCTTCAACAAGAAAAAGACTCCAAAGACAAGGTATGTTTAGATTTTGAACAAGTTTCTTTAGAGTTTGAAGAGGCAAGAAATTAGATTGTAGACTTAAAGAGTCATGTTGATGAATCTAACAAATTAATTATCAATATAAAGACTGAAAATGAGGAAGCGAAAATAATAATAGATGAGACTAAATCTGATCTTGAAGTAAAAATAATAGAATGTTTGAAGTTAGAGGTAGAAATAGTTAGTTTGAGAAAGGATTATGAAGGTCTCAAGGTATCAGGATTTTTAAGAGAGCACAAACAAGTTGCATGAAATGTTGGGCAAACAAAAACTCTATAAGGACACCACAGGCTTAGGATATGAGGAAGGACAATCTTCTAAGTCAAGAAAGACACCTAAAAAGAAGATAAAAGTATTGATGAAGGTAGAAGAACAAGTAGAACCTCAAGACTCCCATCTATTAGACAATATCATTTAATGAGGTACAACTATTCTCAATTTCATGGTTATTGCTATTGTTGTCATGCTTATGGTCATATGGCTAGAGATTGTAAAAGAAATGGTTTTGGATGGAATAAAGAGAAATTTTTTTATAGCTGGTCAAATCAGGACTACAATAATGCTTGTTATAATTGTAATAAAATTGGCCACCTAGCAATAAATTGTTGGATACATGCAAGGTATGTCAATAGAGACTCTCACAGATTGACTAGAAGAAACTATTTTTCTCTCGGTCAAGACTACAATACTTTATTCTATAGGTGTAATATGATTGGGCATAAAACTCAGTGGTGTAGAGGAAGATTGACAAAATCATCTAGAGATTACATATTCAAGAAAAAGCAAGTGAATGTTCTGGACAAAGAAAACAAAGATCTTATACTAATTCAGAGAAGAAAACAAATTGAAGAAGAAGGAAATCTTAATCTTGTGCATGTTGCACAAGAGACATAATAAACTACTTGAGACACATCATAGAGTGAGAGGGAGTTTTCTAATGTTCTATTTCTTGCTCCAAGGAGTTTCAAGAGGTTTGTTGTTGTTTGAAGTCAGGTTGATAGATTATTGATGTCTAATAGCAGCTTAAGTGCATGCCTTTGTGATTCATGTTCTTGTGTTTCATCATGCTTCAAAGCCTTTAAGGATGCTTCATTCACATTTTGTATGTGTTTGGTAAATAGTCTTGCAACATTTGTTGAAATGGTGAGTAGAAGATAGTTGTTTGATTATGCTCTACCTTTGTGAGATAATATTATAGTACTCTATTGCTTTGAGGTCAGTCTTTGAGGGAAGTTCTAGTGTTTGTCATGTAGACAATGCAGTTTTGTTCATATGTTAGTGAGTTTCATTGTGCTAAGTCAATTGCAGAGACAGTGTGTTGAGTGGTTTTTATGTCAATTATGATAGTGCTCTTAATGATAGAAAAATAGTGTTATTTGCATTTTCTTTTCTATCATAGTTTGTCTTATACATAGTGCAGTGGATGTGCAATGCCTCTGTTATAAGGTAGTAAGTGTACTAATAGTTATCTTGTAGTGAAAGATCATTCCATGGAAAGCAATTATACAAGAATCTTGATGATATTACACTGGTAAATATGTATGCAAATATAGAATAATAGACAAGGCACATGGATTTTGTGTCAAAATACCTCAATGAAATGTGGTTTCATGGGATGACATGGTCATAGAAATTTCTAAGTATATGAAACTGATAGGTGTAAAAGAAAACTTCTTTAGCTTTGCCAACATGTTCTTTGTATGGGGATGGACATACATCCAAGCATAGTTAAAAGAGGTACAGTGTTTTGACTGTGTTGACAGTCTGATTTGATCAGGGAAGATTTAAAGAGTTTGGACAATGCCAAAGACAGATATTCTTCTATTTGCATCTTCCACACAATGCTGCAGTGCTTCAAGGAGTAGGTGTAGAGGTGGTTAATGTGGTACTATGTTAGCATGTTTGGAGTCTTGGAACTAGGATAATTAATTCATGATCATCATGTTCAATCATGACATATTGTGATAAAGGACAACAAGATGGTGTTTATTAGTTGGAAGTATTGACTAGATCCTCATCCAAGAGTTGTCTTCTTTAAAAGTTGGACTAATAAGGTTTGTGATATTGTGTACTTGTACCATCTTCAATGCTTAATATTCATGACATCTTGTTTTTATAATGTTGTCCTTTATAGATTCATGCACAGGACCTCAGAGATTTCAAGTTGTCATGCTTCATGCTTGCTTATTCTCAGTTGGAATTGATGGTTGGATTTTGCTCCATATAGTTTCTTCATGTTATTAAATGATGGATACTTCATAATGTAGTGTCCATGTTCTTGGTGTATTTCAAATGGTTTTCATCTTCATAGGTTCAAGGACAATTAATCAATACAGTCTAAAATTGTGTGGACATAGATAGTGTTTGTGACAGTGTAGTTAGAATAAGGATAGAGGTGATATTATGACTTTGTAATGGTGTCCTGATCACTGCTTCATATAACTTTGAAATGACAGAAGTATTGTTTGAGACAAAGGTGTCAAGAAGATGTTGATTATGTATGAAAGTTACAGTGTTAGATATATGTATGCAATCAAAACTACTGTTGCTGACATGACATTTTATTTGCTGACAGTGGAACAAGTTGAGTGAAATGTTTATGAGAGTGCTCTATGCATGTTCTTTGATATATTAATAGGGACAAAGATTATTTTAACATGACAGATGAGACAGTGTTTATACAATTTCAATGTTGTAGTGATAGAGGATGTTATCTTGTTGCAATGATATGTAGTTTCTCAGACAGAGGGAAGTTATAACAGTGACTTTCTCAGTGAATTGCTACTACAAGACAATGTTGTCTTGATGGCATGGTGTTGTCTTTGATGTAAACTAGTGGAGATTCAATTAATGAGGGTTGAAGACACTTGAATCATGCATGATGTGACAGATCAATTGATTGGGTTGGTTGAGTTAATGATTTCATACTTGGATGGTCAGATAGAGTCATGTTTAAATTTCAAGACATTGAAGATCTCAAAGTGCGGTGCCTTTTTGGTTGTCATTTTTTAATAAGTTTCATAGTTGTTAGGGGAGATAATGAATAATGACTTCTAAATTATGATATTGTTCACATTGGTGTTTCTATCCAATGGTTATTATAATTAGTCACATGTTTTTTCTAGTGTTTGAGATTCACTCATATAGCAGTAGGTGTCCTATATGTTTCTTGATTGGGAGAGAGGACAATGAACATATACACTCAATGGTAGTAGTCTTGTAGCTCTGTAAAAGAATGGTTAAGTCACATAAACCTTATAATAAATCACCTCAAAGAAAATGCTTCATCCAATGCAATAAATGAAACATTGTTTATGATTTTGTATCTTCAAAGTGGAAAAGATTGCCTATGTTTAAGAATCCTTAGCATTCTTTGAAGAAGTTATCTACATGAAAAATAAGGACTGATGCTCTGAAGCCTTGGAACATCAGTGTAGGTGCAGAACATGGTAAGTGTAGAGCATGGTAGGTGCAGATTGATGACTTTCATGTTATGTGTAGATTTGTATGAGTGTTTTGATCATTGCTCTTAATAGGGGGAGTTACTTTTAGAGGTAGAATTGTTTTGGTTTTAATGACAGTCATTCAGTGACAATCCTTATGACAAGTAGATTTGATTCACCATGCAATGATGAGGAGTTAATTTCATGCTTTCTGCTATATACTTTGGCAAAGTTCAAGATGATGGTATAAATAATATCAATTGCTTCATCCAACAAGACTCAATGGCTCAAAGAAATGGTGTCAAATGTGGTCTAGTAGAATGACATGCTTATCCTTGCTAGAATGCCTCTATCCTTGCTAATTAAAGCTTTGAAATGGATCAAAATATAATTGAAGGTAGGAGTGGATTCTAAGAAGACATTATATCAGGATTTGTAGTCTGTTTACTCTAATCAAGACATTGGGTAATGAAGCAACAATATTTTTTTTGTTAACAAGGTATGTTGAATCCTTGATATCTGAGTTTTAGAATAGAACATACTTTAAGGGGGGGCCTTTTCTTTGCCATTGTTGTCAAAAAGGGGGAGATGGAAAAGATGGTTGATGGATTCTTGATTCTGATGTTTTGACATCAATGCCAAATCCAAAGGGAGAGTTTGTTGACTTTGGCACATTGGTTGTCTTGCCATTGATGTCAAAATGGATGTCAATATAGTGGGTCTTGTGATGTTATGGTTGTTACTTGATGTCAAAATGATGTGGTCACAAGGTATGGTTGATCTCTAAGGTACTGTGTTTGGAGCTTAAGTTATTTACAGTGCAGTGCCTTGTCATTGATGATAGACCTCTTCATGTGGTTGTTTGAAGTTGGAAATGTTCTTAGTATGCTCTCGTCATTCTTCTTAGTTCATCGTGACTACTTGGGTTACATTGGCTCATCATACTTCTTGGTTCATCATGTCTTCTTGGATTAGGTTGGCTCATTATGCTTCATGCATCATACTTTTTATCACAGAGTTGAATAATATAGATAGGGAATGATGCTGATGCCATTATTGTCTACCTCTTGTTGAACATTCATTCAAAGTTGCAAGATTGGACTAAGTTGATGCTTGATACTACAAGGTGTATGTCAGGTGCATATTACATTAGTGTAAGGAAATATGTTCACAATCATGCCAAGTATCTTGGAGAAATACAGAGACACATGGTCTTAAGTACAGAGACACCTGGTCTTAAGTAATGTCTTGAAGAAATTTTTCTTGAGGTTTCTTTGTTCACCTAAACCCTAGTTGAATATCTAAACCCTAATAATGACCTAGCACACATCATACAAAGCTCTTAATGCATATCTTTTAAACCCTATGTTCCCCATCATACCTTTATTTCTAATTGTGTGTTGACTTGCTTAATTGGTAACTTATAAATTAAGTTATATCTTGAGGGTACCAGCCCCATGAGGTGACCAGCCCCAACATCCTAGGGGCACCAATATTAAAAAGTCATTATAAAATATTAAGTGGCAAAGTAAATCATGTGATGAAGATTAAAAAGGATGATGGCAGGAAAAGCAAATCGTATGGTTGCTTTTTAAATTCTTTTTGAAACTCAACGAATGCAACCTATCATTTAATATTGATGTTCAAAGGGTTATAAAAGGCATAAAGGTAGATTTTTAAAGCTCTATTTGCATGCAAAGGGCTAGAGAACTAAATCCAGAGGTGTGTATGGTGAATTGAATGACTGTAGTCATTGGTTTGAGTTTTTGATATGATTATCTCCATGTCTATATAAAAAATTAACTAGATGTGTGCAAGAAAGTGTGATATCTACAGTATATGAAGATTGCATAGCTTGCTATATTGTATTTGAAGTATGGTTTCTATAGTAAGTGATCATAACATAGTTGAACTGTGTGCAGAATGGTATTTGTAGTATGATGATTGTAACATGTGTATAGCGTGAATATCTTGTGAATAAAGAAGATTTCAATGAGTGAAATCTAAAGGAGTGATAAGGTTTTTGTACAAAAGTGAATCAAGATAACCCCCTGAGTTGTTTTGTTTTGTATCCAAGATGATTGTACAAGTTAGTGAGTGATGCAGAGGTGTTAGGTCCCCAAAGATAATCTAACAAGATCAAAAGGTTTCAATAGTTTGTGGGCTTCAACCAATAAGACTTCTCTAGCCTTCCTCTTGTCCTAAACTCCACCAAAGGGCTTCCTATATCTCCCACTTCCAATCACTTCCAGACCTCATTCAAAGGTCCAACACCATCTTATTGACCATATTAAACAACAGCAATCATAAAAATATCACCTTGTTAAGACGGATCTTCGGCTGCTATAACCATGCCACCATTCTCAATGCTCTTTTCACATGCAAACTTGACTCCAAACGGTGATCACCTCTCCCATTTACACTCCTCCTGCTTTTTCAGGGTTAGAAACATATGGTACATTTTAATAAGGACCTACTCCATGAGAATCAGAATCCTACATTCATGGAAAGGTCCAAAAATGCATTGCAAACCCTCAAAATCCCTGTTTTCACAGTCAAACAGGCAGTTCCAGAAAAACAGCGATAATTTCCTCTAGGAATGGAGTTAGGACCTCAAACCAGATGCATTGGAAAGCTTATTCAATCCTCTTTCCAACCATATATGGCTTGCCTCTGTATCTGTCCGTACAAAACCGTACCAACGCTGGAAACAGCAAATTTGCAGTCAAAAAGTACAGAAAAACAAGGAAAAGAGGCAAAAACGTGATTTTTATTCATCCAACCTTTCTCCTCGGGGTATGTGAGGGTATTTGTACATATGCAAGGTGGTTTTCAACTGTCCACAACTGTTTTTCAACTGTGGGGTCGTTTTCCCCTCTTTACAACACATGTTTACATTGGTTTTACAAAATAACTCTTAGAAAACCTTGCATTGCATGACTTCCTTTGACTAGACATACTTCAAGGACCTTAACATGACTTCATTACATATGAGAGTGGTCACTTGGACCTTATTAAAAAACATGAGAAATGGTCTTTCAAGACCTTATTAACAACTATGGTCTCTTAGAACACAAAAACTTCAAAATGTGCCTTATGGGGGTTTGATGACACCTCAGGTGCTCCTGCACCAGTGAGACTCCAATTTTCTAGTGAGGCACATTTTACCAGTGAGGCATTTTTATTTGCCAGTGAGGCGGTTTTGAGTGGTTTTTCATCCCTATGAGGGTTTTCCACTCATGAAACCTATTGTGTTATGGTCTCAATTTCTGTGTGATTCATTTTTCCTTCATGCTTGAACATTTAGTATTCAATTCCTTCTTTTGATAAATCTTATTGTCAAGTTTGATTCCTTCACTTTATCTTTTCAAGTTTGATAAGAAGTAAATATCTTGTTTTAGATACAACACTGATTCAGCCCCCCTCTTAGTGTTGATTGTACTCCAACACCCATGCCATTGTTGCAACCATGAGTTCTAATTGGCTTCCCATTGTGGATTATAATTTGAAGATTGGGATGGATGTTGTATCCATGCCCCCTACCATTGGATCCAACAAGGTTGCATGGTTGCCCATTGCTATTGTGGCCAGTTATACCGAGGTGCATTATTCCAATTATGAGGGTTTGAAACAGGTGGTGCAAATGACATGGAGTTGGTCAAAGGGTCCTGAAGCATACCTTGTCTTTGTTGCCATGGCCTTTGTTGTACAATGTAGAATGATTAACCTTCTTCATCTTATATGGCTCTGAAATTGACTTTCTCATTCTTACCCTTAGAAATACTAGCAAGTCCCTTGCATCAATAATTGGCCTTCTTCTATCGACAATGTGGAAAATATTCACTCAAAGATGCCTCTGATGCATCTTGTTTTTTATGTGTAGAGTGTCTAGCTATGTTGCTAGATGGCTTATGATATCCTCTTTGATGTTGGATAGGAGATTACTAAGCTCTACTCTGGAGACTCTAGTGGATGATTTACTTGAAGACAAGGTTCTAAAACCTCTATTTTTCTTTAGAGTAGAGCATGAATAGTTTCTACAGATTTGAGAAATTTCATCAAATCCCAGTTGAGAGATATCTCATGCTATAATTAGATTGAGTGCATCCATACATTTTTTGCTCACACCTCTTAGGAAGACTAGCTTGAGTGACTCTGGAGAGAGCCTATTCTACCTTGACTTTTTGAGGTAAAACTAAAATATCTCTACATAATCTTCCAGCGGCTCATCTTCTTTTTGTGACATCCCAAAGATGCCATTTCCCATCATGTCTCTGCCATGAGAATAGTCATGATATTTATGCAAAAAACTTCTCCTTCATGGTGGCCCAAATAGCTATAGAGTTCTTATCCACACCCATAAACCATCTTAATGCAGCATCCTTGAGGGTGGCTGGGAAGAGCTTGAGCCTATATGCATCTATAGTGTAATCATAACTCCTATAGAGCACATCAAACTCAAAGAGAAATGCATTAGGTGTTGGGAATTAAGGTGTCTCAACCTTGCTAATTCCTTGTATTATTTCATTGTATTTATTCATTTAATGCCTATTGTGTAATTAGGATGCAAATCCTATGTTGTAATCTTGTGGGAGTTGGTACAGTGATGTGTCATCCTACATGGAAGATGACCACATGTAAATTTGTCCTCACATGAGGAGATAGGCATCCCACTTAGTGGTAAGAATAATTTTTCATGTGTCGGCATCTTGGATAGTGTGTAAGGGAATATTGACCAAAACGGTCATGACAGATTCCTATGACAATTCTATGACATTTAAGAGTAAGAAATAGAAGATTCTATGATAGGTGAAGACATGTGTCGAGAAGCATCTTGGAAGAAGGCATCTTTGGGCACCCCAATGTGGGTTAGGACATGTTGTAAGAGAATATGCTATTTATAGCCTGTGTATGACAGATTCTCTTATAGCTGTAAGTTATGACAGCTATGACAGATTCTATGACAGTTGTAAGAGTCTTAAGAGCATATATCATTGCCCATCTTTTGAATAGGAGACCTCTTTGGGATGGAGTGACTTGACAAGCATCAAGAACATCCTATAGTGTTGGATAAGTCTCCATAGGTGTGGGTTTTGGGCCATGAGGCCATATTGGATGCCCATCTCAAGATAGAGCCATTTTTGCCTTGTATTTTCTATATAAACAAGTGCTTTGGAGAGGAGATGTATTATGTGATTGATAGGTACTGTTATGCTACCGGTTTGTCTCCAAATACAAGTGTCAAAGACTCCTGTAAGAGCATTGGCTCTATAATTGTATTGTAACCTTCATTGTTTACAAAATACATTTGAGTTGTGTTTTGGAGTGTGGGGTTTTACACCCATAAGGGTTTTCTGCACGTATATCTTGTGTCTCTCTCTTCTATCTCATTTCTATGTGTATGTGTTTGCTACAATATCTCCATTGTTGTTGTGAACAATCTATAATTGTAAAGGATAAAACAAATTTGCACTCTTCTCTCCTCTTTAGATTAGTGTGGGAAGTGATTTATGTACACCTAGCTTCCTTTTAGTTGGTATCAGAGCCTGGCCAGTTTTTAGTTCTAGCTGCTAGGTAGGGTGTTTTTGAGCTAATCTTAGAGTTGACATCTATGGGTGTGAAAATGGAGGAAGATGATCAGTGTATGACCCTACTTTGTTCTTTGCCAGAGTCGTGGGATCATCTTGTCATGGCCATTGGAAGCACTACTACCACCTTCAAGATGGATGAGGTAGTGTCTTCCCTATTATTTGAAGAAATGCAGAGAAAGACAACCGAGTCAGCCAAAGAAGCTCTTGCAGTTCATGAAGACTGAAAGAGAAAGGGAAGAAGAAAGACATGAAAGGTGAAAAGGGAAGATCCAAATCTCCTAGAAAGTTGAAGGCTCTCTATTGGAACTATGGAAAAACTGGGCATTTCTGAAAGGAATGCAAAGAGGAAAAGAAAAAGAAAAAGAAGAATGCCCTAGATTTAGACTCGAACAAGTCACAAGATGATGGTGATGCTTTCATCACAGCCCTAGTCACCCATGCATTTGATGATGCGTGGTTGATTGATTCTGGTGCATCATTCCACATGACCTCACATTGAAGTTGGTTCCCAAAGTATGAAGAGTTTGATGGTGGAAAAGTGTACCTGGATGACAATTCCCATCTAAAGATTGTTAGTCATGGAAGAGTCTCAATCTGATTCTTTAATGGACAAGTGAAAGGGATCACTGGGGTTATCCACATCCCAGGCTTGGCATGAAACCTACTTTTTGTAAATATGTTGAATGATGTAGGTATGCAGGTTGTCTTTTCAAAGGATGGATGCAAGGTGACTAGAGGATCTATGGTACTTGTGAAGGGTACTCAGAGAGGTACTCTATTTCAATTGGAGGCATGCACTTCATAGTGCAATAGTTCTTCTAACTCAAAGAAAAAAGTTGCAGTCACTTCATCCCCACCATCTGAACGAGTAGTGAAGAAATCTGTTGTAACACATTTTGATGGTTGTGCACATGCTTTGGAAGTTAAGCTTCCTATTGAAAAGAGTATGTTATGGTATTTGAGATATGGCCACATTGGTGAGAAGGGTCTTAGAACCATGAAAAAATAAAAACTTCATTGAGGGGTTAAATGATTGTAATCTCAAGTTAAAATTTTGTGAACATTGTGTATATGGAAAGCAAAACTATGTTTAATTTTACTATAGTTCTCACAAGTCTTCTGGTGTATTTGATCTTATTCATTCTGATGTGTTTGGTCCTATTAATGTTCCTTCCATTTCAAAATTTGTATATTTTGTATCTTTCATAGATGATTACAGTAGAAGGACATCAGTTTATTTTATTAGAAGCAAGACTGAAGTCTTTGGTCAGTTTAAGGAGTAGTAGGAATGAGTTTTCCATAGTCCATGATAATGAGTAAAGATATTTTGGATTCAACTGTATAGTTTGTATCTTTCATAGATGATTATAGTAGAAGGACATGATTTTATTTTATCAGAAGCGTGACTGAAGTAATTAGTCAGTTTAAAGAGTTTAAAGCCTTTGCTAAAAATTAGACTAGTAAAAAGATTAAGTGTTTGAGAACTAACAACAATGGTGAGTTTTGTTCAGCAAAGTTTGATAAGTTCTATAAAGAGCAAGGGATTGAAAGACATAAGACAACTTGATACACCCTGCAGCAAAATAGAGTTACAGAGAGGATGAACAGGACACTGATGGAGAAGGCTAGGAGTATGCTTAGTGGAGCAAGCCTCGAACAAAAGTTTTGGGTTGAAACTGTAGCCACTGCTTACTACCTAGTAAATAGGTCTCCTATATCAGCTCTTGTTGGTAAGACACCTATGGAGGTGTGGTCTAGTAAGAAGCCTTGAGTTAGACATCTTCATGTTTTTGGTTGTGAGGCATATGCACATGTGCCTACGGAGAAATGTTCTAAATTGGAGAACAAGGCTGTTAAGTGTATTTTCATTAGCTATGGTGTCAGTGTGAAAGGATACAAGCTTTGGGATCTTGTGGTTGAAAAAGTGTTGTATAGCAGAAGTGTTATCTTTAGAGAGCTAACACCTTCTTCCATTGTTCTACAGCTAGAACAAATAGAAAAGAAAGAAGATGTGGTTCAGTTTCCTTCTAGCCCTGAGATGACTGAACTGATAGACCCTATGAGACCTGACGATGAGGAGAACTCTAGCAGCTCTGAAAGATAAGAAGAAGAAGCAGAACCTCAACCTCAGCCATTGAGGAGGTCTACATGAACAAGAAAGAAACCTAATAGGTTTGGTTATTCATTACTTGATTCTAGTTGTGCTTTTTCTTTACTTACTAACACTGATGAGCCTAGAACTGTGAATGAGGCTATGGGCATGAAAGATGTAGGTTCCTGGAAGGAGGCCATGGAAGATGAGATGGCTTCTTTGGAGAATAATTAAACATGGGACTTGCTACCTTTTCCTGAAGGACAGAAACTCGTTGAATGCAAATGGGTGTTCAAGAAGAAATTCAGTGTAGATGGCAATGTTGAAAAGTACAAGACTAGATTGGTTGTGAAGGGGTACTCACAAGTGGAGGGAATTGATTATGGTGAAATTTTCTCTCCTGTTACAAAGCTGACATCCATTTGGTTCTTGTTATCTCTTAAAGTTGCTTATGACTTAGAGGTAGAATAGATGGATGTGAAGACAACTTTCCTTCATGGTGATTTGGAGGAAGAGATTTACATGTCATAGTAGAGCATTACATAGAGAGAGGTAAAGAAAATTTGGTTTGCAAGTTAAAGAAGTCTTTATATGGTTTGAAGCAGTCTCCTAGGATGTTGTATATGAAATTTGATGCCTTTGTGTTGTCCATTAGATTTTTGAGATCTAAATCTGATCATTGTGTATATTACAAGTTTGACAATGATTGCATTCTCATTATTGCATTGTATGTTGATGATATGTTGTTGATTGGGAATGTTAAGAATATGATTTTGATATTTGAAGTCTTAGTTGTAAGCACAGTTTGAGATGAAAAATCTAGGGGCAGCTAGGTACATTCTAGGAATGGAAATCAGAAGAGACAGAGTTAACAAAAAATGTTGGTTAAACTAGAGTAAGTATGTGAAAACCGTGTTGGATAGGTTCGACATGGTAGATTGTAGACCATTGTGTGTTCCTATTTCATTGGGGACAAAGTTGTCTATTAGTGATTGTCCAAAATCTCCTAGTAAGGTGGAGGACATGAGCAAAGTACCTTATGCTAGTGTTGTTGGCCATTTGATGTATGCTATGGTCTGTACAAGACCAAACATTGCCCAAAAAGTGGGAGTCCTTAGTCAATTTATGGCTAATCCTAGACGGGTACATTGGGATGCAGTTAAGCGAGTGTTCATATATTTGAGGGGTACTTCCAAGTATTCCATATGCTATCATGGTAATGCTACATGACCTTCACATTCTATTTGTATTCATGGATTATGATTGGGTAGGTGACATTTATAGCAGGAGATCCACCAGTGCCTATGTGTTGATGATGTTTGGTGGTGCAATTAGTTAGATGAGTAAGTGACAACTTGTGGTTGCTTTGTCCATAATAGAAGCTGAGTATATGGTAGCAACTCATGCATTCAAAGAAGCCATTTGTCTTAAGAGGTTGTGTTCAGATATTGGTGTTGATACAGGACAGATTACAATTTGTTGTGATAGTTAGAGTGTGATTTGCCTAGAGAAGAATCCAACTTTCCATGCTAGAACAAAGCATATTGATGTATAGTTTCACTTTGTGTGAGACATGGTAGAGGATGGGAAGGTGAATTTGGAGAAGGTAGATACTTTGACAAATCTTGTAGATGCATTAACAAAACCAGTGGGCATAGAGAAGTTCAGATGGTGTTTGGAGTCTATGGGCCCCTCAACCTATAGTAGTTAAATCATGTTATTTCTATTGGCTCTTACAAGGTGTTTGACAAGTGGGAGAATTTCAGGAATTAAGGTGTCTCAACCTTGGTAATTCCTTGTATTATTTCATTGTATTTATTTATTTAATGCCTATTGTGTAATTAAGATGCAAATCCTATGTTGTCATCTTGTGGGAGTTGGCACGGTGATGTGTCATCCTACGTGGAAGATGACCACATGTAAATTTGTCCTCAGATGAGGAGATAGGTGTCCCACTTAGTGGTAGGAATATTTTTCCATGTGTCAGTATCTTGGACAGTGTGTAAGGGAATATTGACTGAAACGGTCATGACAGATTCCTATGACAGTTCTATGACATGTAAGAGTCAGAAATAGAAGATTTTATGACAGGTGAAGACATGTGTCAAGAAGCATCTTGGAAGAAGGCATCTTTGGGTGCCCCAAGGTGGGTTATGACATGTTGTAAGAGAATATGCTTTTTATAGCCTTTGTATGATAGATTCTCTTACAACTGTAAGTTATGATAGCTATGATGGATTCTATGATGGTTGTAAGAGTTGTAAGGGCATCTGTCATTGATCATCTTGGGAATAGATGACCTCTTTGGGATGGGGTGACTTGACAAGTGTCAGGAAAATCCTACAGTGTTGGACAAGTATCCATAGGCATGGGTTTTGGGCCGTGAGGCCATGTTAGACACCCATCTCAAGATAAAGCCATTTTTACCTTGTATTGTCTATATAAATAGGTGCTTTGGAGAGATGTATTATGTGATTGATAGGTACTATTATGCTACCAGTTTGTCTCTAGGTACGAGTGTCGAAGACTCCTACAAGAGCATTAGCTCTGTAACTATATTGTAACATTAACTTCCTTTCATCAGGGTCTTTAGTGATTAGCCCATTAAAGTTTGGTAGAGCTAAAGGAGAAATATTTTTCAAGGTGCCTACTCTCTCTTGGTTTGTAATAGGAAAGGCAAAGGTAACTAGTTCAACTGGGTTCTCTACTACTTCGTCTACCATGATGCCTTGGTTCCATTCTGCAATATCTTCAAAATCCTTAGTGTTCTCCAAACCAAGGGATGATTCTCAGTGTTCTTCTTCTTCTTCTATTGAACCACTTGGAAGACACCTCCCTCTATGGTCTCTTGGCTGCCGCATACAATAATGTATGAGATAATGGCTATATTCCTACACTATGTTAGTGAATATTTTGGAGATGGATTGAATATCTAAGTGATCCTAAATGCTAAAAAGTACTATTTTGTAGTAAAGCCAATACAAACATAAATCAACAAGAACTTAGAAACTCTAAACCTTAGCACCATCCCTAACAATGGTGCCAAAAATGTTGAACCCAATTATTAACCAATAAATTGATGCAAAAAAGGCATGCACACTACTCAATGGACCAACAAATCCTTTATCGAGCAACCTATTGGTTATATAACATGATACATTTATATTATCAAAGAAGGGAATCGTAATCTTCTTGGATGATGTTGGTACTATGTGTATAGTTAAGGATTCCTCAATTTTATCCTAGAGGTTGTGTAAGGGGACTAAATAAAGAAAATACAATACTCTAAGTAAACAAGAATGATAGAAAATAATTAAGTTTATCTAACACAACAGTAATCAAATGATTCTTTATAACTTCTAAATAAAATAACAACTATCTATTGGTTCAGTCGGTGATCACCTTGACTCAGTGGATTCAATAACATAAATTACTAAAGTTAAATTGTTTCACACTACTCATAACAGTATACATCAATCACATATATAGATATAAACATAAAAATTATATACTAAACATGTGAATAAAGTGGAGAAACATAGTGCCTCAAGTGACTGGAATGAGTGACTATTATCCCACAAGATCTATCTAAATCTCTACTAAATCTTTGTAGTCATTAATAGAACTCAAAACACATATTCCTTTATTGAATACAAAAAGTAACAATGATACAACATGATCTAAAACTATATCTCTGTCCAATCTGTATGAAGCAAAATCTAATCTTCTCCCATCTAATCTAGTTAACCAAGATCAACATTGTTTATATGAATAAAGTTACTGGACAATAAATGTCATAACTATCCATTATCCCACATCATAAGAAATAATTTATTATAGAGAAACAAGAATTAGGAAACTAACTAACATGAAGATGGCATAGGTAATACAGTCCTACTATAACTCTACCTCTCTAATTATCCATGAAGAATAATCAAGGCTTAGAAACAAAATTATAAAGCACAATCTAGGGTCCATTATTCAAGACTACATAATTGAATGAAAGATAATCATCACAGAGTCATGGATGACTCATCCCAAGCAATTTGGGATCTCCTTCACTTGGCTACAAGTACCTATATCATCTTCTATGGATATCACTATCTCCTTCGGCTACAGGTTGTCCATTGTTCTTTCATGATATGAAGCCATGCTCTTGATACATGAGGAGTTAGTACACCACATAGTATTTATGCATCATTATCACTAACATTAACATAAAATACTAACATATTCCATAAGCAATCAATTGCCCATACACACATAGTTAACATCATATTATACACCATCTTCATGCTTCAATGTCTTAAGGATAAACATAGACATAATTAATACATATAGAAGTCTAGAAATGTCTTAGGAAATAGGAAATTAAAGAAATAAAAAGAAAACAAATCATGGTCTCATCATGGAGGTCCCTATCTTTTTGATAAAAACTATCCAAATAACCTTTCTTTATGTAAATGGAAGCCTAGATTTGATCCTAAGGCTATTCTTTATGCTGTAGCTGTTGAACACTTGGAATACTGAGAGGGGGTGAATCAATATTCTTTAAACCATTTACACATTAAACATTTAATCCTCTTCTACACTTAGAAATATTTAAGTAATTCAAACATAAAGCAAACAACCATAATCCATAACACATGAACACTAAGATTTTTATGTGGAAAACCCAAAAAGGGAAAAACCACTATAAGTGTTAGCTCACAATATATTATAACTAGTTAATGTAATACAAAAATGCTCACTATCCAAGTGGACTCACTACCCATTGAGATAGAAAGAGATAGAAAAGAAGGGTGGCTCACTGCCAATAATGAACTATTATAATTGCATCTACAAATGCATGGAATATAGTTCCATTGAAACACAATCAAGATCTTCTTTCACTAATCTAAATTACAACACTTCTCTACTCTTTTCTTTCTTGATTTTAATCTGTAGGTATTTTTTGCATCACAAAAACATACATACTTCTCTATTCTGAACACCAAAACAAACTTTTCTTATATATCTACTTCAGCTTCAACAACAACTAGGTCATCCTAAAACATGCCTCAAACTTAACCACATACTACACGCCAAGATTCAAACTATAAATAGGTTGTGGTAGACCTAAAATAGATCTCACTTAACTTAATAAATCAATTTTACCTTCCCTTTAGAATGTCTTTACCTATAACAATAAATAGGCTGACCTATTTGAGTGTAGCGTATAGGATAACATTAGGTCGGCCACAATATCCAATGTGGAGGAAAAAAACACATGAAACATGTTCTCCTAGGTTGGTAAGACCTATAGAACCTCTCAAGATTATTCTAGATCCCTTGGAAAGTTTCGCATAAAGCAAACATCTTCAGGTCAGCTCCATCACAAGAGAAACACAATCATACACTAACTGTCAGTTCACAACTCAATTACCTTACACCAAACAACATCAAACTTGGAACAAACACTTTTTAGACATCGACAAACATATCCTCAAATCCACAAAGAAAGATATTTCACTAGAGAAATGTAGACCAAAACAAACAAGTACTCTACATTGGTTCAGGCTTCACCCTATCAAGTTGGACTACTTCAACTAGAAACCAACTTTTCGGAGAACATGAGAAGATGAAATTCTAGATTTATATGCTCCTCATAGTCCTTGACAACATACTCAAACTTCCCAACAAGATCTTCAATCTGTATAAAATGTGGAGTAAAATACTGTAACACTATGCACTAAAGAGATAGTTTGATACTTAGCCAATTCTTCACTAAGTCTTCTTCTTCTGGAGTAAAACAACCTCTGAACTTTGAGCATACCATTGACCTTTGAACATTGTTGCTATCAATAACAACATAGCTTACTTGGATAGAAAACTAGGAGTGTCTCTAAAATGTATATTTCCAACAATCTCCCACTTTGGTATGGATGGCAACACATGATGTGAAAACCATCAAGACCAAAATACTGAGTGTTCTCCCCCTGAGACAAATATTTTCCACATCTGTATCTCTCCATCAAAATTTAACTTTTTCACATCTACTTCTCTACCCCTTTGATATCAATGGCAAAGGATATGAACTTTTTACCAGATTTATTTTTGTCTAGGACCATGAGTATATACAAACTAAAAATTTGCTCCCCCTAAGTGACTTATTTCTATATCAAAATTTCAAAAATATCTCTTAACCTTCCGCATATGTACATAAGAAATTAGGACTTACTGATATTTTGGGAGGATGTTTTTGAAGATTTTCTTAAATTGTATCACTTCTAAATCCCATCTGGCCTTAGCATATTTCAAAAACTATACATGTCCATTAATTTGTGATAGCAGATTTTTTGCCTTATCTATTGTAACATTAGTCATGTTCCGTATCCTACCAGCTTCACTGATTAGGCCTGACATGGAAGCTATCTCAAAACTTACAATCTCTCTTAGTTGGCTCATTTGATCCTTAATGGACTCCTGATTTAGTAATTTCTTTATATTTACACGATCCTTCTCTCTTACATCTCTCAGATCTCCTTTCAAATCTTTCCAAGGATCATAAGTTCTGGAAAGCTTTCCAAGTTAATTTTCAATTTCTCCTATCTTTTCCATTATTCCTTTTGTTGTTGTGGGCCAATTTAAGCAAAATTGATACAATGTGTTTGCATCACTAATGGTTGTACCAACATACTCAATGCTATTATCTAACAAAATTCGTGCTTTAGAGCACTTTATCACTCAGTTCTACTAAACTTTTGTCATCTATCTCTTCTCTTACTTTCTTTTCTATTGCAATCTCAAAAGACTCAAACTTATTAATTACAAACTCCATTAGCTTTTTCATCTGTAGGGTAGGAGTCAAAGAGGTATCTCTCTCCACATCTACAAAAATATTCTAAAAAATTATCATAGCTTCCTCAATCAACTTGTCTTCAATGTGAGATTTCAGAATCTCTTCTTGAGATGTGTCTTGGAACATTGTTACCAACTTCAACTTCTCTAAGGGAGACATGCTTGCCAAGTTTAATTGACCATCATTGCAAGGCACTGGAAACAAATTAAAGGCTAACCAGGATTGTAGCTATCTTTTTTAATAAAAAATTCTCTTATTGAATCAAGAGGTGAAGCTACTAAGTTTTCACCAGCAGTATCTCTCTTCTCTTCTCCAATGGATACATTTGTAGCAAGGGCTTCTAGAGGATCTTTACTTGTAGGTGCTTGATTTTCAGTATTGGTCACTAGGATAGAGGTGTCCTCTACTTGCCCTGGAATGTATCCATTCAACTTGTCCCCTTCTTCTACACTCTTCTCCACAACAGACCCTCTAATTTCTTCACTGGTTTCTAGGATCTCCAGAGAGATCACACCTTGATCCTCTAAGACTATAGAGGGTCATGGAGATGGCACACTTTGATCACCACATGCATCTGGAGCTACATTTGATGTGCCAACATTGGGAATTTGTTCAACTTCATCAATATCAGCAACAATTGGAATCTAAAGCTCAATGAGCACATTTAAAGCAATCTCTTCTGTCTCCTTTTTAAAATTTTCAATTTCATCTTTGTTACCAACCATCAAAGTATTGATTCTCCTCTTAGTCCTAAATTATTTATTTATCCTTTGAGTGGATTTAACTTTCTCTTTTCCAGAAGGGCTTGGATAGAACTTCATCAAAACATTTTCTTTCAATTCCACATCCTTAACCATAGTTTCATCTCTTTTGGCAGTCAGAATGCTAGCTAGGCTATTTGGTAACATATCTACTACTTCAATCAAGGATTTATTGAACATATCTAAATACTTTATTATTGTAGCTTCTATTGTTACCATGTCTTCATCAGTACTATAGTCCTAAAGATTTGCAACTTGATTCAAATTTCCATGCTTCACAATAGCATTGAGTGTAGCTTCAAGAGATATGGAAGTATTGGTCTTCTTTCTTTCTTCTTCTCCTTTCCTTTACCTTTTCCCTTACTAGAGGGTTCTCCTTCTTCTCTAAAACTATTTGTGTTTTCTCTTTTCTTGAAGAGATAAGCTTCTTTTTCCTTTTCAAAGATATCTTCCTCTTCTAAAATTGGTTCAGTTTTGACCATAGGAGGAGGTTTCTTTCTTTTATGAGTCATCCATTCACCTTCTTCTTATTCTTCCTTTTCTTCCATATTCACTCCATGGCTGACATATACATCTCTATTCTCTTTTCTCTTGACTAATCTTTTCTTTTCCGATTGAGAGGCACTAGTATCATCAATCTTCTTCTCTACATCAGTTGTAGCAGTGTCTTTGGAGGCCTTAAAAGCACCAGCAGGGGACAATGAAGTCCTACCAGACCTTCTTGAGTTGGGTGCTAGCTTCTTTTCAACTTTTCCTTCTGCTTTCTCACTTTATTCTTTTGTAGCTTTGGCTTCCTCAGCTACTTTCCTTTTGTCCTTTTCTTGTTGTAATTGTTCTTTGGATACTCAAACTTCTCTAGAACCTCCTCAATTATGCTTTGTGTTTTCTTCTATGATTGAGGCTTGTTTTGCTCTGAGTGAATTTTCATAGACTTTTCCTTGAATGTTCCAAACCTTTCTTCTAATGAGTCAAGAAGTTTGCTAAGCATTAATTTAGCCAAACCAACCAATGTGTCTTCTGGGACCTCATAACCAATCTCTGGAATCCAAATAGTCCTAGGTTCGATAGCTTCCATTAGGCACTCATCCTTGGTCACCATGAAAACAATGTCCTCATATTTTTCAACCACACTCCTAAGGATCCTGACCCTAGCTTGCATCTTCTCCTGAAATACTTTGAAAGATGCTTTTGATTAGGGTTTGTTTGCTGAAAATGCTAAATGCAATGAGTTCTCCTTTGTTTCACTACTCAAGATCTTTGTCTTCACTTGATAACTTGATTGCAATGTGAATTTCCTGCAATCAACATCAGGGTAAGTGCAAGAAGATGGGTGGCCAAAAAGGGGTCTTAAGTGGCCACTTTTTTTCTGAAATCAGGAAATACTGGCCTTGTATGAGAAATTAAGCATAGTTACACTCAAAATTTGGAGATGCAACCAAAATAATATTCGTAGTGCTCGGAGTCTACTTTCTAAACTACTTTTTTTTTTTAAAATGGTATATTTTAAGGGTTTCAAAAGAGGGAGCCACAGAAATTGGTGTTGTTTCTGTCAAAAAAACATAACATAGCATGTTTTGTGGCTCCCTCAAAAGGTCAACTTTTTTTTGGTATTTTTAAAATTGGTTTGGTGAGAAATTAACTAATAGCATGTAGTTTATGCTTGATTTTTCTAATAATTTTTTGATGAATATTTGATTTTTTACTAATTTTCAAAGTGGACACATCCTAAAAAATAGAATTTTGCATGTGATACCCCTATAAATTTTGAAAACTAATTGAAAATCATTTTTTTCTTTTTTTAATATTTGTAGAATGGAGTCTAGTTTCTAAATATGTAATTTTTTTGAAATTTCAATGAATAGTTAATTTACAATGAAAAAAAGACCAAACAGTGGTTTTTGCCTTAAAACAAACACACAAACAAAAGAAATTAAAGATGAAAGGCTTAACATTGTTAAAATGTGAAAAAAATCACATCATCAAATAGCTAAGAGAAATCCTAACATTACCCAGGTCTTCGATTTGTTCGACCTACATGTGCAAATCTAAGGGTTAGCACGAACGAAATTATGTGAAATATTGAAGAATATGGAAAAACACGTCTGTGGCTATTCAAAAGGAACTCCAAGCCTTTGGGTTGGAAATCCAAAGCAAATCCCAAGCCCAAGGCTTGGGATTCCCAAAGCAAAACATAACACGAGCACATTATAACGCACTCGCATTATGTTTTGCTTTGCATTTTTCCTTTTCCACAAAAGTTTGTGTTATTTGTCATGTTTGCAATAACGTGAGCACATTATAACGCGCTCGTGTTATGTTCCCCTTAAATTTTTTTATGTTCAAGGTTATTAATCATGTATGTATGTATGTATGCCTATATGCCTCTATGTATGTATGCCTATATGTATGTATGTATCTATGTATGCCTATATGTATGTATATATGTATCTATGTATGCCTATATGTATGTATGTATCTATGTATGCCTATATGTATGTATGTATAGTGTCGACAGCAGAGGAGGGTAGAGATGGGAGTGAGCCAGATAAGGGAGGAGAGGGGTGGATAAGGATTGAGTGATTTAGGTTTAAGGTTGAGGGTTGAGCATTTAGGGATATGATTTAGAGTTTAGGGATAAGGGTTTAGAGTTTAGGACCTTGAGGGATTAGTGTTTAGGGTTGAGGCTTTAGGGATAGTGTTTAGGGTTAAGGGTCGAGGGATTAGGGTTAAGGTAGAGTGTTGAGGGTAGACGGATTAGGGATAAGGTTTATGGTTGAAAGTTTAGGGTTGAGGGATTAGGGTTTAAGGTATAGTTTAGTAGTTCTTGTGGATAGAGCCAGTAAACAATGGGAGATTATTTGCCTATTTCATAACAATATACCTCCCCTAAGTGCGGGGTGGATAGCAAGAAACATAGATGTACCCCAATGCAATTTTTTTCTCATAATGATCATCCTTATGATTTCAACTGTTAATTACTCACTGTGGATGTACCATACGCAAAGCTTTTCTCATAGTGTGTACACCTATTGGCATAATGAACCCCAGATGGGCTAGAAAAACATGCCATATAACATTACTAACATTAAAAATGTTCATTGCCATTTTTCTGACATATTCTTGCAACTCAAATATCTTTAAGAGAAGAGTGTCAAAAATGATGGGTTTAACAACCTAACATAAGGCAAAGCAGTTTTGTTGGGTTTAGGGTTTAGGGTTCAGGGATTAGGGTTAAGGGTTGAGGGATTATGGTTTAAGGTATAGTGTTGAGGGTCGAGGGTTTAGGGATAGGGTTTAGGGTTGAGGGATTAGGGTTTAGGGTTGACGGATTAGGATTTAGGATTGATGGATTAGGGTTTAATATTGAGAGTTGAGGGTTGAGGGTTGAGGGTTTAGGGATAGGGTTGATGGTCAAGGGATTAGGGTTAAAGTAGAGTGTTGAGGGTAGAGGGATTAGGGATAGGGTTTAGGGTTGAAGGTTTAATGATTAAGGGTTGAGGCTTTAGGGATGAGGGTTAAGGGATTAGGGTTTAAAATATAGTGTTGAGCGTCAAGGGTTTATGGATAGGTTTTAGGGTTTAATTTTTAACGGTTAAGGGTTGAGAGATAAGGTTTAGGGTTTAGGGATAAGGGATTAGGGTTTAAGGTATAGTGTCGAGGGTTTAGGAATAGGGATAGCATTTAGGGTTTAGGGATGAGGGATTAGGGTTTAGGGTTGAGGGATTAGGGTTTAGGGTTGAGGGATTAGGGTTTAAGGTATAGTGTCGAGGATTGAGGGTTTATTGATAGTGTTTAGGGTTGAGGGTTGAGGGATTAGGTGTTAGGGTTGATGGATTAGGGTTTAAGGTATAGTGTTGAGGGTTGAGGGTTTAGGGATAGGGTTTAGGGTTGACAGATTAGGGTTTAGGGTTGACAGATTAACGTTTAATGTCAAGGTTAGGGTTAGAGTGTTGAGGGTAGAGGGATTAGGGATAGGGTTTAGGGTTGAAGGTTTAAGGACTGAGGGTTGAGGCTTTAGGGATGAGGGTTTAAGGCTTAAGATATAGTGTCAAGTGTTGAGGGTGTAGGGATAGGGTTTAATTTTAAAGGGTTAAGGGTTAAGGGATAGGGATTAGGGTTTAAGGTATAGTGTTGAGGGTTGATGGTTTAGGGATAGGGTTTAGGTTTGAGGGATTAGGGTTTAGGGTTGATGAATTTGGGTTTAATGTTGAGAGTTGAGGGTTGAGGGTTGAGGTTGAGGGATAGGGTTAATGGTCAAGGGATTAGGGTTAAATAAGAGTGTCAAGGGTAGAGGGATTAGGGATAGGGTTTAGGGTTTAAGGTTTAAGGATTTAGGGTAGAGGCTTTAGGGATCAGGGTTAAGGGATCAGGGTTTAAGATATAGTGTCGAGTGTCGAGTGTGTAGGGATAGGTTTTAGGGTTCAAGTTTTAAGGGTTAAGGGTCAAGGGATCAGAGTTAAGGGTTGAGGGATTAGGGTTTGACGTTGAGGGTTGAGTACATTGAGGTTTGATGATTAAGGGTTTCAGGAGAGGGTTGAGGGTCGACAGATTAGGGTTAAAGTAGAGTGTCGCAGGTATAAGGATTAGGGATAGGGTTGGAGGGTTTAGGGATAAGGGATTAGGTTTTAAGGTATAGTATCGTCCCTGTTTAGGGTCTAGGAATAGGGATAGCATTTAGGGTTTAGGGATGAGTGATTAGAGTTGAGGGATGATGGATTAGGGTTGAGGATTAAGGGATTAGGGTTTAGGGATAAGGTTTAGGGTTGAGGGATGAGGGATTAGGGTTTAAGGTATAGTGTTGAGGGTTTAGGGATAGGGTTTAGGGTTGAGGGATTCGAGTGAAGGGTTGAGGGATTAGGATTTGATGTTGAGGGTTGAGGCTTGAGGCTTTAGGGTTTAGGGTTTAGGGATAGGGTTGAGGGTCGAGGGATTAGAGTTAAGGGTTGAGGGATTAGGGTTTGATGTTGAGGTTCAAGGGTCAAGGTTTTAGGGATAGGGTTGAGGGTCGAGGGATTAGGGTTAAAGTAGAGTGTGGAGGGTATAAGGATTAGGGATAGGGTTGGAGGGTTTAAGGATAAGGGATTAGGGTTTAAGGTATAGTATCGAGTTTGTTGAGGGTTTAGGAATAGGGATAGCATTTAGGGTTTAGGGATGAGGGATTAGAGTTGAGGGATGATGGATTAGGGTTGAGGGTTGAGGGATTAGGGTTTAGAGATAAGGTTTAGGGTTGAGGGTTGAGGGATTAGGGTTTAAGGTATAGTGTTGAGGGTTTATAGATAGGGTTTAGAGTTGAGGGATTAGAGTGAAGGGTTGAGGGATTAGGATTTGACATTGATGGTTGAGGGTTGAGGCTTTAGGGTTTAGGGTTTAGGGATAGGGTTGAGGGTCGAGGGATCATAGTTAAGGGTTGAGGGATTAGGGTTTGATGTTGAGGGTTGAGGGTTGAGGTTCGAGGGTGAAGGGTTTAGGGATAGGGTTGAGGGTCGAGGGATTAGGTTTAAAGTAGAGTGTGGAGGGTATAAGGATTAGGGATAGGGTTGGAGGGTTTAGGGATAAGGGATTAGGGTTTAAGGTATAGTATCAAGTTTGTTGAGGGTTTAGGAGTAGAGATAGCATTTAGGGTTTAGGGATGAGGGATTAGAGTTGAGGGATGATGGATTAGGGTTGAGGGTTGAGGGATTAGGGTTTAGGGATAAGGTTTAGGGTTTAAGGTTTAGGGATAGGGTTTAGGGTTGAGGGATTAGAGTGAAGGTTCGAGGGATTAGGATTTGACGTTGAGGGTTGAGGGTTGAGTCTTTAGGCTTTAGGGTTTAGGGATAGGGTTGAGGGTCGAGGGATCATAGTTAAGGGTGTAGGGATTAGGGTTTGACGTTGAGGGTTGAGTTCTAAAGATAGGCAAACAGAGATTTTGTATTCAGGTTATTTAGATGTTGATGGGTTTAGACTTGAGCTGAAATGTTAGACTCTTAATCTAGCTTGAAGAGAGTTTATGTCGTCAAATGTAGATTTATTGTTTCGATTATATTGATTGCCTCTCCAGTTTTGGGGTGTGGATGTTTTGGAATCAATCTAGAAGTCTTTAGGAGACTTTGTGGAAGTGGATTGGCAATCACTTGACAGAACCCCTGCTATTTATGCTTGGATAAGGATTTGTCACAAACTCAAACTTCTTCCAAAGAAGATCTATCTTTCTTCCTCGATGGGCATTTTCTATCAAGAACTTGATTATGAGGGCTTGCCCCTTCATTATTATGCCTATCATATGGTGGAGCATCTGGTAAGCTCTTACAGGAAATAAGAAAAGTTCTCCCTCAAAAACCTTGTGGTCATTCAAGTCTCTAGGGAAGGTTTGGAAAGAGAAATGGATCACCAAAGAGATGAAGAATTTCTTATTTCTCAAACACCATCAGTGGTTTTTCTCTGATGCAGAGGACCTACCAAGATGGAAAGCATTTAAAGATTATATGATCTACAAAGGAAAATCTCCTAATTCTCCCAAAATGTCATCCTTCAGCAAGTCGGGACCAAGTGGCTTGGCTCTTTCAGTCATGGATCCTCCCGTATTTAAGAGGAATTGTAAGGCTTGGAAGTTTCAGTTGATGAAGCACAGGATGTGGTCATCCTTGCTTGTGTTAAGGAAGATAATGCATAGGATGTGATCAATCTATAGTAGGACAAAATGCGAGCGCGTTATAACATGCTCACATTTTGTCCTACTATAGAAATGGTAAAAAAGTGTTGACTCCCATGATCTAGGCCCACATGCTCTATTTTCATACTGATTCTGCGCGTGCTCTGACAAAAAGAAGTGCTTTCATATTGTTGGGAAGTTCACATGCACATTTGACACATTCTACCACCTTTGCATGATCTTTCCACCACCTTTTCTGCTTTGCCAACTTGAGAAGGAGGAAATAACATAGTTTTCACACCAAGTTTGATATATATCTATTCAAGTTTCAATTTTTGTAGTGTTGCAATGTTAATTGTGATTCAATTTTAGGAATTTAACATTATAGATTGGTTAATAGTATTTTTGTTAGTAATTATATTTGAGTGTTATTCAATTTAACATTGAAAAGGAAGCAAGTGGTGAAAAACTCAAATTGTTGAGGAGTTTGATGCAAGAAGAAAAAAACACTACATAATTAGGTACTCTCTCCATTCGAATCTTCATTTTTTAGGTATGTCAAGTCTCTACATGCATGTTCTTTACATTTTCCTTAATTCTATTTGAATTACTTTATCATGCTTTATCATACATGTTTAAAATAAACACATTCCCAATCAAGAAAGTAGCCTACAATCTCACATGATGCCATGTATATTTTCTACACTTAGGCTTTTTAATAATTATGTGTAATAAACAGACCTTAACATACCATGATGTCAAACTATACAAGAATAAATCCTTACAACATAATAAAAATACAATCCCACTATTATATTATATTCATTTCTTAGGAAGCAATATTGGTCTCTTTATCATGCTACAGACAAATTCTCTGTCATGCCGAGGAAAAGATCAAGAATTAAACCAACACAGGAAGAGATAGAAGCTAAGAATGCAAAGAAAGCAGTGGCTATGAGGGAACCTCATGAGAAAAGGAAATTGGACATGATAAATGAAGACATGTCAATTGAAGAGGAACCACAACCATCACAAAGAGAACGAATGCAAAAACTTCGTGCTATGAGAGATTTGAATACCATAGTTGGAGACATGTCCTCTACCGCAAGTCAACATGTAGGGACACCATCTACCACATCTCAAGTTGAGAGTACATCATCACTCACATGTGATGAAGGAGGTATGCCTTCATTCCCACCTCAACCTCAAGGTATGTCATCTATTCCATCTTTGATCGAAGGTATGCCATCTAGCCCATCTCATTTAAATATTGATGAAATTCCTAATGTTGAGATGAATTTACCTAACTTAACACCACCTAGCATTTTGCATAGAAAGCCAAAGTTTTTGATTGATATTGATGAGAATATTTTGCAGCCAATGGAAGGTAAGATTCCAAAACACACTTGTAGAAGATATGCTCATAAGATTTGGAGATTGTTCTTTGAAAAGTTGAATGAGACTGCAAGATGTCAACTATTCATTGAAATGATGTGAAGTATAAAGTATAGGTCCATCATGAAGATTCTTGGGTTGAGAACATTAGAGGCTTCAAGTGAAGAATCTAATGAGCGCATATGAGAGAGTGGGTAACACCTCACGCACAAAAGATAGTAATGCAACATGGCATGTGATTACATCAACTATAGTAAGTAGTCAAACGAGGAAAGCTCGTCTCATTAGAAAGACAAGTCAAGAATTCATAATTAATAGGAAAACTTTATCAAGAGCCATTGGAAGACGCCAAAGAATTGAGGACACTAATGCCAATGAATTATGGGCGTTCTCGGGGATACTACCATGAAAAGATAAACCAATTGTTGAAGCATTGAGATCACTAATTGAAGACTTTTGGAAGAATTACACAAGGGTATCTCTGAATCAAAGGGATGTGGTAAGAAGGAGAATCAGTAGTTAGAACATGAGCCACATCCAAAGCATTTTTTGGATGAGACTCAAACACAGTTTTATGGTAAATTTCTAGAGAAGTGTCCTCAAATTAAAATTTGTCAAAGATATTTTGAAATGCTAAAACCTTTCTATGTCAAGATAAATCACACATGCACTACTTGTTGTTGTAGATTACATATTGAATTTTCTAACCATTTTGATGCTTATAGGTCTATATGTTTAGATATGCATACTAACAATGTTTTGCAGGGTTGTGCCATATGTGCCCCACCAACATCTTCAAGAGACTTCATATCAAGAATTTTATGTGAAAGAGAGGAAGGTTAAATATTATACAAGAAATTATGCTTGGATGGCACATGTCATCGTTGTGGTGGCTTGCAACATTTGCCAATATGTGAACATATGGAAAGAACACATGCGGTTGGAAACGAACTAGTAGAGTTTGGTAAGTATAAAACAGTGGCATACAATACAAAAGATGGTAAAGAAGAAAATAGGTGTGAATTGGTTATTGAAAAGATTCTAGTGTATCAGTTTATGCCTATATTTCGTGACAACATAGTGTATGAGTATGCAAGACATGCCCATAGAGCTTGATGGTTGGACATGCAATTCAAGTTATGCAAGGACACATTTCTGGTTGGTAGAATTGTTTCACTCATCGACTTTGTAGAGAAGTATAGTCTACAGCCATAGGGTGAGGTGCAATCGCAATATTACAACTCCACATAGGTTTCTATATTTGTGCACATCACATTCATTCATGCGAATGATAGTACATAGGATGACAAAAAGATCATAAGGGAGTATAATTTCTATATTAGTGATGATCGTACACATTCTACGGAGTTCGTGCAAGGTTGCTTTCAGGTGCTCTACAATGATTTGGCTAGAAGGGGCATATCATATGGTCAGATAATTGTGCGTCACAATTCAAGAACTCACAAAATTTCTATTGGCTAAGTAGGAGGCATAATTTTATAGGTATTCAGCATATGTGGAACTTTTGTGAGGCTGGGCATGGAAATGGGGAGCATGATGGTGTAGGAGCATGTATCAAAAGAGCCATAGCACAAGAAGAGTTAAAGTATAAATACAATGCAAAGTTGACAGATGCAAAATCAATTGTCGAGTGGTGTAATGCTTCCATGGGTCTAGGTAATGAAGGTAAGTCTTCAGTTTGTAGATTTTTTGGGTTGATAGATGATACTAACATTGCGCCATATGAGGACTGTTGTACACTGATAGGATCAAATGAGATGCACTCTTTAAGAAGCTCAATTGCAGGTTCATGGAGTATCCATATGCGAAAGATGTCATGCTTTTGTTCTTCTTGTATAATTCAAGTTTGGGATGAGTGCAAGTCAAAGGAGTGGGTTGACAAATGGCAGTTAAGTTATATTAGTCCACTTGACATGTATCCACCCCGACGGCACTGGAACTAACACAAATGGAATCATCAATTCACTTTGACCACATATCAGATTTAGTTCAAACAAGTAATATAGGGCATGTATATGTATCTAATTTCATCTAGTTCAACTAGGCAATGTCATCTTACTTTGTAGTGTTTTTGTAATGTTGACAATTTCATCTAATTTGCTACACATATCAATGTAGGGCACGTATATGTAGTTATTGTAGATAAAGATAATAAAGAGGGAACAAATTATTACTTATGTCATTGTGTTGAGGCCAAAAAGCAATTGGAGGGCCCTGTTATAGATGGAGAAAACATCGAATACCCTACAGGCTCAGTGGTTATTACTGGAACATGGCTTAGAAGGTACCCACATAAGAGTGTTAATGTTTGGCTATTTCAGGACTTTGACATGCATCGAAAGATTCTTCATTAATCGAACCTTGTTGTGGCATCCAATGTTCATTTGATAAAGTATCGGGGTAGACCTTACAACAAAATCTTGTGGAAGGTGCGTGAGTCTGACCATGAAGCAATACTTGACACAATAAAGAGTAGAGAAGACCCGGATGGTTCATTGGATTAATTTTTAAGTATTCACATTGATTTTCTAAAGTCATGTTACATTGAGTTGTAAGTATGCACATTAATTTGTAAGGTTTGTCTTTTTTTGATTTCTTGCTGCATTTTTACACATATACACATTTTTACATCATCACGTTATGCATTTTTGGTGTCCTGCTCCTGATGCGACTAAACTAACTATTCCAACGCATCTAGATAGGTACATTTAGGCTAGGCATTGTTTTGTTTTTCACCCAAACATGTCGAAATAGTCCAAGATACATTGTACTGACGATATCCCTAAAGAGTCCAAAGTGCAAAAAGGCAGCAATTTTTGACGAGATGTTACTCAAAAAATGTATCACTTAGAAACATTTTGTTTGAGGGAACTTGATCATGTAGAGTGCCTCTACAATAAGCTCTCTTAATTTTTTATATCTCTAAGGCATTTGCCCATGGTGAAAATTTTTCTGCTACCCCAAAAATCATCAGAAGGAGGTAGTGTAAAGTTACAAAGGGGTATAACTTTCATCTTGCTCCTGATGTGACCAAAATGACTATTCCAATGCGTCCGGATGGGTACATTTACACTAGGCATGGTCCTTTTTTTCACCCAAACATGGTGAAACAGTCTGAGCTACATTGTACCGACGATATCCTTGAAGAGTCCAAAGTGCAAAAAGATAGCAATCTTTGATGAGATGTTACTCAAAAACTGTGTCATTTAGAAACATTCCATCTACAGAAATATGATCATGTAGAGTGCCTATACAATAACCTCCCTTAGTTTTTTATATCTCTCAGGCATTTTCCCATGGTGAAAGGTTTTCTGCTACCCCAAAAAGCATCAGAAGGAGGCAATGTAAACATGCAAAGGGGTGTAACTTTCATCTTGCTCCTGATTCAACCAAACTGACTATTCCAACGCATCTGCATGGGTACATTTACGCTAGGAATGGTCCTTTTTTTCACCCAAACATGTCGAAACAGCCCGAGCTACATTGTACCGACGATATCCCTGAAGAGTCCAAAGTACAAAAAGACAACAATATTTGACGAGATGTTACTTGAAAACTATGTCACTTAGAAACATTTTGTCTAAGGAAATACAATCATGTAGAGTGCCTCTACAATAACCTCTCTCAGTTTTTTATATCTCTAAGGCATTTGCCCATGGTGAAAGATTTTCTGCTACCCCAAAAATCGTCAGAAGGAGGCAGTGTAAAGTTGCAAAGGGGTGTAACTTTTGTCCTGCTCCTGATGTGACCAAACTGACTATTCCAACGCATCTGGATGGGTACATTTACACTAGGTATGGTCCTTTTTTTCACCCAAACATGTCAAAACAATCCAAGCTACATTGTACCGATGATATCCCTAAAGAGTCCAAAGTGTAAAAAGGTAGAAATCTTTGACGAGATGTTACTCAAAAACTGTGTCACTTAGAAACATTCTGTCTGAGGAAATATGATCATGTAGAGTGCCTCTACAATAACCTCTCTCAGTTTTTTATATCTCTAAGGTGTTTACCTGTGGTGAAAGGATTTCTGCTACCCCAAAAATTGTTAGGAGGCAGTGTAAAGTTGCAAAGCATTGCTAAGAAATCCTTAATACTCAAACACTCCAATGAACTGAAGCAACTTCTTCTTAGGTACAAATGTAAGGGTACATAAGGGGAAAATGGCTCCTAGATGACGTAGTGCATTTCTATGATTTCATTCACATGTTTAAATGTTTGAGAAACTCTCCTTTACTAAGTGCTTATCCTCATGTCAATGTTAAGCTTTATACCTCCTAGGCATTCAATTAGGTGATGTTATTAGATACAACTTACCCTTAGGTGCCAATGTAGCTTCTTCAATCTATCACACTTCTAGGTGCTCAAATTTTAGGTGTTGGAGTTGTATCTTATTCCTAGGCGCAATTGGATGATCCTCCTAGATCTAGGCACTCATGATGGTGGGAAATTACATGAAGGGGCGCCTAAGTTGAATTTGACTTTGTATTTGATATTTTATGACTCCAATTGACTAGGAATGGCTCAATTTCTAAAATGCTGACTCAATAATGTAAGTTTAAGGTCTTTTCCTCCTAGGCACCAATTAATGAGTTCACTAGATGCAATTTCTCCTAGACTTGAAGATAGTGAAAGAACTTGAAGGTTGGATGGATGTCTTCGAATGTTTGATGAAGAAGTGTTCCAACTTGAAAGGTCCTTTGAAGTGTAGATATTGATGATAACACTTTCCCTTATATGTGAAGTAGATGACTTCTCAAGGAGGCTTGAATGTATCAGAAGGACTTGAAATTGAATGGATGTCTTTGGAATGCTTGATGATGATGAGAAGTTCCTTTGGAGTAGCTACATGCTAATCTTGAAGCGATGATTGATGAAGAATCTAGTCGATACTTGAAGATGAATGGAACTTGAAGTGATAGATGGAAGTCTTCAAAAATGATGTAACTGGTGATATCGTTGATGAAGAAGACTTGAAATATATCTTGTTGTGACCTCTTGGAGCAGCTACCTCTTGAAGTGGTGTTTCCTTGGCAGTGATTAATTCCATCTTAACTCTTTGGCATGAATGAATGTGAAAGGCTCCTTTGGAGCAGCTACATGATGACTCTAGGTGACTCCAAGCTCTTGTTCCTACCTTTTCCTTCAATCTTCCTAAAATACAAACCAAGAAACACATCAATCCTCATGATAAACATTTTATAACACAAAGGAATCCTCTTTAAACATGGAATAATCTTACTACAAATCTAGGCGCATATATAGGTAAAAAGAAGAGCAAAGGGCACCTAACAGAAGTTGGTCCATATTTATCACTTTAAATGATTTCAAACAATTGTAATGGCTTAAATAGGTCAATCTCCCTTAAGAGATTCATTCAAAAGGTGTCTTTCAATGCAATTTCTCCCTTAGGCACCAGAATGGGTTTGTACTGATGGAGAGTGCGCCTAGATTTAAATGTCTTTATACTTGCAATTTTGAATTCTAAATGATGAGACATGTCTTAGAATGAATTCTATCTTTCAAGTGCTCACTCCAAAAGGTCATCTCATGCAATTTCACCTAAGGTGCTCATTGAGGTGTCCTTAGAGGGTAAAGTGCACCTAACTCAATTACCTTTATCTTTATCATTTTTGTGCTTTCAATAATTGAAAATGACCTAGAATAATCCTTTCTCTCAAGGCACTCACCTATTGATATGAAATCAAGTTATTTCCCTTAGGTGCAATTTTAGGCTTGTATGGGTGAAAAGTGAGCCTTACATCCTTAGGTGGTTCTTTCTAATTCTCAATGATTTCAATCAAATGCCAAGTGTCTAAGGAATCTTTTGTCTTGAGATGATTAAATTTTGAGGTTCAAATCTCTTCCTTAATCAAGGCACAATCTAAGGGTTGTATAGATGAAAGTTGACTTCAACTTGGGTGCTCATTTGAGTTGGGAGGAGCTAGAATTTGTGCCTAGATTGGAGATAGATATTTGGCTTATTTGATGATGGTCTCAAGTCTCTCTACCAAGGCACATTTTGATGATGTTCTTATTTAAACTCTTGTGAAGACTATCTCATCCCTAAGTGCTCATCCTCATGATTTTCATGCACTTGGACTTCAAGGCACCAAAACTAGTAGAAAAATTCACAAGGAGCACCTTTGCTTTGGAAGAATTTCTTATTGACCATTAGGCACACTTTGGAGTTGATATGTACTTCCTTTACTTCCATATACTAAATTCATCATAATTATTGTCAAATACTTCTCCAAGTTGATTGATAACATGCTTCTTGATGTTAAGATCCTTCATTCACTCCTTCTTAGATCTAGGCACTCATGATGGTGGGAAATTATATGAAGGACACCTAAGGTTCAAGATAGGTTCTTTCCACTCATCTTAACTTTCAATCATTGTAGTTAATCTCAAAAGACATCATTTGAAATGAGAAACCTCCAAGACTTGTCATTGTAAGTTGATTTCCTCCAAGGTGCCAATACAAGGTTCTTTTGAAGGCAAAGGGCGCCTAGGCTTATGGGGCTCAATTTGATGTAATTATTGAAAGCTCAAGATGAATTAATGCTTATTGAAAATGCCACTTAGTCCTTCATTTGCATTCTAGGTGTCATTTCCTATTGACTTATATACTCCTCCTCATGCTAGGGCACCATCATGAAGTGGTTTAGACAATAGGTGTGCTTCACTTACTAAAGGCTTGTTCTCGTTCCACCTTAGGTGGACTTTTATGGTGGAACAGGTGTCAATGGGTGTCTTGTCTTAAATGAATGCTCTCGCCAAGTTGGGAACCCTTTTGAGGCTTTATGAGTTGTAAATTGCACCTTAACCCTTCATGTTTGTTGCTCAATGTTTGAATGTTTAAGAAAGTCTCCTTTAGGCGCTCATCTTAATGACTTTTTCTCAAGGCGCAATCATCTGAATGACTTGGATATTCATCCTAGTGTTTCAGGATATCAGGTTACCAGACTTAGTCATTTTTAGGATCTCAAACATAAAGAATAACATGATGATTCATTTTTTGTATTGCATATAGTTGACATTGTGTGCTACTCATAAAGAATATTAATATTTTCTGTTCAACATGATGATTCATTTTTTTTTAAATACAACTTTTATCTTTTAGTTCCAAAATGAGGTTTAGGTGATACTTGAATAACAATAGCTAGCTTATTGGATCAACAAACATCCTATGTAATACAATTAGACTTTAAATATTAGAAGCAGCCATCTACATATATCCATTCAAATGTGGATTTATAATGCAAGTATGGATGCCATCAATAAAAAAGATTTGTATTAACCAAATATCCATATAGGCATACATCAATATCTGTTGATATAAGTATAACATATATACAAAATAGCCATATAGGTTTACAAGAATGCCATATAGGCATACAATGTCAACTATATACAATACAAAATATATGTCCACAAATGCCATATAGGCATTGTTATCACCCAGTTTTGCACCCTTGCATATAGTTGTGAAACCTCTGCAAACTAAAATAACATGGGAATGATCTCTAAGTGTGGGACTTTGCTAAATGAGACCAAACCTCCGGAGAAGGCTGGCTTCCTTGTCTAGTTATCACCTAAAACTACTAAATTTTGGGGGGAAAAGGGAGACAAAAAGCTTGTAATGGAAATGAAATAAAAGATTGAATACAATGGTGATGCAGTAGACAGATTTAAAGAAATTTTCACAACTCTGAGAAGATGCACAATGTAATCAAATACAACAAGTAGGTATACATAGATTAGATGACTCTAGCAGAGGTGAGAAGCAATATGATTGAGAGGAATGAAACATTCACAGACAAACCATATGCAAATTCACATAGAACTAGAAAAAAACCAGTAAAGAGGTAAAATTAACTTGCATATATTCAATGGAAAGGCACGGTTACAGCATATGAAAATCCTATTTGGAAAATAGAAAAGCCTTAATGCCAAAAAATTTCCAACCCTGTTTACAACATTCGAATGCATACTTATAGCATTCAAAAACTATCCTAAGTCGGTTACAAAAATTTCCTCAAAGAGCTGTCATAAAAAAAATATCTCAATTGATGATTGTCCAGCTACAATAGGTATGGCGTCAAAATCCAGCGCTAGGCATATAGGAGATATTTCAAGTCTTTATTGCAGCTGCTTACTCATCGCTAATCTTCAGCCAATGCATCAGTGAAGAGATATTTTGATCATGAATGCGAGTAGCTTCCCTTACCTATAATAATGAATGCAAAAACTATCTATATCTCATTCAAGAAGTCACTGAAATATCCAGTCGTCCAAAATATGCAACTCCAGATCTGAATTTGAAAAAAGTGACAAAACTCCTAAAAAAACCCTAACAAATGAAAGAGGGGGCCAAAATATGCAACTTTGCCTCTTGGAGCATGCTGAAATTTGCCAAAATGAAGGAGATACAGGTGGTCAAACTTTCGATCAACTGCTTGTATATATAACTTTTGCATTTCTATGTATATCGCTGCATCTTGGTGCTTGAATCAACATTCAAAAACTCATTCTACAACACCTATGTATGTGTAGGGCACCTTGTATATCGGGCTCTACATATGCCTACAATTTCGCTTGTATGTGCGGGCCCCACCATTTATATCTCCTCTTCTAAATATGCATACATACAAGCCGCTGACCTAAAAATGACCATTAGCTACTTTTCATTGTCCTGTCGGGTCTGACTTGTATCACTTTTCCTTGTACATTTCTTTGTATATGCAAAATATACAAACACTTATTCATACAAAGTGGACTCCAAACCCTTATGTGCCGAAACTGATCCTTGATTCAAATCTGCCTTGTATATCGCAATGCATCTTTGACTTGTATATTGCAATATACAAGCATCATATACATACAAATCAGACCCGGAGCCTGAATGAGGCAGAAATGATATCCATTTGAAATCTGGCTTGCATATTTCATTTGTATCTTTGGCTTGTATATCGCAATATACAATTGCTATATACACACAAGCCACGGACTTAGCACTACATTCCACCAAACTATACCTGTCTTGAAATCTGGCTTGTACATGCTCTTTTGTATGTGAAGACATACAAACACCTTTTATACACGGTGGACCTGAGAACAACATAGAATAGATTGAAACTTCTATTTGGGTCCAGATTGTATATGTTTCGTTGTATATCAGCTTGTATGTGCGAGCATACAAGTCGATATACATTCCAATGTAGCACTTGAACCTTTGTATGTATATGATATACAAACCTCTTTGTATCTTCACGGGCCCCACCATTTGTATCTCTAAGATATAAAAATTTGTTTGTATATTTCTTTGTGTCGACCCTTTGTATCTCCCTTCGTAACACTGTAGCAAATGCACATTTGTTTGTATATACGGATATACAAACACAATATACAAACCGTCTCACATACAAGCAGGGTATCTTTGATGGAATATACGCGTGATGCATATCTTCATTTGTACATAGCCGATTGTATGTGCAAACATACAAAGCAATATACAAGCCTTTTTATGCATACAAGCACAGAATTTTCTGAGGAATCTTCAATGTATGCTTGCCTTGTACATTTAGCGAATGTATATTTGCTTGTATGTGCAAAAATACAAGGCAAAAATACAAGCCGTCACATGCAAATATAGAATCTTTGAGGAATATTCCCTAAATGTATCTTATACCTTGTATGTTTCACTTGCATCTCCATTTGTATATCGCCGATATACAAACCCGGAATATTCTTGAGAATCTGTGAAAGATTCCCAAAATGTATATGCATTTCCCTAGCCCGATATACATTCAAAAAATGTATATAACTTAATTTTTTTTATTATTTCCTAAGGCCATGGGGATTTTCAAGCCCGTCAAATGCATATCTAAACTGTATGTTGACCAAAACTTTGACCATTAATAACTTCTTTACTTGGCTGAATTTTAGGGTGATGTAAAAAGCAAACCTGCCTATTTTTTCAAGCTCTTTCCAATGGTAAGGTTTTTTTTTTAGGAAATGGTACTTTTCATTTTTAGGCAACATTTTCCAAAGGCTTTTCAAGGAAAATACCAGGTTGACTGTTTGGCTCTGGTCAGAGGAAAAATGGGTCAACAATTTGGCGACCTCTATGGGATGTTTCCCTACTAAATAGTTGGATCAGTGGCCTATACATCGATTGGGCATAGAGTCACATAGAGACTGAAATATAGATATTTCTAACCTTAGAAAAACAAGATAGAAGCAATGAAGAACACTTGGAAGGCCAAACCAAGACAAAATGTTGAAAGCAAACTCTTTCAACTATGCTAGACAGCATTTAGGGAAAGCAAAAGCAGATCTAAACTAATGTGCTTCAGCACTTATTGAAAGCATAGAGACCTAATTTACTGATTTACAAGGCACTCATACCTCAAAACACCTCTTTAGGTGTATCCCATTGACTGGGATAGGCAGATTTTGTCCATCCATATTTGATAACTGAAATGCATTGTGCTCTTTGCATTTAGTAATGAGAAATGGACCACTCCACATGTTGTCAAACTTGGAATGCTTTCCTGGTCTACTTTTTAATTCATCCCATTTAAGCACCATGTCACCCATTCTAAAGCTTCTGGGGGTGACCTTCTGATTGAAATTTCTTTTTATTTGAAGCTGATTATATTCCATAGTCTTCATAGCCTTGTCCCTGATTTCTTCAAGCTCCATAAGCTAAGCATATCTGATAGCCATGGGATTCTCTTCTTCAAACATTTCTAGCTGGTTCACGATGTCCAGTGCTGGCAGTTCTATAGAGATAGGCAATCTTGCTTCCCTCCCATATACTAACATATATAGAGAATTTCCAATGGACCTCTTAGGAGTTATTCTATTTGCCCATAAGGTATACTTCAAATTAGTATGCCAGGTCCTCTGGTTGTCCTCCATTGATCTTTTAATAATCCTTATGAGATTTTTGTTGGTAGACTCAGCCAAACCATTACCCTGTGGGTAATAATTAGACGAAGTATTCAAATAAATCCCATTTTTGATAGCCCAATTAGTTATCTTTAGGCCAACAAAGGCTAAAGCATTGTCAGAAATTATTGACTCAAGCACTCCAAATCTGGAAATCAAGTCATGATAAAAATTTAAAACAACATTTTCATTTGATTTGTTTAGAGCTACTACTTCAGTCCACCCTATGAAAAAATTTGTAGCTGTAAGAATCCACTTGTGGCCTGCACTTGATGGTGGATTAATGGGTCCTACGAAGTCAACACCCCATCTCATGAAGGGTTGCTCTATTTGAATTGGCCATAGAGGTAAGGTTGGTAGCCTCTCCTTTCCTGCAAAAATGGCACACTTTACACATTTCCTTGCCCATGCATGGGCATCCTTAAATAAGCTGGGCCAGTAATAGCCAACTCTCATTACTTTCCAAGCAGTAGTCTTTGGGGCAAAATGACCCCCCGCTGCTCTATCATGAAATTCATGTAGTACCTTATCAATCTGATCCTTATCAATGCACCTTAACAATACACCATTAAAGTCCTTCCTGAAAAGGATGTCATTTATTAAAACATATAGAACTAATTGTAGTCTATAATATCTTCTTTTAGTTCTATCTAGACCTACTGGACATTTGCTAGTTTGCAAAAATTTAGTCATATTAGTAACCCAGCCTATGTTCGCCACTGCTGCATTATCTTGAGGTGCCTCCTCAATGGTCAAAAACATCTCATCCTCCTTGTTAGAACTAGTAGCGACCTGCTCACTGAGTCCTCTTCCTTTGACAAGCTTGGTTACTTGGATATCCACATCATATTCCATGACCTTGATGATCCAACCAGCTCTTTTCTCATTTATATCTTTGCTCAACAGGAACTCCTTCACGTTGGGATGAGCCACCATCAAATGTATCTTGTTATTAGAAACAAGATGCCAAAATTTCATGAGGCTCCTTATCATTGCAAGGATGTGCTTCTCAACAAAGATATACTTCTGTTCATATTCTTCCAACCCCTAACTAAAAAAGTAATTAGCCGCTCAAAGCTGCTACTCCGCTTCTGCACTAAAATCGCAGAGATTATATCTAGGCCGCCATAAGCATATAGAATAAAATCTTTGGAAAAGTAAGGATTTATCAAAGTTGGTGCAGCCGCTAATGCCTCCTTAATGGATTCAAAGCTGAGTCAGGCCTCTTTTGTCCAATTGAAAACTATGTTCTTCTTTAACATGGATGTCAAGGGTTTCAAAAGATTTGCAATATCAGGGATGAACCTTCGCAGAAAATTAATTCTATCAATAAAACTTTGTAATCCCTTCTTATGACTGGGTAAGGGCAGCTCCAAAATGGCCCTTACTCTTTAGCATCAATAGTAATGCCTTCTTTTGAGACAACACGCCCTAATAGCTTACCTTCATGGACAACAAAATTGCATTTGTTTGGATTAAGGGATATCCCAAACTCTCGGCATCTCTCAAAAACTTGCCTTAAGTGGGATAAATGCTTAGATGCATTCTTGGAAAAAAATGTTATATCATTTAAGTACACCAGCACTAGTTTGTATATCAAACCCTTGAACACCATATCCATGGCTCTTTGAAAGGTCAAGCCAGTGTTAGAGAGACCAAAAGGCATCCTCCTATAGGCCATGGTGCCCCACTTGGTAGTAAAAGTAGTTTTGAACTAATCCTCCTCCTTGACTAACACCTAATTGTAACCAGAAAATCCATCAAGCAAAGAAAATCTCTCTGAGCCAGCCACTACTTGTAAAATCTGCTCCATTGATGGAAGTGGGTAGTGGTCTTTTAGGGAGGCTCTGTTCAGGTCCCTGAAATCAATGCACAACCTAATTTCTCCATTCTTCTTCCTCACAAGGACAAGGTTTGAGACCCAAGAAGTATGCTTGATGGGAAAAATGATGTTTCCCTCAATTAGCTTAGTCAATTCTTTAATCATCAGGGGCTCTAGCTTTGGATTTAGGGGCCTCTACCTTTGCCTTACAAGCTTTGCACCTGGTTCCAATTTTATGGTGTGCTGGGCAATATGAGGATCAAATACCTTTAGGTCTGAATAATCCCAAGCAAATAGCTCCTCAAATTCCTGACAAAGAGCAATAAAAGCTCTCCTGTCCTCAGCTGAATAGATTTTACCTATTTTGAGGAGTTTTCCCTTAAAAATTTCCAACTCCTCATAATGTTCCTCTTTTATTTGCATACTGGTCTTTGTCTTCTTCATCTAATCATCAGTGCCAAAAATAGACTCCAAAGTCACCAATCCCTTGGGCAGCTTGTTTGTCTTCAGCTGAATAATCTGATCATTGCCATACTGTTGTTTGAGTTTATCCTGATTTATCATGGAAAACTCATCTTCCTCTAACAGGAATCTCAAAATCTGTTCATCACTTTCAAAGACTTGTTAATGAACATTATTGTCAGGTATAGAGGGTCTGTCAACTATTTTTACATGAGGCTGTATTTTCTCCTTTTGAATGTCACTAGGGATGTCAAATTGTGCCCCAATTGTAGCCAATATATCAGCATGGGAGTTTGGATTTCTTGGAATGGAAATTAGATTAAAAGCATCAAACTCCTCAATCATGTTCCATACCCTATGCTTATAGCACTTCAAGGTATCATTTTTGGTAAGATGCAGTCCTCTTACCTGATTTACAATTAGTTCACTGTCCCCAAATACTTGCAAACAACCAATTTTCTTCTTTCTTGCCCACTACAAACCCTGAATTAATCCTTCATATTTAGCAGTGTTGTTTGTACATGCAAAGGCAAAATGAAAAGAAGAAAAATATTTTTCACTCTATGGGGATACAAGCATTGCACCACCACTAGATCCATTTCTGCTCCTAGAGCCATCAAAAAACATTTTCCATACTTCTCCTTGTTGCCCAGCCTGCTGTCTTGCATCCTTTACCATACTTGGAATTACTGCCTCAGGCTCATGAAGTATATAGACCCCCATACCATTTTCTTGAATATGTACTTCAAGATCATCTACAACATCTTCTGAGGACCATTCTCTTAATAACATTTCTGGTATACTCTCAGCTTGTAACTCTTGAGCTGCCACAAGTTCAGGATCATCAGAAATAATGTGATTTGCATTAACCACACTTGGTGTATAGAGCTCTATGTGATGGTTTGAAAGTAATTCAGATCTTAGGGTCACCTTAGTGCCATATCTGGTCCTAAAAAACATATGGGACCAGTCAGAGGATAGGTATCCTCCTATTTTGGCTGTGAATTCTCTTGATAGGCACATGGCAAAATAGGGAGACAAATCAATAATGAAGACCTCTTGGAAGATGGAAACATTGGGATAGGTATGTAGAGTAAGACTTAGGTCTTTTATTACACCCACAGTACTAACAGCTATGCCATCTAATTGGAGTACACCCTTCTCAAGAGGCTGGTACTTGAGCCCTACTTGGTCTATGATTTGTTTAGGCATCACAGAACTGCTTGCTCCACTATCCACCATGCAATTATGAACTAATTTATCTCCAATTATCAATGATATATAGAATGGGAGTGGCTTAGTACTTTTGTTAGGCTATTTGCTATTATCCTCAGAGGAATTAGTAAGGACAACCCTATTTGGGTCAACAGTTGTATCTTTGGACACCTTCAAATCAGACAAGGTAGATTACAATAGGTCTTTTTGGCCTAGGATGGCTAAAGAATCCCACATAGACATTGTCGCATTCATCTTTTTCATATTTGCAATAAATATTGAAAGGTGGAATGGCACTCACCTTCTGATTTGATTTTGTAGCAGTGACATCTGGTTGCAAACGAGGTATCTGCCTCACTATTACTAGGTCATTGCTTTGTAGAATATGGGGAATTTGGGATGCAGGAACATCAGTAGATGCTTTTCCTTTATTTGCTGCTTGTTCTACCTCATAACCCCTTTTCTTTGCTCTTGTATTTGTTGTAACTGAGGTGTTATCGTTGTTTATGCCACAAAAATTCACCTTCCTGCCAGTTCATGAAAGTAGAATCACTCTAAGGTTGTTCCTGTTGTTGCACAGCCCCATCATTTGGTGTATTTAGCTGTGAGGCTGACACATTTTGCACCATTAAACCCTGATTTATGACTCCATTTGAGAAGGCTGCTTGATTGTATGGCTAATTACATGGGTAGCACCACTCATATTCAGTAGCTAAGTTGTTCTGAGCAGGGACAAGGTCCCTTACGGTGTTAATAGGTGCTGGATTATAAGGCAGAAAATGCCTTTGATTTACATTTTGTCTGGCACCTTGATAGTTGCTTTGATAAGGTGGCCTATTAGCTTGATATGGTTGATTTTGGCCTTGAAATGGTTGATTCTGCCCCTGGCTAGATTGCTGATAAGGTTGAAAGGGCCTCTGGGGCTGTTGCTTCTTTATGTTTACCAGTTCATTTCCAAAAGTTTGAAGGAGACCCTCAATCTTTTGTTGACTATTTTTAATCTCTTTCAACTCTTGAGATGAACTAGCGGCAGCAAGTTCAGAATTAGCAATATTTGGTAATGTTGTGATAGTAGGCATAGGGGGAAAACATGGAATTGGCAAAGGCATAGAAGCCTGAATCTCAGGAAAAATAGGCACTAGTGGTCTAGGTGCTATTTTTCTCGCCTGAATGAGATTATTCTCTGCCCTAATTGCTAATTCATACGCATCTGGTAAACTATTACCTCCTAGTGATTGAATCATTACTGAAATATCACTATTTAGGGCTTTCAAAAAATATAGAAATGCATATTTAGCTAGAGGTCTTACCATGGTAGGGATTCTATCCCATGTCTTCTAAAATCTAAAGTTAAAATCCATCATTTGCTCTTGCGGGGCTCTCTTTATCCCATGTCTTCTTGAAATTGCTTATTTAATTTCTCTCCTAGCTCATCCTAGGTTCCTATAGCTTGCACTGGTAAACTCCTGAACCATTGCACTGCCTTCCCCTTGAAAAAGGCAGCCAACAATCTGATGGCTACATTTTCCTGAGTGACATGATGAACCCCACACAGAGATATGTCTCTAATGTGCTCGATCAAAGTAGTCTAATTTTTCCCTATGAAATAGGGTAGATTCTTCAAAGCTACCATTGGTATCACATTGTGCACTATTAGATTCAAAGGACTCCCCCCATCAAAAGTCACAAATAGCTGATTTCTTGCCATCTGAAGAGCTGTAGGTAGATTAGCTTGAGTTACTGTGGGAACTACAGAAGCAACTAGTCTGAAACTTGGTGGAGTTGACTGTACTCTTTTGGAAACTAGAGTCCTTGCTGTAGCTCTGCTTGGTCTTCTTGGTGGAGAGAGCTGCAAATATTCAAATGAGCCTAAACTTGAACTCCTAGTTTGTACCTCTCTCATAAAATATGTAACGGTAGAACTAATCCGCTTGTCCTTTCCTCAGTATGAGTCACTAGATGTGTAAATTTTAACCCTTATAAAGGTCTACAATTATTGGTTGCACATCAAAACCAACAATAATGGTTGTTAATTTGATTATTACTCAGATTTCTTGGGTCCCACCGGGCGTGATAAAGTTGTTATCACCCAGTTTTGCACCCTTGCATACAGTTGTGAAACCTCTACAAACTGGAATAACATGGGAATGATCTCTAAGTGTGGGACTTTGCTAAATGAGACCAAACCTCTGGAGAAGGCTGGCTTCCTTGTCTAGTTATCACCTAAAACTACTAAATTTTGAGGGGAAAAGGGAGAGAGAAAGCTTGTAATGGAAATGAAATAAAAGCTTGAAAACAAGGGTGATGCACTAGATAGATTTAAAGAAATTTCCACAACACTTAGAAGATGCACAATGTAATCAAATATAGCAAGTAGGTATACATAGATTAAATGACTCTAGTAGAGGTGAGAAGTAATATGATTGAGAGGAATGAAACATTCACAGACAAACCATATGCAGATTCACACAGAACTAGAAAAAAAATTAGTAAAGAGGTAAAATTAACTTGCATATATTCAATGGAAAGGCACGGTTATAGCATATGGAAACCCTATTTGGAAAACAGAAAAGCCTTAATGCCAATAAATTTCCAACCCTATTTACAACATTCGAATGCATACTTATAGCATTCCAAAACAATCCTAAGTCGGTTAGAAAAATTCACTCAAAGAGCTGTCATAAAAAAATATCTCAATCGATGACTGTCCAGCTACAACAGCTATGGCGTCAAAATTTGGCACTAGGCAGATAGGAGATATTTCAAGTCTTTATTGCAGCTGCTTACTCATCACCAATCTTCAGCCAATGCATTAGCGAGGAGATATTTTGATCATGAATGTGAGCAGCTTCCCTTACCTACAACAATGAATGTAAAAACTATCTATATCTCATTCAAGAAGTCGCTGAAACGTCCAGTTGTCTAAAATATGCAACTCCATATTTGAATTTGAAAAAACTAACAAAACTCCTAAAAAAAACCCTGCCAAATGAAAGAGGGGGCCAAAATATGCAACTTTGCCTCTTGGAGCATGCCAAAATTCACCAAAATGAAGGAGATACATGCGGTCAAACTTTCGGTCAACTACCTGTATATATCGCTTTTGCATTTCTGTGTATGTTGCTGCATCTTGGCACCTCAATCGGCATTCAAAAACTCATTCTACAACACCTTTGTATGTGTAGAACACCTTGTATATCAGGCTCTACATATGCCTACAATTTCGGTTGTATGTACGGGCCCCACCATTTATATCTCCTCTTCTAAATATGCAAACATACAAGCCGCGGACCTGAAAATGACCATTAGCTTCTTTTCATTGTCTTGTTGGGTCTGACTTGTATCACTTTTCCTTGTACATTTCTTTGTATATGCAAAATATACAAACACTTATTCATACAAAGTGGACTTCAAACCCTTATGTGCTGAAACTGATCCTTGATTCAAATCCGCCTTGTATATTGCAATGCAACTTTGACTTGTATATCGCAATATACAAGTGCCATATACATACAAATTGGACCCGGAGCCTGAATGAGGCAGAAATAATATCCATTTGAAATCCAACCTACATATTTCATTTGTATCTTTGGCTTGTATATCGTAATATACAATTGCCATATACATACAAGCCACAGACTTAGCACTGCATTCCGCCAAACTATACCTGTCTTGAAATCTGGCTTGTACATACTCTTTTGTATGTGAAGACATACAAACACCTTTTATACAAGGCAGACCCAAGAACAACATAGAATAGATTGAAACTTCTATTCAGGTCCAGATTGTATATGTTTCCTTGTATATCGGCTTGTATGTGCGAACATACAAGTCGATATACATTCTACTGTAGCACTTGAACCTTTGTATGTATATGATATACAAACATCTTTGTATCTTCACAGGCCCCACCATTTGTATCTTTGAGATATACAAACTCTGTATATTTCTTTGTGTCGACTCTTTGTGTCTCCCTTCGCAACACTGTAGCAAATGCACATTTGTTTGCATATGCGGATATATAAACACAATATACAAACCATCTCACATACAAGTAGGGTATCTTTGATGGAATATACCCACGATGCATATCTTCATTTGTATATAGTCGATTGTATGTGCAAACATACAAAGCAATATACAAGCCTTTTTATGCATACAAGCACAGAATATTCTGAGGAATCTTCAATGTATGCTTGCCTTGTACATTTAGCGAATGTACATTTGCTTGTATGTGCAAACATACAAGGCAAACATATAAGCCGTCACATGCAAATACAGAATCTTTGAAGAATATTCCCTGAATGTATCTTATACCTTGTATGTTTCACTTGCATCTCCATTTGTATATCACCGATATACAAACCTAGAATATTCCTGGGAATCTGCAAAAGATTTTTGAAATGTATATGCATTTCCCTGGCCCGATATACATTCAAAAAATGTATATAACTTAATTTTTTTTATTATTTCCTAAGGCCGATTGGGATTTTCAAGCCCGCCAAATGCATATCTGAACTGTATGTTGACCAAAAATTTGACCATCAATAACTTCTTTACTTGGCTGAATTTCAGGGTGATGTAAAAAGCAAACCTGCCTATTTTTTCAAGCTATTTCCAATGATAAGGTTTCTTAGGCAATTTGGCACTTTTCATTTTTAGGCAACATTTTCCAAAGGCTTTTCAAGAAAAATACCAGGTTGACTGTTTGGCTCTGGTCAAAGGAAAAATGGGTCAACAGGCATACAACAAAGGAACACAATAAAAAGTCATTCCCCTCTGGCTTGTGAAGACAATAGATCACGGGCAGCCTTTGATCTTCTAGGGGATGGAGACGCGCATGTGGGTGGTCTACTACGAACCCGAGGGCTGCTCCTCCTATTTAGTTCTTCCTGCATCTTTAGCTATTACAATAAAAAGTATAAACATTAATATATAGAAATTACATGTTATAAAAAATGAAACATTTAAGAAAATAATCACTTACCGCTACCATATAATCTGTCTCCTCACTTGCCTTAGTAGTAGGAATAGGCCATGGTGATGTCATGTCCTATAGAAACCATCTAGATAGAAATTAAACTTCAAATCAATAATCTTTTGATTTTTCAAAAATAGACAATTATAACAATGAATGTAAATTGAAATTTACTAATTTGCCTCATACCCCTGTCAATGCTATGGAGCTATGAATCACTGAGGTCACACCGTGCTCCATTGCCCTCTGAACATCGGGATGTGTCTCTGTAGCCTGCATCATTTGGAAATAAAACAACATTATTTTATTACGAAAACTAGAATAGTGATGAAAATCATGGCTCCTAACATACACACACATTCATCTAAACATGGAAGTACACACAATAAAGCACACACGTCACATACAAAAATTTAGTAAGTACAATTAATTCATTAAACTATTTATTTTATTACCTCCGTGAAGCTTTGAAGTCCACCACCGTTGGCAGGTGTTGCTGTGAAATCTCCAATATTAACCTGTTCAACATCCAAAATTAGATATTAGAATACCATTCATATAACAATGCTATTCACATTTAATATTTATAATTGTTTACTAGTTACATACCCCGACAGTAGATGATCTAGTGTAATATGCAAGTGGAGAACCACTGAAAACTGCATCAACGCTATGACCCTAAAATTTCATTAAAATCATCAAACTAAATTAGTTAATCTTGCATTTCAAAAATGAAATTTAATAAATTAAATTCAATAAACTTGCTAATATTTACCTGAGTATCAAGGCCAAAAGTCTCACTCAGGAGGGTATCTGTCATCACCATCTGCTCAGCTACAAATGTAGCTTGTGCACCTGGGTCCTGACTATCCATGGGGTCATAACCACAGGCTGAGCCACAAGCCTGACAAGCATGGGGTGGGACCCTACTCCTCGCACTATCTCCCAACCCACTCTGTGCTATAGGACTGGCATGCTCTATGATGCTCTGGGTCAAGGCACTAATGGACTGAAGTGTATTGACCTCAACACTCTCCTTCAGAATGCAAGGGATAGAAACATGCTCATGGGCTGGTCTGCTGATTACTCGTCTCACTGCCCGCTATGGGTCAACACGTGTCCTTGGTCTATCTTGTGCTGACCCCCCACCTCTACCCTGGAATTCCCGCATATCAAAATAGTTTGGCACTTTATTGAGGACAAACTCGTAGTAGAGTTTCCTCAAAAAGTATTGCGGGACCTCATTATTATTGCATGGAGGATGGTCAAAAACCATCCACCACCTTTGCCCAAAATTATCCCTTATCGCTTGGTTGTTGCAACAATGGATAAGGAACCTCTTGTATGTAATGGGTGGAGGTTCATTTGTTTGTGGGTTTGTGAAAATTGAACACAAGTCTAATTTTGTAATTTGTAATTTTTTCACATCTTGGTATGACAGCTTGTCTACATAATAATCTCTAAACTCTCTCCTCTTATCCGTCCAACTAGTTATTTGCTTGCTAATTGAATCTACATTTGATAACATAGATTCAAGAGATTTGGCAAGCATGGACCTATGCAAGGTTGAAGTGGAAGGATCTTTCAACCTTGCAATTATATCTTCAATTTCTTTTTTGTTGTTTTCAATTTGCCCCATTATATTTTGTTGTGTTCTAGGGGCATGTTGAGGAATGGATGGAGGAGGTTGTTGTTCCGCAGGTATTTCCTCCTTAGGATTTTGTGGATTTTGATGAGGAGGAGGAGGAGGAGGTGCATTAACATTTCCTGACAATTAACAAAATATACATAAAAAATCAACTCAAACCTACCTATTTAGAGACAAATTCAAATAAAAAACAAATATAACTCACTCCTTTGGCATGCTCGACGTCGTGGCAGCATTTGGGCGACGAATCGATAAGGTTTTTGTGTTGAATTGAGTTTTGCAAAATGTGAGTGTGCTTCCTAGGGTTTGTAGGCTACGGGTATAGAGGAGAAGAAAGAAATGAAATGAGATAGATAACCTTTTTTTTATTTATAACAAGTCAAAACACGCTCACATTATGGCTTGGTTTTGACAAGCCTTAGGCTCGTCATTACCAAACCATAACGCGAGCACGTTATAACGAGAGCATGTTTAACACGCTCACATTTTGCATTATTTTTTTTTTAAAACAATTTGGCCACTTTTTGGCCCCTCATCTTTTTGCACTTACCGATCACTTATAAACCCTTTATCAATGAAAACCTAATTCACCATTAATGATTTGAATAAAAAACGTTGCTAACACTTTCACTATGTCTCACTATCGATTTAAATTGCTCCGCAATCCTCCACAATTGATTGTTTTCTTCCAAAATTACCTTCAAATGATCAAGTAGATCCATCTACAACTCATATCCATGTGTTGGCTTCAACACTATTCATTTGATAGAGGGAGGAAAGATTTTCATTTCTGCTCCCCCTGAGCCAAAGCTCCCACTTTAGTTTCCAGAGGAAACATCTGCACTAGACAATGGCACAGACACATCTTTGTCATCAATTACTATTTAAAATGTACAAGACAACTGAGAGGGGGGGTGAATCAGTTGTATCAAAAACTTTAACTTCTTTAAGAAAAATCACTTCCACATTCACCTACTTTAATTCCTTATTTTGTTATGAAGTTTAAACATGAATAGCAAAATCAAAACAAAAATACATCAATACCATACCCACATGAACACTAATTTCTATGTGGAAAACCCTAAACAAGGAAAAACCATGGTGAGTGTTAGCTAACAATATAATGTAGTAATAATACCAAATAACAAAAGAGGCTCACTACCAAAGGGCTCATTGTCCAGGGATCACTGCCCAAATGAAAGGCTCACTGCCAAGGGGTGGCTCACTGCTAGGGGTGGCTTATTGCCATGAACTGATATAGAGGCATCTACAACATGCCTAAGTTTAATTCCATTGAAGTACAATATATCTCCTCTACTCTACCTTTACAACTCAAACTCTTTACCTTCACATCTTCGCACTCTCTCCTCACTCATGAATTCATTACATATATTTATACACATCATCAACCTTGGAATGTACATCAAGGTCGGCATTACATTCTACAAGACTTCATGGCTTAGCTCAAACCTAAATACATCTTCACACACTACAACATGCTTCCACAATCCATGAATCACCTCCGCAACAAGAGTAACTAACCCAGTCAGCCAAAACAAATGCAAACATCAAGAATACTTGAATACATGCTTCCAAGAACTTTATTATATCTTGTGGATCAAGAATACACCTTCAATACATTTTGGAAGCATCCACAACCATCATAGAATCACTTGGGAGTTGACAAATCCAACTGCAACAGATCTCACTTGAAGACACATCACAGATTGCTTCTCAACAAACATTGTTAGACTATGCTAATCAATAACTTTCTTTTCAGAGCACCAAATCACAAATACTTTGGAATGAAGATAGCTAATGACCTTATAAGATTAAGTCCAGAATTGCAAGACCAAAATCCAAATTGTGGAGAAATTTGAAGCAAACTACTTTATCCCTGTCACACTGCAAATGCTACCAGGCATAGTCTTTAAACTAGTGAATAGAACTTTTGTTGCACAACAATTCGGACCACCAAATTCTTGATTTAGTATCTTCAAATACTTATCTAAATCATATCCAAATCTCATACTCTAGTCTGCAACATAAAGGAAATGCAAACCAAAATACTTTAACATGACAACTCAATAAATCAACAAACAATAATCTCAGAAGACAGAGTTGACACCAATAACAACACAAACATGTTGACATCAATGACAACATTTGTTGGCACATACATGCAAAAATCTCCCCCTTTGTCATTTATAGCAACATATTATGTGAGAAGCATGTTCCATCATCAAGACATAACTTTGCATTAGGACTCCCCCTTTCTTTTTACAATTTTGAACTCTTTCTCCTCTTACATTTTTCACATGATTTCTCTCCCCCTTTGACATCAATGGTAAAGGGCATCACATTTCTTCAAATGCACATACTTGCACATTGCTACTTTCATTAGTTTGAAATCATTCTTTACTCCCCCTGACTGCAACAATCATCTCAAACCACTACCTGCTCCCCCTGAGAGGTAGCTTCCAACATCAGTCCAAGAGAAGAAATATATTTTGAGGCACATTGGACTGATGCCTCTCCTTATGCATTTAGTTCAAGGAAGGAGGGGCAATAACCCCTAATTTTTCTTGGACATACTCAAATGTGTCTTTTGGAAGAGCCTTAGTGAATATATCAGCAACTTGGTCTTTTGTAGGCACATACTCAAGCTTCACCTCATTCTCTGCAAGTTTCTCTCTTAAAAAGTGATACATAAATGAAATGTGCTTTGTCTCTGAATGCATTACTGGATTCTTTGAAATATTTATGTCACATGTGTTATCACAAAGAATAGGAATTGGCTTACCATAATCAACTTTGATGTCCTTCAAGTTCTGTTTCATCTACAACACTTGATTGAGTACAACATGTTGCTATAACAATATATTTTGCCTCTACAGTAGACAAGTGGTGTAGAAGCACCAAGACATCTAGGACTTGGTTAAATCTTCAAGATGTTTTGTTTGGTTCAATAAGGTCCTTGAGACCATTCAATGTTGTAATAAGGCTTGAAATCCATGCATGTAAAAGGACTATGTCCAAATACCTAAAATCTACTCTCATATTGTAAAGGAGGATAGTCATATTGTATAAGGTAGTCATGTGTTTCCTTAAGTTTGAAGCCTTCCTAAAGTGTGTAGGAGGCAATCCTCTTAGTTAGAATCATGTCAAAGGTTGGAAGCGTGTTAGAACCTTGTCCAAGGTCAACAAAATGTTAGAAAGCTTCATGTAAACATAAAAACCTGTCGATGCAATCCAAAAGAAGATAGTTACTATTTGTTGCTGTAGTTAGAAACAAGAAGGAAGTTTGATGGTTGGGGCAGTTTCATCGACCCCAACCACTCCAAACAACTTCATGCTATTGCAGGAGGCTTATTTGAAGCCAACTAGGATTCATTTCTAATCAGACACCTGGTGGAATGAAAGAAAGAACAAAAAATTTTAGTTTTCTACCCTTTCTGTGTATTTTCCTGAATTTCTTGTGCATTTGAACCGTACTACTATACAGTACAGCTTTGTTGTGGAATGTTGGATACTTGGGAGTGAAGGTTGATAGACTAACTATCATTAAAGCAAGTTTGGATACTTAATATTGGTTAGAAAGCATAGTATGACTGTGGAACTTCAAACTACCCTCTCAAATTGTTGTCTTCCATAGTAATTTGCTATTTTCCTGTGCAATCCATACTTGTACGGCCTGGAGGTGGTTGGTGTCCATGTTGGACGACTAGAGGGGTGAGTTACCTCTACTTTACAAGTTGTTTGAAGCCTTGACACTCTTTTATAGCACTATTTTTCCTCTTGGACTGAAAGTGGTTTAATAACCCTGAATTAGGGTTCTGTCAACAAATTTATGATGTTTCACTCATTCCACTGATCTACCAAGCCTTGTAATTAGTGGAATGAGTCAAGTAGGGTCTATTTCAATATTTTGTAAGATTTTTTTGTGTAGGAGATTGTGTTTATTAGGTTTTTGTTGAATCCACATAGCAAGTCCATGTGCTAAGTTACTGTCAAGGCCACCACAATGGGTTCTTTTGGAACAGTCCATCAAAACCATAAAGAAAAGGTGTATTCCTTGGTTCTAGGGCATCATTGACATGTCCAAATGGTCAAGAGGGTTCCAAACCAACATCTGAGGGCACTTGCTTCACAGAATAGGCCTATTTAGGGCTAGAAGACACTAGGAGGGTTATTGGTTGAGGCACATTTTCCAAAGTAACCTATACCCATCCTCTAGTATGTTGTAGGGAGGCATAATGGGTAACTTTTGCATGTCTTAGTTTTGGATTTGAAAGTCTGTGTAAAAAGATAAGGGGACTGTTCTCTTTTTCTAGGGCTATAAGCCATTTAGAGGATTTGTGAAGCAAATACATGTTCTAGGAGCAATCTGCCTTAACCAATGGGTGGGATGAGTTAGTTGGTACCCCAATCCAATCTTTCCATGATAAAATAGAGATTCCCTTTTGTTGTTCCCACTTTTCCATGAAGGACTTGGTTTTTTGGACCTATAGGTTGTGGTTGAACCTAGTTGAAACTATTTCCTCTTCCTTGCATCCCATATGCCTTTGCATCATATTGGTATCAGAGCTACTAGTAGATCCTTGAGGGAGTGGTAGGATCTTGTGAAATAGTAAGGGTTTGTGAATGTGTGAAGAAGGCCCCTAAAAATCAAATGGCTAGGGAAAACAATGAATTGAGAGAAGCCTTAGAGGCAAGAGAAAAAGAGTTGAGGGAGAGAAGAGAATAGGATGCTGCAAGGGAAAGAGAGTTAAGGCAAGTGAGAAGGGAGAATACGTCAATCTTGGCAAGATTGGAAGCATTGGAGAATAATCCTAGAAGGGATGAGCAAGATGATCAAGAAGGAGATGAGGAGGTAGATGAGAATCCTCCTGAGGATGAGTTGGATGCTGAAGAAAAGAAATTTTGAGATTGCTGAAGGCAGTTCAAGGTAGTGGAACAAAGGAAAACATAGAGTTACCTATCTATCAGGGGAAGATGGATAGTGAAGAGGTATTAGGGTGGATAGATGCCCTTGAAAATTTCTTTGAGTATGAGGAAATGAGTGATGAGAAGAAGATTAAATTTACAAAAACAAAGTTGAGAGGGACAACACTTAGATGCTGGAGTAGTGTACAAATAGAAAAAGTGGCTAGAGGTGGAACAAGAATCACTTCTTGGGGTAGGATGAAGGATATGATGAAGGATCAATTTCTTCCATCCGATTACTCCATTCAAACAAAGAGGATGAGGCAGAATTTGAAACAAAAGGACATGGATGTTATGTCCTATACTGAGCAATTTCATAAGCTTAGTATTAGAGGAGGACTGGAAGATGAAGAAGAAAAAGTGGCAAGATACCTTAATGGGCTTAGGTATAACTTGCAAGATGAAATTGGTTTGATAGTACCAAAATCACTTGGAGAATGTTTTCAGTTGGCCATAAGGGCTGAAGAGAGGGTGAAGAGGAAGCAATAAAGACAAGGAGGTAGTGATAGAGGATATAGAGGTAGGGTCAGACCTACTAATGAAGTACAAAATAGCAATGAGAAAGGTAAGGAGTTTTCTATAGATCAGAGAGGTGGATATAGAGGTGGAGGTAGATTTGGATTAGGTAGAGGAGTATTTACAGGTAGATGTTATCATTGCAATGAAGTGGGACACACATCTTTCAAATGTCCTAAGAAGGATGATGCTGATAAAAGCAAGGATAGAAGAGTTCACTTGGCACAAGGGGAGGAGAAGCTAGAAGAACTAGAAATGTTGTCAGCCTCTCCAGTAATGGTTGGAGAAATGCTCTTGCTGGAAAAAGGCAAAATGCATTAAACACCATAGGTATCCATTTTTAAAACTAATTGTTTAAGCCATGGAAAAATATGCAAGTTGATCATAGATTCAGGTTCACATGATAATCTAGTTTCTTGGGAAATGGTGCACAAGTTGGGATTGAAAACATTTGATCATCCAAGTCCTTACAATGTCACTTGGGTAAGTCAAGAACAAGTAAGGGTTAGTAAGAAGGCATATGTTGATTTTTCAATTGGTCCATATCAGGATTATGTTTTGTGTGATGTCATTTCAATGACATGTGGGCATATCATTTTGGGTAGACCATGGTAGCAATTGAGAAGGACAGTTCATGATAGTTATACTAATAACTATTTGGTTCACAAAGATGGTAAAAAGTTCAAACTAGTGCCTTTACCTTGTGAAGACAAGAAGGAACATGTTTCTAATTTTTTTGGAGAGAAATTGCAGTTGAATGTGTAGGTTAAGGATGATGGGAAACAGCCGAAGCAGTTGCAGCAGAGGAAGGTGGAAGATAGTCCTAAAGAACAACAAGTTTGGGACTTGAGTTATGTCAAGATTGGGGACATTGACTGCCCTATAAGGAGGCAGAAGAAGGAAGGTAGACAACAGATAGTACAGGGGGGAACAAATCAAAATCTCAAGATAGGAAGAATAGAAGCATTACAGCAGCAGGGTCCTAAGCAAGGACATCACAACAAGTTTTATGGTCCTAACACTATTTACAGGAGCCATGCAGGTTGGAGGAGGAAGATAACCCTTGGAGAGTTCATGTTTCCTGGTCAAAGGAACATTCCAACAAGATTGAAGAATATTTGGAGAAGAAGCCATAACTCTTGGGACAAGAGTTTTCATCATGGTGGGGAGTATGGTGCAGGAGCACCAAGACATCTAGGATTTGGTTAAATCTTCAAGATGTTTTGTTTGGTTCAATAAGGTCCTTGAGACCATTCAATGTTGTAATAAGGCTGGAAATCCATGCTTGTAAAAGGACTATGTCCAAATACCTAAAATCTACTTTCATATTGTAAAGGAGGACAGTCATATTGTATAAGATAGTCATGTGTTTCCTTAAGTTTGAAGCCTTCCTAAAGTGTGTAGGAGGCAATCCTCTTAGTTAGAAGCATGTCAAAAGTTGGAAGGGTGTTAGAACCTTGTCCAAGGTCAACAAAATGCTAGAAAGCTTCATGTAAACATAAAAACATGTCGATGCAGTCCAAAAGAAGACAGTTACTATTTATTGCTGCTATTAGAAACAAGAAGGAAGTTCGATGGTTGGGGTAGTTTCATCGACCCCAACCACTCCAAATAACTTCATGCTATTGTAGGAGGCTTATTTGGAATGAAAGAAAGAATAAAAAACTTCAGTTTTCTGCCCTTTTTGTGTATTTTCTTGAATTTCTTGTACATTTGAACCATACTACTGTACAGTACGGCTTTGTTGTGGAATGTTGGATACTTGGGAGTGAAGGTTGATAGACTGACTATCATTAAAGCAATTTTGGATCCTTAATATTGGTTAGAAAGCATAGTATGACTGTGGAACTTCAAACTACCCTCTGAAATTGCTGTATTCCATAGTAATTCGTCGTTTTCCTATACAATCCATACCTGTACGGCCTGGCGGTGGTTGGTTTCCATGTTGGACGACTAGAGGGGTGAGTTGCCTCTACTTTGCAAGTTGTTTGAATCCTTAACACTCTTTTATAGCACTATTTTTACTCTTGGACTTAAAGTGGTTTAATACCTGTGAATTAGGGTTCTGTCAACAAATTTATGATGTTTCACTCATTCCACTGATCTACCAAGCCTTGTAATTAGTGGAATGAGTCAAGTAGGGTCTATTTCAATGTTTTGTAAGATTGTTTTGTGCAGGAGACTGTGTTTATTGGGTTTTTGTTGAATCCACTTAGCAAGTCCATGTGCTAAGTGACTGTCAAGGCCACCACAGTGGGTTCTTTTGGAACAGTCAGTCAAAACCATAAAGTGAAGGTCTATTCCTTAGTTCTAGGGCATCATTGACATGTCCAAATGGTCAGGAGGGTTCCACACCAACATCTGAGGGCACTTGCTTCACATAATAGGCCTATTTAGGGCTAGAAGACACTAGGAGGGTTATTGGTTGAGGCACATTTTCCAAAGTAACATATACCCATCTTGGAGTATACTGTAGGGAGGCATAATGGGTAACTTTTTCATGTCTTAGTTTTGGATTTGAAGGTCCATGTAAAAAGATAAGGGGATTGTTCTCTTTTTCTAGGGCTATAAGCCATTTAGAGGATTTGTAAAGCAAGTACATGTTCCAAGAGTAATCTGCCTTAACCATTGGGTGGGATGAGTTAGTTGGTACCCCAATCCAATCTTTTGATGATCAAACATAGATTCCCTTTTGTTGTTCCCACTTTTCCATGAAGGACTTGGTTTTTTGGACCTATAGGTTGTGGTTGAACCTAGTTGAAACTATTTCCTCTTCCTTACATCCCATATGCCTCTGCATCAACAAGGACACTAATTCTTGTTTCTTGCTATGTCATGACACTGCCCTATCTCCAAAGAAGAATGCACCTCCACTTGTGCTTTTTCTTTCATCAACACATCTGGCCCAATTTGCATTTGTATAGGCACTTAAAGAAAAATCATTATTCTTGGGATACCATAAGCCATGATAAGGAGTGCCCTTCAAATACCTAAATATCCTCTTTACTTCCACAACATGTGATTCTCTAGGATATGATTGAAATCTAGCCAGAAGATAGACTGCATGCATGATATCTGGTCTAGTAGCAATTAGATAAAGCAGTCCTCCAATCATTGATCTATATTTTCTCTGATCAATCTTGAGAGATTCATCATTCTTTCTTAACTTCTAACTAGTAATCATGGGAGTACTTACCAGTTTGGATTCCTCCATTCCAAACTTCTTCAACAATTCCTAACATACTTGGATTGAGAAATGAAAATACCTTTTATTAGTCTAATTGATTTGCAGTCTAAGGAAGAAGTTCATTTCACCACACATAGACATCTCAAACTCTTTTTACATCTCATCTGCAAACTTCTTACACATACCTTAATTTCCACCAAATATGATGTCATCAACATAGACTTCAACAATCAGGATTTGATCTCTACTTATCTTGGTGTATAAATTATTGTTTGCAGACTCTTTACTAAAACCTTGCTGCAATAGGTACTTATCCAGTCTTGTATACCAAGCTCTGGGAGCTTTCTTTAATCCATAGAAAGCCTTCTTCAACTTGCATACCATGTCTGGTTTGCCTGATAGCTGGAACCCATCTAGTTGCTCTATGTAGACTTCTTCTTCCAACTAACCATTTAGGAAAGCATACTTCACATCCATCTGGTATACCTAGAAATATTTATGTACTGCAAGTGCCAAAAACAATCTGATAGCTTCCAATCTTTCCACCAGAGAAAATGTCTCTTCATAATCTATTCCATCTACTTGTGAGTAGCCATTACACATAAGTCTTGCCTTGTTTCTCACAACATCTCCAACTTTATTTAGTTTGTTCTAGAATACCCATTTTGTTCCAATCACATTCTTGTTTGCAGGCCTAGGGACAAGTTCCCAAGTCTTGTTCTTTTCAATCTACATTAGTTCTTATTCCATTTCTTTGACCTAATGTTCATCATTGCATGCTACATATACTATTTTAGGTTCCACCTTTGAGAGTAAATAAAAGTTTACTTGTTCTTCTATAGTTCTGCCTCTTGTCATCACACCTTTCCTTTTGTCACCAATAATCTAATCTTCAGAATAATCTCTTTGTACATACTTGGGAGTTTTAGGAATTCTTACCAAGGCTTCAAATTAGATCTCTTCTTCTTCTTGGGCAACTTGCACTTCAGTCTAAACTTGCTTTTCTTTTCCTTTTTCAACCTTGTCTGTGTCAATAGATCCAACTAACTCATATCCATTTGGTTGAATGTCTTCATCTACTTTCACATTTGTACTTTCAATGATCTTTATTAGTCTTTTATTATAGCACTAGTAGGCCTTGCTCTTAATAGACTACCCAAGCAATATGCCTTCATCACATCTAGCATCAAACTTTCCTAATTCTTCATCTCTTCTGATGTAACATTTGCTTCCAAAGACTTTGAATTATTTGATAGTAAGAGTTCTACCATACCATAACTCATAAGGTGTCTTTGTTTCTACTTTGATTTGCACTCTATTCTAAATGTAGGTAGCATTGTATATTGCTTCTTTCTAATATACTTCTGGTAGGTCTGCTTCCTTGATCATAGTTTTGGCAACTTCTTGAATAGTTCTATTCTTCCTCTCAACCACACCATTTTGTTGAGGAGTCTGGGGAGTAGACACATGTCTTTTTATTCCATGTTCGTCACAAAAAGCATTGAACTCACTTGAAATAAACTCACCACCTCTGTTAGACCTTAAGCATTTGATTCTCAAATCCAACTCTTTTTCAACCATAGCTTTGAATTTCTTAAACTTGTCTAGGGTTTGTGATTTTTCTCTAAGAAATGTAACCCAAGTCATTCTTGAACAATCATCAATAAGAAGCATGAAATACCTTTCACCTTGCAAACTTCTTGTTCTTGTGGGACCACATAGGTCTGTATGCAACAACTCCAACAAACTGGTAGAGGATTGTTCTTTGCTCTTGAAAGTAGTCTTTGTCATCTTCCCAAACTAACATTCTCTGCATATTACATTGGTGGGCTTCACAATCTTAGGTAGGTCTCTTACAGCTTGAATAGTGCTTATTCTCACTAAATTATTGAAGTTAATGTGACACATTCTTCTATGCCATAGACAACTTTCATCTATCTTGGTCAACAAACAACAATTTTTAGTACCTTTCAAATGATAGACATTACCATGAGTCTTATTACCATCAACAATTAAGGTTTCAAAGATTTTTCTTATCTCACACCCATTGTCCTTGAACATAAGATTATACCCTTTTTCACACATTTGTCTAACACTTAGAAGATTATGCTTTAAGCCCTTGATATAAAGAACATCATCTATATTATACTTGCCATCAAAAGTAATTGATCCTTTTCCACAAATCTTACCAACTGCATCATCACCAAACCTGATAGTCCTCCATCATACTTTTCAAACTTAACAAACTTACTCTTATATTCTATCATATGATTTGAACATCTAATGTCAATGATCCATTCATCTCCCTTTTCATCATGGAATGCAGACAACTTTCCTAGACTTTCTTCCTTCACACAACTTGCAAGATTAGAAAAAATAGGTTCTTCACTAAGTGTAATAACAAACATTCACTACTGTTACCATCATTAGAATCAAGTCCATCATCAGTTACACCATCATCATCTCTAACATAATAACTTTTTCTTATTACCATCTTTCCTTTATCTTCATTGTTTTTAACTTCAAAGCTCTATCAGGACATCTTGAAGCATAGTGACCAATTTTACCACAATTGAAACATTTGAAGGGTAACTTACCTTTGAACTTTCCTCTGTTGCCTCTTTTTATTCTATTTGCAAATTTTTCCTCAAGTTCTACAAAGTCTTCTTCATCTAATTCCACAACATATTTTTTTGATCTAGCAGTGTTTTCTTCTTTGGCCTTTAAAGAAGTCTCTATTTTCATAGGGCCATCAGTAATACCAAATTATCTTATCTCAAAAGTAGTTAATTTACCAAGCAAGTGATCTTTTGAAAGTTTGTCTATATCAATAAATTATTCAATGGCAGATAACTTGTGACTATAGGATTTGGGAAGAGTTCTGAGTATTTTATCTACAACATCTTCATCCTCTATGGTGCAGTGCACCTAGAATAGACATTTAATCAAATTTTTGAAATTTTAGAGTTAAAAGGTAAAATGATTTTCAAAATAAATGTAATAAGGCCTTGAAAGGCATAGTCAGGTAGTGGAGATTGAAATTAGTAATGTTTTCCTTAGTGGTCTGTTGTTTATAGCAGTGTGACAGTCTAAGAATAGAAAAAAATAGTCTTTTAGTAAAAAAGTAGTCAGTGGCTATTCTTAACCTTTCCCACAATGGGAATGAGGTGTGAAGGTTATAAACATATGTAAAAAGAATTGTAAGATGGGAGAGGAGACGAATGTATTGGGATCTTGATGAAGTTTAAGAAAAGGAAATGAGAAAATACTATTTTGCTATCCCCATTTTTGTTTTTCTATATTTTCTGTTCTTGTAGACCATACCACAAATTTGTACAGAATAGTTATGCCATGAAACCTATTGTATGTGATAGAGGGGTGAGATAACTATCCAATTCCATTGGTTTGAGCTCATTTCATTCATTTTTGTGAAAGTTATCATGTTTTTGCTAAAACTGTCCAAAACCCTATCTTTTTGACTGCAACAGTCATGTTCCCAGCCATGGCATGCCTCTATACAGATAGATATAGGGACAAGACATATATTTTTGGAAAGAGGGTTGACATACCTTTCCAATGGTTCTAGTCTGAGGTCTTGATTCAATTTATAGAAGGAGATATTACTTTTTTTCTAAGACTGCTTGTGTCATTCCAACAAACACTTGATTTGGGGGTTTTAGAGAGGTTTTGGTTTTCCTGTCCTATCCAACTATGTTAGGACCCAAAAATGGGTGGGATGAACTTAGGATGGTGTAATTGCAAATAGGTTTTGTGTTTAGGGGCAAGGGGTAAGCATAAGTTGAAGTTTGGAACCTTTGAGGGCCTATTACACCTTGTTTTAGCCAACTAGCCTAATTGAAGTGAAGATTTGATCATCAAATGAGTCAAATTGATGTTGGCCCCATAAAACCTCTGAAATTAGTCTATTTAGAATGTGTTTAGGATCATCAAAGTGAAATTTTTTTTTGTGGGATTGATATTTTTTTTACTTCCTTTGTAAAAGTGGGCTAATTAGGCCTCTTGGACAGCAGGGATAGTCCAAATTTGAGGTGTATGTTATAAAACAACCTTATGTGCATGTTTAGTATGTTGAAGGGTAAGCTAATGGGTATGTGAAAAAATAACAAGGACAATGAACACACAAGTTGCAAGCTTGATAGAGGTTAAGAAAGATAATGACAGTGGAAAGAAGAGTATGAGGCAGTGGTATACACAAGAAGCTAAGAAGTTGAGTGAAAGGACAGCTGAGAGAAGCATGAAAGTTGTTGAAAGTGACAAGGTTAGAGGACCAAGAGTGGGATAGTCCACAAAGAGTGTACATAATGTTAGCAAGCATGCCACAAATAGTGCAGTATCAAGGCAACATGGACCTGATGAAGACAAGCAAAGAGGACAAAGGCAAGCAATGGAGGACAATTTGCAAGAATATTTCCAAGGGACTTGGAAAAGTTTCAAGTTAGGTTGTATGGTGCAGTGCACCTAGAATAGACATTTAATCAAATTTTTGAAATTTTAGAGTTAAAAGGTAAAAAGAGTTTCAAAATAAATGTAATAAAGCCTTGAAAGGCATAGTCAGGTGATGGAGATTGAAATTAGTAATGTTTTCCTTAGTGGTCTATTATTTACAACAGTGTGACAGTCTAAGAAAAGAAAAAAATAGTTTTTTAGTAAAAAAGTAGTTAGTGGCTATTCTTAGCTTTTCCCATGATGGGAATGATGTGTGAAGGTTATAAACATATGTAAAAAGCATTGTAAGAGGGGAGAAGGGTCAAACATATTGGGATCTTGAAGAAGTTTAAGAAAAGGAAATGAGAAAATACTATTTTGCTGTCCCCATTTCTATTTTTCTGTATTTTTCTGTTGTTGCAGACCATACCATGAATTTGTATGGCATAGTTATGCCATGAAACCTATTTTATGTGATAGAGGTGTGAGATAACTATCCAATTCCATTAGTTTGAGGTCATTTCATTCATTTTTGTGAATGTTATCACATTTTTGCTAAAACTGTCAAAAACCCTATCTTTTTTACTGCAACAGTCATGTTCCCGGCCATGGCACACCTCTATACGGATAGATATAGGGGAAAGCCATATATTTATAGAAATAGAGTTGAGATACCTTTCCAATGGTTCTAGTTTGAGGTCTTGATTCAATTTCTAGAAGGAGATATTGCTTTTTTTCTAAGACTGCCTGTGTCATTCCAGCAAACACTTGATTTGGGGGTTTTAGAGAGGTTTTCATTTTCCTGTCCCATCTGACTGTGTTAGGACCCTAAAATGGGTGGGATGACCTTAGGATAGTGTACTTTCTAATGGGTTTTGTGTGGAGGGGCAAGGGATAAGCATAAGTTGAAGTTTGGAACCTTTGAGGGCCTATTACACCTTGTTTTGGCCAACTAGCCTAATTGAAGTGAAGATTTGATCATCAAATGAGTTGAATTGATGTTGGACCCATAAAACCTCTGAAAATAGTCTATTTAGAATGTGTTTAGGCTCATCAAAGTGAAATTTTTTTGTGGGCTTGAGATTTTATGTACTTCCTTTGTAAAAGTGGGCTAATTAGGCCTCTTAGATAATAGGGACAGTCCTAATTTGAGGTGTATGTTACAAAACAATCTTATGTGCACGTTTAGTATGTTGAAGGGTAAGATAATGGGTATCCAAAAAGTACATGATAGTTTGAATATGAGGTCTGAGTCAAAAGTTATTGCATGACAGTCCCTTTAGGAGGGCTACAAGGAAGTTAGTCAGTTTGTGAAGGAGGTGGTACAAGGAAGTATCCCATGGGCATTTTTATGGTTTTGTGAGCTTGGGACAGTCAAACCTAGTTGTTCTAGGGTCCATAGAAAGTTTGGAAAGGTTCCCATGTATATGAATCTATAAATGGTGTTAGTGTGTTGTGTGGAGGCAATGGAGTGTGAGTGGACAGTCATGTCCTGTCTGATGTCAAATGTTGCTGTTTGGTCCACTGAGGCCTAGATACATTGTTTGCCCTACCATCCCATGTATCCTCTTTCCTCCAGTGTTGTTAGTTTGATCCCTTTGTGGTCTTGTGTTGGTGAGCTCTGCGTCACTCTAACTTTCCACCAAAACCCTTGATGCTGTTGACAACTTCATCAATCTTCTATATGTAATTTGTTATATTATCATCTTCAAACATTCACATGGTTTCATATGTGGTCGTCAAGTTCTGCAACTCAGCAAGTTCTTGACTGATGCATCACCTTCATAGATGTTTTTCAATTTGTCCTAGATCTCATGAGTAGTTTCTAGATCCACAAATTTCACCATTTTAGTATTAGACAGGGTATTTAATAAAGCATCTTTAGCTTTGTGATTCATCTCATAATCCTTAATCTCTTTATCAGTCTTTGGACCATGTTTAGGTATAATGTGATTATCATTAACCATTGTCCAAACATTATAACCAATAGAAATAAGATAACTTTGCATTTATACCTTCCAGTAGGCATAGTTAGATCCATCAAACTGAGGAATGTCTTTCTTGTGTGCCATCCTGAATCTACCTTAAGCTGTTAGGATTTCCTCCAAGGAACCTCGCTCTAACACCAATTGTGGAAAAGACACAAGACAATTGAGAGGGGGGGTGAATCAGTTGTATAAAAAACTTTAACTTCTTTAAGAAAAATCACTTCCACATTCACCTACTTTAATTTCTTATTCTACTATGAAGTTTAAACATGAATAGCAGAATCAAAACATAAACACATCAACAACATACACATATGAACACCATATTTTTATGTGGAAAAACCTAAACAGCGAAAAACCACAGTGACTGTTAGCTCACAATATAATGTAGTAACAATACCAAATAACAAAAGAGGCTCACTACCAAAGGGTGGCTCACTGCCAAGGGGTGACTCATTGCCAAGGGTGGCTCACTACCATGAACTGATATAGTAGTATCTACAAAATGCCTAAGTTCAGTTCCATTGAAGCACAATATATCTCCTCTACTCTACCTTTACAACTCACACTCTTTATCTTCACATCTTCACACTCTCTCCTCACTCACGAATTCATTACATATATTTATACACATCATCAACCTTGGAATGTACATCAAGGTCGGCATTATAGTCTACAAACATTGGAACTATGTCCAAGGTTGGCATACATACATAAATCAAATTAGGACTAGACCTAAAAAAACTTGTGGAGAAAATGAATGAAAGAGGAACACTTTATGGCTTAGCTCAAACCCAAATACATCTTCACATGCTACAACATGCTTCCACAATCCGTGAATCACCTCTGCAATAAGTGTAACTAACTAGGTCAGCCAAGACAAGAGCAAACATCAATAATAATTGAATACACACTTCCAAGAACTTTATTATAACTTTTGGATCAAGCACACACCTTCAATACATTCTAGAGACATCCAAAAACTTCATAGAATCACTTGGAAGTTAACAAATCCAATCGCAACAGATCTCACTTGAAGACACATAACAGACCACTTCTCAACAGACACTGTCAGAGTTTTCCAATTAGTAACTTTCTTTCTAGAGCACCAAATCACAAATCCTTTGGAACAAAGATATCTAAGGACTTTATAAGATTAAGTCCAGAACTACAAGACTAAAATCCAAAATATAGAGAAATATGGAGCAAACTACTTTCTCCCTGTCACCTTGTAAATGTTGTCAGGCAGGCACAGTCTTCAAACTGGTGAATAGAACTTTTACTACATAGTAATCTAGACCACCAAATTTTGGATTTATAATCTTTAAGCACTTCTCTAAATCATATCCAAATCTCATACTTTGGTCTTCAACACAAAGGAAATGCAGAGCAAAATACTTTAACATGACAACTCAATCAATCGACCCACAATAATCTCATAAGACACAATTGAGACCAATGACAACACAAACATGTTGGCATCAATGACAACAGTGGTTGGAACATACTTGCAACAATTACATCTTTCTTAACCTAGATCTTATTCATCTCATTCTTGGTTTCTGCCATATCAACTTTTTGAGATGAAATGTTTTTTTTGCCGATACATCCTTCTTCATAATTTTGCTTCTACAAAACTTTGTAAAGTGTGCAAACTTATTGCAATTATAACACACACCATTCCTCTGACAATTATATCTTCATTTCATTTTAGATCTGCATTAGTTATCTTTATGCCCAAAGCTATTGCATGTAAGATAGTAGCCACTAAAAGATTGAATCATTCTCCTATTGTCATAACCATTCATCCTTTGACTTCTGCACTCATTAGCTTTATGACCAACATTCTTGCATAAAAAACATTGACCAAAGGAAGATGAAATATTTTTATTTATTCTGCTCCTACATTATAGTGCCTGATGTCCAAATTTATTTCAATAATGACAATAACCATTGAAAGATGGATATCTTTGAGCATTAGGTTATTTGACCGGTGGTCTTCTAGCTCTTCTCTTTTGATTCTAGTTCTACTTGCCATTGCTCTTCTTGTCTTAAGCATTTGAATTTTGATTTGGTTTTGAAATTTCACCCTTTTCAAATCCTAAACCCTCTTTGTCATTAGGACTCTTCTGAATTGCAATCATTCTATCAAGTTTGGCAGCACTCACCCTGAATTTGTCTTCTTGAATCCATGCTTGTTTCAGATCAACTTTTAGATCCACAACTTCTTGTTCAATTCTTGTACATTCTTCAGATTTTTTTTCATGGCCACATTGAGGCATTCCTCAATTCTTTTCCTCTCTTCAACTTGCACCTTCAAATCATTCATAGATTCATTTGCTAGCTTCAATTGCACATTGACTTGCTTATGTTTTTCTTTGAACTTCTTGACTTGCTCTCTTAAATTTCTAATGCATTCATCTACTTATTTGATATTCTCCTTTAGATCTTTGATTTCTTCTTTAGTCCTTTCTAAGTCTTCAAGAGAAACCTTGAGTTCTTTACTACTGACATACATGCATTCATCTTCAATAGGTGAAATCTCTTATGGAGGAGTAGGATACTTTATAGCACCCATGTGTTCAATCTCCAAGATCTTCCTTGAGTGGTTAGGCTTCTTCCAAAGGACTTGGCTTTGATACCAATTGTTGAACACTTGGAATATTGAGAGGGGGGTTAATCAATATTATTTTAAACTATTTACCACTAGTAGAATTTGACAAATAAATGACTACGTGACTAAAAAGTTTAGTCACGATAACTAAAAATGACTAAATTCTACTAATTTTTTGTAACATGGCTATAAATGACTAAATAAATGACTAATTTGATCATTGGGTAAAAAACACAACTAAATAATTAGTCACACAAATAAAAATTAGACAATATGATATTAAAGTGGGTAATTAAAAAAATATTTCCAATTGGAAAGAGGGAAATTTAGAGAAGGAAATTTTTTTGATGAAAAATAATTCAAACAAAAGAAACCCTTGTATCATCGTGTAATAGAGAAGACTTTTTGAAATATGGTGAGGTAGAGTTATGCTCTAAAAAGGGTTTTCCAGTTGAAATTAGAGGTTAAGGGTTCTAATGGAGGCAGTGATGGATCTGATGCGAAGAATGTTGCCTACGCAATCACAAAACACACTTATTAACTTGCTATCTCTCCTTCCCAAGCTCTCCGCTGAGTTTCTCTCATGTGTCGATTAGCCCCTCCAAGTAACCCCCCATTTTCTCCTTTTATTTGTCATCTCATTTTGCCCCATCTTCCCAATGCTCATCCCTTTCTGAAGAGTATTCAATATGCTCTATTGTTAAAATAAGGTTTGATTTTTCTTAATTGGGGTCATCTTAGGTGGTTCAGCTTGGCTTAAAATGCCCAAGTGACGAGCTTGCAAATCAATCTAAGGTTTCTATCTTTTTTTCTATGATATGTAAGTCACCCTTTCCGATGTTTCTCTCTCTGATGATCGTCTAACTAAAATGTCCTTTTAGTATGATGATTTTCCTCTCATGGGCAAATTCATGGGAAAAAGACTAGATGACATAAAAATTTATGGATGGATATGGAATCTACAAGGCTAGATATAGAGTTAGATTCTTCCTTTTAAGGATTTCTTTCTTCTTCAAGTCTTCCGAGGAGAGAGAGTTTTCTCAAAAAAGGGTCGTGATATTTTTGGTAAATCTAGGTTGTTTTTATGTCCTCTGGTAACCATTTTAGACCTAGACCATCTCTTTTTCAAAGGTTCCCTTTTGGATCCCACTTCTACAACCTCCCTCTAGTTTGAAGAGCAGTGAAGATAGTTCATTTGCTTGCAAAGATCTATACCTCTAGACTAATGCTAGTCACAAGTTGCATAGTGCATCATAACAATTCTCTTACACCCTATGCAGTTGTTAGTAGCTAGATGACACAACCAATTTTAATCATCAATATCAACACTATAAAATTATATGCTTCTGTGCACCATGAAAATGATACTCATGCTTCCTAGCACTCGAAAGCACTCATTGCCACATGTTTACTTGCATTCAGCACATCTAAAAAACTAAACAGAAAATAAAGGCCACTTGATAGCAAGGTTTCCCTTCAAATTTAACTCCAAAAGCTAACATACAATTTAGAAAAATTAGCCCTCATATTTTAGCTCTATTATCAAATTAATTTACCCTCAAAATTATCAAGCCTGACAATTCAACAATATGACCTCTCAAATTTCAACTCTAAAATCTATCAATTTACTGTGCAAGATAACAATTCTTTGGGTTCTCAAGTCTTTATTTTTCTGCTTCCTTTTATTCAGAATCATATGGTCATTGGCTTCTCAGGTCTTTATCTTTCTACTTCATCACATACTTGTATTATCATGTCATAAGATCTCTAATAGAATACCATGAAAACCTTAGTGGATCTCGTATAAAGGTAAATAGTTAAAAAAACAACAACAACAAAGTAAGAAACATACTCAACAAAAGTGATGACAAATTGGTACATTATCTTTTGATTTTTTGTACAGTTGAGAACATTCCAAATGTTTTTAAATGTCAAATTCTTTGATACACCAAATGACTCCTCCAAATTATTACTTTTTAAAAATAGAAAATTCATAGTTTATAATACTAAGAAATCATCAATCATTTTGCCATTTCTATGATCTGAAAGCAAATAACAAGGACTCAAGAAAGAATAAAAATAACAAAGTCAATTAATATGGCAGCCTAAAATAAGCTTTAAATAATACAAGGAAATAAGGCTTACAACCTAGTTTGAAGTCTTTCCCAAAATTTTGAATCAAGAGTAAACTACTAATGATAAGAAACAATAATAGGAAACATGGTTTACAACATGGTCCCCATAAATTGTTGACAAAAAGCAACCTAAAGAAAAAAGAAACTAAAAGATGACATTTTTTAAATAATTAGAGCTCTATAATTGTTTAATTATGATTAAGTATGTGTGCATGCTAAGCCTTCTTTATCTTTGTAGCTACTATTGCAACCTATCCACATAGACGACTAGTTCTCCTAGCAGTAATGAGACCAACTTTTTGTCCGGGGGGAGCATCACAATGCACAATACTGGCATGCCCAATGTGTTGATGATTACCACCACCATGAGGATGCTCAACAAGATTCATTGCCACACCACGAACCTTGGGCCAACAGCTTCTTTGGACCCTATATTTGTGATATGCATTGCTAGCTTTGAGCATTGGGTTTTCTGTCCTTACACCAGTAGTAACCTAACTAATCATGGCTCTAGAACTACTTGGCACAATCTTCTTAGCTCCAGATGGAAGCTTTACCTTGTAAATTGAAACCAATTGCCAAGACTCGTCAAACAAGGCTATTAAAAATCTACAAAATAAAAAAATTACACAAATCTAAACATTATGAGAGAACTTAGATAATTGTTCCAAAATTAGTTCCACTACCTTTGGAATAATTGCATTTATCAGCTCACTATAACCTTGGAAAAAAAATTAAGCATAGAAATATGCTATAAGTATCCACAAGGTGTACACCTAGAACTCAAAATAGTTTGAAAATAATTTGGAAAAAGCCACCATCCATAGGACATCACAACAAATGCATCACATGTTTGTTTCTAGCCGAAAAGCAAGATGATAAACAAAAATGATAATGAGTCAAGGGGAACATCAAGAAGTAGTACATTCAAATTAAATTTCAACCAGCTGCTAAATGAGCACAACCCACTTTGACTTGTCATAAGTTCAAAATATTAGAACAGGTACATTTTTATGTCTATAAAGGTGACAACAATCCAACAATGGATCAAACGTTTCAGATTGAAATGCAATAGAAATGCATTGCAAATGACAGTAATCAAATTTGAAATTACTCATCTCATAAAATAATAGTGGAGGAAGGGTAGAAAAAGTTTTCTTTGATTTGATCGGTCCAATGAGAAATATTGTCTCAAAAATTCAACTATATCACCATGACTTGTTCCCTGCCATAGTACCAAAAATAGTTTCTTTGACCATCGTGGGACCATGGTATACTAAACATCACTTGAAGCCTTTCACCACACTACCGCACTCCTTCATTGAAATTGTCACAGGGCCACGATATTCAACACTTACATAACTCAAACTCCTTATACCTCCATACTGCAAGCGTCACTTGAGGCCGACGTGGGTGTGCGGTGTACTATTTTCCTCTGCTCTATCTTATCGCATTACTACTGGTTATTCTCTTGACTGCTACGGGATTGCAATGAAGTATCATATGCCACTTAAATTTATACTGCTAGCCTGCCACTTTGTTTTGAGACCATTGCAGGGCTGCGGTAATTTATCTCTACATACCACGATGCCACAAGTACAATCTCTTCATGCTCCGGGGTAGCGATAACTACTCCCTTGTTATCCTTGGTTCCTGCACACCCGCCAAGACCTTTTGATTGAACTGCGGGACTATGGTGAGACACAAAAACACATCAATGGTAAAAAATAGAAATATCTTTCACATGAACTTGGTATGGGGTGCTTATGAATGACTCCTAGAATAATTTTAAAAGAAATATGGATCCCTAAGATGGATTTATGGAAGGAAATTTGCATGAAACCAAGTGGGACTATGATAATTTTGAATGGACCTAATGAGTGACTACAAACCTTTCTATTCTTGTCTTGGCTAGGCCATGTATAGGCCATTATGGGTTCCATAGGGTTTCTAGAAGTCTATCTATATAGACCTTACAAATGTCTCATAAACCCTTAGAAAACATCATAGACCCTTAAAAGGCTTGTGCATACCTTTAATGACTTGATAGAGTTCCTAATTATCATGTAGAATTTCTCATGGTTTATGCAAGGTCCTCCATTAGTAGGACCTAGTCCTGCTTTAGGACCTGTTAATGGCCAGTGGACATCACCTTCACAACCACCAGTTCCTTATCCAATTGTTGCTCTAGGTAAATAACCTCCTTGTTGATGGTGAACTTTTAGTTGTACTTCACCTATTATCAAACCATACATACTTAAGTTTGTCATGCTATTCAAAGGTAAAATTTTAAATCCTAAATGAAACATTATGGGCTGATCTATAACTTATATAATTATTGAAAAATTGGAGTTAAATGTAAGGCCTTAGTTGTTTTTGGTCTTTGTCTTTTGGTCGAATCATTATCTAATAAAAGCAGTGCATGCTTGCTGAAGCAATGAAGT